>JAOTOM010004541.1:0-333098 GCA_034440615.1 Ashinkailepas kermadecensis | reverse complement strand
ATAAATCAATGACTGGGGAAAATCAATGATTGCACTCCCAGGAGTAATTAGGTAGTGATCCGCATCTTCAGTGGCGGTACTGTGCGCTGGAATGTAAGCATAAACAGGTAAATGCACTATGTAAGGCGGCATGTGATAGGTGGCAAAACTGGCCTCTGGAATCAAGATCAATCAAGGGTATCCGATTGGCACATTTTGCACCTCTGCCTCCAGGACGATAAGTGATTGGTCCTTTTCATGACTTCTGCCACATATAATTTAGGTCGTAAAAATGACGCCATGAGTTGGGGGTTGCGGTCAAGATACGCGCTGTTTGCGGTCAAGGTACGCGAGGTTGCAGGATAATATTTGGTTGTCTAAGTTGCGCATGTATCGTCGCTTGATAAGCCAATGGGTCCTCCACTTAGGAGAACCGGTTCGACTGACCCGTACCGATGCATGCTGTACTGACGCTGGAAGGCGACGCCAGACGTCGGCACCTTGCGCGCGGCGAGGCCGAGCCGGCCGGCGCCCCCAGGCGGCCGACACCGACGTCAGTTGTGACTGGCCAGGCGTGACGGCAGGCTCGCCGCGTCCGTGCCAGAGGAGCAGAGCAGTCATGGAGACTCGTGTGGGGTTCGTCTGCCTGTGACACGACACAGACAGGAGGTCCGTAGGCCAGTGGCAGTGCTGCTGCTCGCGGCCCACCGCGCTGGCTTACTCACAGGCGAGGTCTGCACACGACGTGAGTTTCGAATTCTGGTCCTAGACCGGCGCCTGGGAGGGTACCGATTGCATCACCGCTCCAGCCTCCCCACTCCAGGTAGCTCTAGGCTGACAGCTTCGGAAATGGGAGAAAGGACACAGGTGCACAAATTTGGCTGCAGCCACATATATATTTTCCATATCACACATTCAAATAGAAGGTTCTATCAGAGCTATAATCGTCATACATGCGACATACTTGAATGCATGCTGATCGATGGTTTATCGAGCTCGATTTACTGGCAGCTACATTTAATGTTATTACAAGAGAAGTTGTGAAGTTCATGTACAGGATGCAAGAAGCATGGCTCCGCCGCGACAAGACTGTTGAAGAGGACATCGGGATTTGTATACCCGCTGTTTACACGCAACGTCCGTAAAAACAATTTCAATCCTAGACAGTATTGAGACAATGTATCCTCCTCAACCAAATGGTGTCCAAGCCCATGGTATGAATATTGAATGGGAGATCCCAAAAACTAAATGGCGTCCATTGCATTCCCGGCCTTGGAAAATATCAGAACCAAGGCTGGGGTAGTTTATATCAGGTTAAACGCCTGTCGAAGAAACTGTAGCATGGAGGGAAATATAATATATTATTTCCATTATGTTGACCAACAGGGATTTTTGTACGTTAATGGTCCGACTGCATGCTGAGCATGCCTATTCGCCAGACAGCCCATCCTTTGTCCAAAAGGGAACTTTTGTTGTATTTGCAAACTTATTCCATGTTCGTCAAAAGCAATAGCAGGTGTAAATAATATACTGTCCCATTTATGTTCAAGCATAGATGTAGTGCATAGATGTTGTGCATTGGCTAAATACACCCACGTTTGTTACGACGCCAACAGAACACAGGGTGTAGGACTGTACCCGACAATAAAATGGCTATGGATTACCCTACCCAGTACACCACGTTCGCCGGCTATCAACGCAAAGGAAGATCTGAGGCTATCAATGGGAGCGGAAATACTGCAAGTTACTGATGCCAGTGGATTAACCTACCCAGTACACCACGTACACCAGCTCTCAACTCAGAGGGAGATATGAGGCATTCAATAGAAGCCCAAATACTGGACGTTACTGTATGGCGTTTTCCGAAAACAAAAACAGCTAACAGGCTAGCCCTTGCTTCCACCCTACCACCCGACCGGCCTGATGAGTGACTAGGGTGTGTCGTTTTGGTACTTCTTCTGGCGGAGCAGAAATGGGACCCCCTAACTTTGTGTGTTGAGCGTAAAGGACCATGGTATACCAGAAAAAGCGACAAAGAAATGTTCCTCATCTAGATCAACGGGAAGAACTGAAGAGTATGGGCGACAGTGTTGCCACCATGTGGCTAGATTTCATAAAGCGAGATTTCTACTTAATTATCTAACGGAACCTTATAAATTTGGCGTCATTGTATTCTCCAAATCATAAGCACACTGTTGGCACCGAAGGTCAGTGTCATGACTGGTGAAAATCCGTGGATTATCACTCGTCACATGCAATACACGCTGATATTCGTGCAACGAAGTGCACTGCGCTGCACTGCAATCAGAGCTCAGGGAACAAAAAGCCTTTCTTTGACTGGAGCATCGGTAACGCCTGACGGTGTTTGATTCTGGCGCAGATCACCTCGTTTAGCTCCATATCTTCGACTACGGCCACACATGCCCTGGTAAACTCTTGCACAGCGCGCTCTATGGCTTGATGTGAACGGGCACGCAGTGACGGTCGGTGGCTGTGTTTTGTGCTGACTTATTTCGTCCCCCGTCAGCTGTTCGGCAAGCGGAGGTTCGGTTATGGCAACTGTGGGCCGGTCGAATACATCATGGTAATGCTTGTCCTGTATCAGCCGTTGGGGAACCGGAGGTTCCGTTATGGCTGCTGTGAGCCGGTCGAATATCTGATGGTAGTGCAGTGTGTTGATGTTAATAGTTGGAATACGGAAGGAGCACACCTGATCGTTACCATGACTTACGCGAGCGCGACATTCGGATATCGTTTCGACAGTATTCTGGCGAACGATCCTGTCACCTTCCGCGCACATCGCCAACAGGACAGACTCAGGGTGAAATCAGTATCAGTTGGAGACAATCAGGGGTGAGATAACTGCCTGAATATGTTCGGACAGATCTCGGACCAACTCGATATTACGGTGGGCGTTCTTAGCGCCTTCGGAGCACGAACAGCACTATCGGATATTATACCACATTGGGACGTAATGGTGAAGAATGGAAGGAAACTGATGCTGCCCTTGTCGGTCTTGGATCGGCCATGCCTTCACGAAGCCGATCAACTCAAAATGTGGAGTTGATGACTGAAGGCATGGCCATGCGCACGGATTCCACTGGCTCTCAGAACTATTGTCCAGTGACCACCGGGATGGCCCACGGCCGTGCGTGAAGCAAGTCATAGAACGTGGGCACGCGTGCAGCGGAAGTGAAGCGGTGCAGGACGCCGCTCCGCCACCGCCAAGTACGTTGATCGCCAGTAGTTACTACTGTCGTGTGTCGTGTAGGGGCCGTGCAATTTAGGTTCGCCGTCAACATCCGTCATGAAGTGCTCCCTCGCGATGCATGGATCACGTCTCCTCTGTGATCGTATCACCGGCGGCAGGTGCGACGACAGGACGGAGATGCGCGCCTGTGGTGAACCTCGGTGTCCCTGTCGTGGGCCGGCGCAGCCCTGCTCGGTCGGGGGATGTTGAAGAAGTCTCCGACGGGCAGCTTGTGGTGAACGTCGGTGTCCCTGCGGTGGCCGGTACAGCCCTGGTCGGTCGGGGGGATCCTGAGAAAGTCTCCGACGAGTAGCTTATGGTGAACGTTGGTGTTCCTGCCGTTGCCGGTGCAGTCCTGCTTGGTCGGGGAGATCCTGAGGAAGTCTCCGACAGGCAGCTTCTGAGCGGGACGCGTAAAGGACGGGTCTATGAAAAAAGCTTTGTCCTGGTTTCTTGTATTCAGAATGTTATCCTTTCTGCTAAATTTCCATGTCATTTTCTAGCTGGAAAAGTGAATGGTGCTGCTATGAAATAGTACACTTGTCTTTGTTATTGGGAAAAACATGTCAAAACGTGTGGGTTCTGACAGCCAGACTTTCATTTCAGTAAAATTATGCTGTATAATTTGTTAATACCATTAGGGATAAAACACAACTGACGTATACTTGAACCTAAATGACCAATCTGTTATCCAGAGCTCCTCTATGTTTAAAGTTCAAACCGATAT
The DNA here is from genome assembly GCA_034440615.1 of Ashinkailepas kermadecensis. Classification (NCBI taxonomy): domain Eukaryota; kingdom Metazoa; phylum Arthropoda; class Thecostraca; family Neolepadidae; genus Ashinkailepas; species Ashinkailepas kermadecensis. Next base: position 329,142 of record JAOTOM010004541.1, on the reverse strand, counting down.
TTGGTACCTCCGAAGTGTGCATGCACCTACACAAATCGTTTTATGATGTCAAAATGGAAAAGAGAATCATCTTGTCCGGAATGATATCTTTCCGTCCCATCATCCCTTTCCATCATACCATCTTGTCACACCATGCTCTCTTGCAAGCCGGTCGTTTTTGTGCGGTACTTATTCTTTCTTCGCGCGTTGACTGAGTGTTTTCTTGCTTTGGGATCGTGCAGGTAGCACGACTGTGCATTCCAACGTTTGCAACACTATCTAAGGATGGCCGGAACGTTCAAGGGAAGGTCTTTAACCGTCATTTGAAATCAAAGCGACCATCGCCGTGTTGCATATTGACGGAATTTCTAGTCCCACAGCATCCCCTTCAGATCAGTTCAGGTTCGCCACACCTTAGCATAGGCAAGGCCGAGAGCTCTACCCAGAGAATATAAATCCATGATCGGGAGCTCGTCACAACTAAGCGCACTATAAACACATGACGACATCACCTTCTTGTGATGGATGACAAGTCATCACTTCACCAGTGCCCTAGCCAGAAGCGTAGCCGAGGGGCCACCTCTCCCCGCCCCCTTACACAAAAATGCACCAGATCAAACAAGGAAACTTGTGATATGCACCACGCCAAGCCAGAAGTTTTCTGGCGGTTGCGCGCCAAAGCGGTTTCTATATTTTTGTCGGTCGCCCTCTCCCCTTGAGAAATCCTGTCTGTGCCCCTAGTTCCAGCTCCTACTAGGCCATCATCATCACGGGAATGAAGACATTGCGGGCCTTGTCGCGCAGACGGTTTGCGCCGTGATAAGTTGTGCGCCGTGAATACCTCTTTCTGTATTGACCAATCGGATGCGTAGGTGAAAAGGTTTTCTGCAAATTTCTGCGGACTCAGTGGCTATTGACTAAACAAGGGACCGGAAACTCGGGTCACCCTTTCGCCGCGAGTGTTTCCCTGCTGAGAGATGTCCACAACCGACTGCAGTGGCGCAGGCTGAATTGATAATGGGTAAGGGGAACGACTATCTCCAATCACGAAATCATCAGGTATGACCAAATGTGCCACCCTCCCTCTATTGGCTGACCTTTGACCGTTGGAGGAAATACTGGGAAATGACAAGGCGGTGTTTTTGCGTTAATTCTTTGGGGGAGGGATCCACGCGTTCAATGATTAGGTGGTCATTGGTATCATACGTCCCTTACGGTGACGCGAATGCTTCTCACCATTTGTAAGGACTCCTCTGTAGGAGCCACCAAAGTCCTCTGCTCCAATATACTGATACCAGACTTGGCAGACGCCCATCGTGGGGGAGGGGGAGGGGCGGTGTGTTGGCATCACTTGCAGTGTTTACCGGGCCACCTGCAGTGGTGAAGGCGGCCAACCGCTTCCTCCGCGGCACAGGTGACTCATGTCGCGTATTGTTGCCGATGGACCAGAGCAGCGATCGATGGCCGCTTACCGGCCGGCAGCACTGGTGCCGGGGGATGGGGAGGGGCTGCCGCACGTGCCACCGCCGCGTCGGTACGAAGGGAGCTGCCGGCAGTGAGTCACAACCTCGACATCTAGCTACTTCAGTGGGGCGGGTCGGTCCCAGGGTGGGTCCCATGGTCACGAGCTGATGTGCCGTTACGATTTTGACTCCGGCGCACGTCGCTCTCGTTGATGGCGACATGCCCTGCAGCGTGGAGAAGGTTACGTCAGCTTATCTCTTCCCAGCGGCTTGGCGAGCAACTCAGAATAGCCAGGAACCAAATGGACAGTGCCGGACAGCTCTTTTAAGCTGCTTTCAAGTGGTGATTTAGAGTAGTAACGGCTCGTGGTTGATTTCAAAGACCAAGATGGTTGATTACAAAAATATTCTGGTATGTACCCTGTAGTACTATGGTAGCGTAATTATCACTAACATTATGTGATTTATTTGTATTTATTGAATGACGTTTTGGCAATCGGCTGCTGAGTCCAGGAGCTCCAAGCTCCAAGAAGAGCTCGGCCTATCTAAATTCACTCCCTTGATGTGTTCCTAGTTAAATGCACATAGGGACACCGGGTCCACTTGACACACGGGATGGTTAATAGATCAGCATCTTCTACAAAAGATGGAGTCGATTGCCATGGCCATTACAAATGTTGCTACTGGCACCCTCTTCTCTTGGCAGAAACAAGCAAGACAGGCCCTTTCGACCTGCAGCTGCGGAATGGTGACGATGTGGCACTTGTTGGGGCGAAAACAAAATTTCAATGTCTGTGCTTCTCCATTGATTTATAATTTGTCGCCCACTTGCTAACTTTTCAGGTGCTGGCTATCATTGTCATGCTCTCTTAGCTTTGCAACGGTGAAATGCTTTCATCGTTTGTCGCTACACTGCACTCGGAATGCTGCATAATATGTTACAGCCTGCGTCAGAAAATATGCGCGTTAAATTGATGCAACCTGCATCAACTTAATCCGCCTGTATCAGCATCAGCCTGTATAAACGTGTTGTGGACCGATAGTGAAATAAAATAACTACCGTGTGCCGATTTGTATTAAGGTGTTCCCTAAAGCTGTTTCAAGATAATCTTATTCAATATTTTTACCGGCATTTCTCACCCAACGGAAATAACTGAACTAAGGAGAATGTGCAACCACAGAATGAACGTTTGCGCATTCCATAAATGGCGTAAAATATGAGCAATGATCAGCCAGGACTCGAACCAGTATTACTGCTGTAGGCGTGAAATATGGACCTTTCAGATGGCGTAAGCTCATGCCACCTATGAATATAAAATTTTTATTTCGCTTCCATTTTATCAACTTAACCCATCGACTGCAACAACTTACCCCTATGGCGGGGTAAGTTGATGAACCGGTAGTTGTCTGATATTTTGCTGACTGGTGGAAAGCCTAGAAGATGGAGATGATACCAGAAGGTTTAGGCTTGGCGTAGGTATACCTATCTCCTCACGACCCTTCAAAAGTGATGAGTGATTTTAAGTTTCGTCAAAATTGTACCGATTAGACCCGGTCTCCCTTACTAAGTAAAAAAAACTGCCCCCAGGAACTAATGGTTTCGCGGAGTGGTCAAAGTAGACATGAGCGAAAAAGTGGGTATCGACGAGTTTTATGCAGAATTCAGCAAACTCATCAAACTGAGCTAAATATATTATATTTAGCTCATAAATATAATATATTTTGATAATGTTGCGGAGACCTGTGTTGAGCATAATCGAATTAAAGATGATTATAAAAAGTAACTAAATGCTCATATTAAGTAAAATAGGATGCAAAATTGGTCTAATATATTTCTGGCGCGATCCTTCTTCGGAGACAGAATAAACATACAGAGACATTTTACGCACAGCATTTTACGCACATGCTATATATATTAAGCAGTCTACCAATATTGACGAAATCATCATCTGAGTTCAAGTATTTAAATTCCAACATAACAAAGCATGTTATACAGCATGACATTGTACAGACGTCACTTGCACTCGCCGACTTATTAACTCCATAGTCATCCACCGGCACAATCACTCACCCCATCATTCACCCAGGAATTAACTCACCCATGTACGTACTGACATGTTCACTCACTCACTTATACACGCGTTCATCCACACACGCAAACACTTCGAGAACATTGACGTATCACGGATATATGTGTATATAGAGATGCATAGGCTAGGTGTATACAGAGGGTGTCTAGGGAAGCGACGAACATTTTGGCTCTGTTAGTGTCGCATCACATGCATTTGTTACAATGCCCTTTGTTATGTTGGAATTTAAATACTTGGACTCAGATGATGATTTCGTCAATATTGGTACACTGCTTAATATAGAAGGGTTACCTCCGAAATATATTAGACCGATTTTTGACCCTATTTTACTTAATATGAGCATTTTGTTACTTTTTATAAGCATTTTAAATATATTTTACAGACAAGGATGGCGGATTAGAGTGGCGGAGGAGGAGGTGCGTGAGAGGAGATCCCTCTCCAAATCTGCAAGTTCCCCTAGGACGTTGCATAGTAAATACCTAATAAGAATAAAATAGCGTGCCTTTGTCCGAATGCCATTACTACAGAAACATGCTAAATTGATAACATGCCTACCTACTATAACGTTTCGCAACTCGCAGCAAAGCTATTGTTTCACCATTGCATCATTCATCACCATGCACCGCTGTATGCTCTTATCAATGTGTTTACGAAGCAGACTTCGCGCTCTGTTTAAAGCTGCATGTACCGCTATTGTTACGAACAGTGGCGTATCCAGAGTTTGGGCCAGGGGTGACGAACACTTGAAGAGGGCCCCTTCCCTGTCTACCGAGGCCCCTACTTTTCCGAAGCTCCTCGTACAGGGGCGTCGATTTGTATCCTTTTGTGGGGGCCAGGGCCCCACCAATGTTGATCTTGGCCCCGCCAATGTTGATTTGGGCCCCCCAATAACATATGCTATTTTTATGCTGATAAAAAGTTGAAGGAAAAAAGAAGAAAAACACCATGCTTGGTACATAGAAAATGTAGTTGATGTTAACCAGCACATTTTGTAATGAAAAAAACAGATTTGGGTTAGATAGTGGACTGACTCTCCACCTTTTGCTACAAAATTCAAAATGGTGTGCACAAAAACCAATTGTCATTGTCAAACTTACATACAATCCAGTCCCGTGAACAACAATCAGTTATCATTGAGAGTGTGGATATACAAACTATAATTAACTTCAACAGCCCACTCATCACACTATCAGCTTGATATTTACCTGGTACCTAGGCACCTAGGTACATGCTGCAGAAAGACTTAGAAGAGCTTGTGAAGTGGTCCAACAAATGGCAAATGAAATTTAATTTTGATAAGTGCAAAATCATGCATGTAGGTAGGCAGCATATCAAGGCTCCATACTTGATGGGTGGCCAAGTACTATAAGTGACTCAGCAGGAGAAGGACTTAGGTGTTATTTTGAACACAAAATTAGGGGCATCAGAACAGACCAAAGAAGCCAGGAAGAAGGCACTAAGAATGCTTCGGGCAATAAATAGGAATGTATCATACAAAAGTGAGGAAGTCATCAGGAAGCTTTACTGTGCATATGTCAGGCCACATTTGGAATACTGTGTCCAAGCTTGGTCCCCTAGCTATGACAAATATTGTTGCCTTTTAGAGAGCGTACAACAGAGGGCAACACAAATGGTTAATGGTATAGGCAACCTGGCATATGAGGAAAGATTGAAGAAATTGAATATGTTTTCACTTAGATATAGAAGGCTGGGAGGAGATCTCATCGAGGTCTTTAAATTTGTTCATGGTCAGGAACAGGGATATCTCGGAAATATTTGAATTTAACAGAAATGATGCTATAGGGGTCAGCTATGGCTCATACTTCCAAAGCAAACCTTGAAAGGTACACCAAAGTTCGCCTTCAAGCCTTGGTGACGTCACAGCTTTTTCCTCATTGCATAAATTGGTAGCATCAGGCATGTTTCAATTTTGTTGCGTATGGGGGGAAGTTATTTTTTAAAGGCGTGCCGGACCATAAAGGTCATTGGCGCCGCCTTTAAAGCGAGTACGTTAGATGTCTGTCTATAAAAGCGAGTGTTTGCAATCAAGGTGCAGGCAGGTGGACATTTACGTTAAGGGAATTTTACGTGATAGTTTGTGTGATATTTTAGGTGCTGAAGGCGGAGGCTGCGATGGGGACATCTCTCTGATATCTAAATGGCTTTAATTTTACTTCACTCCTCCACAAAAAAATTTGTAGTTTGGGTGGGGGCGGGGCTGCGCATGAAACATACGAAATTTATGCATTGCCCATATATGTTTTGCACGTTATATAATTTTGTTCACGTCAAAATGGAGGACTACCCTGTATTTGTATTTTGCATGCTGGCGCAGCTAGGCATAGTCCGATAATGCTTTCATTGATGCGTTTGAGTGAGGAAAGACAATAGCACCCAACAATAATCAGTAATTAGCAGCAATGTGGTAATTACGTGTTTGAAGTTGCAAATTTCCTGTCTCCCTCCTTGAAAAATACAATTGGGTATAGCGGCCACCGGTCGTGACGTCTGTTCTTCAGAGCATCCAAAACCGTAGCATCGAAAGATGAATAGTCAAAGTAGAAAAATCCTAGAATCTCAAGCTAGAGATTGTGGTCGACAAATATGAGGGAGGTGAGACATTTGTGGTGCAATTGCGCGCGATGTTTAATCCGGTGACCAAACTCATGTGGCGTCGCGCTGCTTCATTTTTTATACTTCACACCCGATGTGTCTGCAGATTAGTGTGATTTTAAGCAGTTGATTCTTACTGATATTTAATTCCCAAAGGAACAATAGAGGAAGAAGTTGGCAGGTAAGCTACAACAAGTCCAGTCCATGCCTTTTTCTGATTTCTGCACGGTGTTTCTATATTAATCCCAGATACCTAGCTAGGTGCCTACCTACCATATTTGAGTATTATTGTGCTTTAAGGTGGTAACAAGACAAGTTTTTACACACATTTTCCTCCATACAGCAAACGAATAGGTTAGTTTCGGTAGTAAATTTGTGCTTTAAGGTGTTTTTTGAATTCTTGGAATGTATCATTCGAATGCAATGTTTATGAAGGTGACTAAGATGATGGGACCATTCATTTTCTGTGCACATGCTTACTTTTCAGGTTGCGACCAAAATAACAACAAAAGGAGGCTTTCAGTTAGGTTACATAGCATAAACATAAATGTATTAAAACAAAAAAATCAGCATAACCAAATCTTACCTAGCCTAACCTGCTTTTGGAGAAAACAAATCAAAAACATAAAATTAGAAAAAGCTAAAGCATTATATTTTCTGAAGATTTTCCAAATTTAAAAACCTAACCCAACCCAATCTAACCTAACATGAGTTGCTCTTGAAGAAAAAAATATTTGTAAATTTGCAGTTTAAGGTGTTTATATTCATTTTTTTGTGAATTTTTCTTCAGAATACTATGTTCATGAAGGTGACTAAGATCAGGGGACCACTTATTTTCTGTGCAATCGTTTTTTTCTTAATTGGAAAAAAAGTGATAAATTTTCGAACTTAAAAAGCCTTAACTAACCTAACCTAACCAAACCTAACCCATTTGTTTGCTTTATGGAAACAAATATGTGTAAAAACTTGTCTTGTTACCACATTAAACCAGAAAAATACCGGTTTGGTTACGTTAGGCTAGTCTAGTTTGTTAGGTTTGAATTTTCTTTCTCAAGTTTTCAAAATTGGGTAGAAATCGGATTTTTTCCTTCAAAAGCAGCTGACGTTAAGTTAAGCTAGGTTTGGTTCGGTTTTCTAATTTATAAAGTTTTCAGAGAATATGTTGCTTAAAATTGTTTTCTTTTTTCTCCAAAGGAGGGTAGGATATGCTAGATTAGGTTATGTTTGTTATGGTTATTAAGTTATCGTATGGGTTCACTCATGAGTGAATCCATATCATTCCCACTGGAGTCTAAAAGCTCCATCATAACCTTACGCATAACGTATATCACAAGAGCCCATCTCGATTCTACTGCTCACTTAAGACACTATCGAAGTATATTAATGAAAGTGTTACTTCATTACCTGCACTGTTAATGCAAACAGAAAGAAGTCCTTTGAGCCATATGTAATGTCCTTCACAGTGCTGATCCATCCACCTCCAACTCCAGCCTTGACCAAACTTCAGGAGCGCATCCATCTCCAAAGCAGCCTGCGGAACAAGGTATGTATTGCAGCAAGAGTACTATGATCTGAATTCCATGGTATCCCTGTTGCCTAATAGTCCATCCTTGCCTATCCATGTAGGAGATGTTTGACTTTCCTCAAACTGGCTGGAGAACTTTGGAGTTGAAATCAGTGTGAGTGATGAAACAGATGAGCTATTCCTAATGCTTATGTTGGAGAATTGCATGGCACAGTAGCATGCCGAATGGGACGGGACATTGTGGGCAGTTGTCCCCTGACAGGTTATTGGGCCCCCAATAATCGTGTCGAGCCCTGAAAAAAATGCGCCAGTCTCCTTAATAATCCCGTTTGGACCCCACTAATCGCACCGGAGCCCCGTTAAATCACACTGGGGCGAAAAAGTCGCGCAGGTGCTTCTGAAAAGGACGCTGGGGCCTCAAAAGTTCCCACCTGGGCCCCTGAAAATCACGCTGGGAACTCGAAAGAGTCGTGCTGGGGTTCAAGAAAGTCCGGACGAAGGCCACAAACGGTCGGGCCGGGGCACCGGAAAGTCACGCTGGGCCTAGGGGTACTAAGAATTATCGCCCGGATCACTGAAAATCACGCTAGGGGCATGACAGGTCGCACCGGGGCTTCAAATTCTCATTGTGATCACCCGACAAATGAAGTCGGGGCAACGAAAAGCAGTCCCGACATGGAAAATCACTCTGGGGTCCCAATAACCGCTCCAAAACCCCACAACGCGTGTTGGGCCACAAACAAACATGTCCTAGCCACTAAAGCTCGAGCTAGGGATCCCAACAAGTGACCACGGGGCCCCAAATACCGCGTTCGGGGCCCAAAAATTCCGTCGGTAATACCAAAATGTAGTGTCGGTAATCAAAAGCGTACCGAGTTTCGCAAAAAGCGACAGGGCCTTAAAATATGCGCTGGAGCTCGAAATAAACACACCGGGAGCGCTAAATAAAAAGCGTAACGGAGGCCCTCGAGGCACACCAAGGCCATCAGACCGCACGGGGCCTCAAAAACAGGCTGGGCCCTCAAAAGGGGAATTGATCGTAAACAAGGAACAATAGACCGGACACTAAATAAACACATCGGCGTCTTCGAAAACGCGCCGACACCACACAAATATAAAAGGTGTATAAAAAGGCAGTAAAGCTGTAAAAAAAAGATCCGGGTCTCAAACATGTGCCGGGCCCCTAACAAAAATTGGCTGGAGCCCTAAAACACATCCGTAAAAGAAGAAAAACGCAACGGGTAAAAAACGAACACCTAGCCAGGGTCACGGCTCGGTAGCCAATCTGGGAGCTTATTTAACCAAAGAGATGAAGTGCATCAAAGCTCTGTGTCTCCGGATTTCTTAATCATGAGAAAATGTGGGAAGAATAGAACTAATACATCGAATTGAATTTTTTATTTTTTGTTCCAGCGAGCCGCCATACCAGGCATTCCACATGTCAAATGTGGCACAAGACTATCATGTAACAGTACTTAGCAAAATGTGGGAGCAGTGATAAATTATTCGTGAAATAGGGTAGAATGTACCACTTTCTGAACACTCAATCGACATCCTTCTCCAGGAAGTATCTACATCCTGCTCCTTGATACATGCTTATGAGGTCTTCATGTCTCCTTTCTGACAGTACCTCATTTATAAGTAGCATGTGCATGCTCTCGATCAGGAATGGTGATACACGAACATTTCGCAACGCAATTTCAGGTAAAGGAATTACCTATAATGTGATATGACATGCAGTACCAGTTTATAGCATGGTTATTACTCTCCCTCTCCCGGCAATAGCTCTTCTTAAATTATGAATCTCAAAACAAATGACAAAGATACCATCATAAGTACCTACACCATTGGCTCAAATTTGAGTCTGAAGATATCGAAAGCATTTTAAATGACACTAATTCCATGGTAAATTTCCACATCCTACTGTGCTCGCTTCGACATCTCACACCTAACGAAAAAAAACATTATTTTAACCCGGCGTGGGAGGCCTAGCAGAAACCGGAGAAGCGCACGTAGAGTGGCGAATGCGCCAACTACGCAAGGCGGGTGTACACGTGCACGAACGTTGGCGTTTTGGCGAACGACGTTATTAATTTGAATGCTTGATATTGCCAAATTTTACCTTTTTGAGTTATTTGTTCAGGTGCAATTTCAGCAGCGTGAGGTAACTTTTCAAGGGATTCCAAAAGAAAAACCTTCAAACAGGATGGGGGAGTTAGGATTGAAATCCGGTCATTCAGAAATAATGGTGGTTGATTTGGCCCCCTCCACAGGACAGTTAATTTGGTCACTAATTATTCTATAACAAAAATATAAAGAACCCTCTTTGAGAAAAAAAAATATTGGAAATTCGGGGACTTTTTCAAATGAGGATAGTTGGGCACCTTCCAAGTCAGTTTGCCCCCCTCTCGCAAATCCTAGGTACGCCACTGCCATGGCATGACATAATTTAACCTGTTGATGGCTATGATCCGCCGCAATGGACGGTGTACTCTGCGGCCCCGGTCCGCTACAATGGACAGTGAACTCCACGGCCCTGATCCGTCACAGTGGACGGTTTGCTCCGCGACCCTGATCCACCACAGTGGATGGTGTACTCCGCGTCCCTGCTCAGCCGCAGTGGACGCTATGCTTCGCGGCCTAGTCCGTCATAGCAGGTGTGCCCCTCGGCACCGTTCCACCACAGTGGACGGTATACTCTGCGACCCGGGTCTGCCACGGTTGATGATGTACTCCGCGGCCCTGGCCCGCCGCAGTGGACGGTGTGCACCGCGGCTCTGGTCCGTTGCGGTAGACCGTGTGCTCCGCGGCACCGGTCCGCCAGAGTGGACGGTGTGCTTGGCGGCTCTGGTCCGCCATAGTAGAAGGTGTGCTCCACAGCCCCGGTCCGCCAGAGTGGACGGTTTGCTCTGCGACCCTGGCCCGCCACAGTGGACGGCAGGGTCGAAAAACGGGGTTTTCCTCGATTTTTGCCATCCATAACATTATCCTCTTCCCAAAATTATCCTGCTCAAGATTCACCTGAAACTTCAAAGTGATATTCTGATGCCAAGGTTTGAAGGAAAATATCCTCTCCGTATTCCATCACTTAGAAGTTGTCCTCTCATCACCCAGGATTGCAAAGTTTTAATCCAACACGGCTTTCCATCATCTTTCCGAGCAGTTATGTGTGCATTAGTTGGCACTTTCTCCGCATTCTACCGGTCACCTTACCATTAATAAGCACCAATGCCACCCATGTATTAATATTTCCCAATTCGTCACAACCATTGAATCTGCTTGAGACACAGCTGCTCTTGTGCATTTCGAGCGATGAATATTGATGCCATCAGAAAAGCAAATTCTGTCAGCAGCGAGACTGACCTTACTTCTACTATGGTAATGATTACAGGTACTAACAGCAGCGCGGCCAGAAATGCCTTCGGGTGCGGCACCCTTATGGCCTTATTCGTGTCCCACGCACCTATATGAAGACTCCTTACGTCTGTCATGTGTTCCTACTGTCCGACATTTTGCACCTCTTTATATTTGCCCTTCATATGCTTTATATTTGTATTCTATGATAAGGTCCGGTCACACGAAGTCGGGTCATCACGGATCATTGTTCACACAATGTCATGGTGTACTACTTCGGTGGCTCTAAAACTGAATTAAAATTTCAATTCACCAGGAGCAGAAGCATTCGGCATAAGACGACATTGCGGGCGCAATGTCGCTAAGGCAGCTGACGCGCACAAAAATCCAAACTCCACACACAAGACGGCAGTGTAGAATATGCATAATACTTGACCTGACCTAACACCATTGACCTTGTCACATATTTGAAAGCCGAATGTCTATATCATTCTGTATTCATGTTCTGCACGAAAAGTTTCCCCTTACTGCGATAAGAAGAAATGATTTGACCTGACCCCCGTTTAGTAACCTTGGCCTTGATTACAATTTTGGGAAAGCAGAGTTATTTGATTTGATGAAAGAACAGTATGATCTGGATTTGGTGTTGCTATGCTGGAAACACTGCGAATCTCGGCATTTTGGACATTTTGGAATATTATCGTCCTTGATCCGTCCCAAGTCAATTTGAAGGGGAATTATAAATCAAATTGGTGAATGAAGTCAAGAAGACAAATATGGTGGGGTCCAAGCACCACCAAAGGTATAGAAAACTCCGCACTTAACCTTTTGGAGGGAAAGGATTACAAGTACTAACAGGGGTGCAGTAAAAATGCCCCTATTGCGAAACACCTGGTGCGGGACCATTCCATTGAAAACTGCTTTGATTTCTGCCATTATTCCCACTTTCCGAAGTTTTGTACTTTTTATTTCCGACTCTAGCAAAGGAACCATTCCAGCCGACATATCCATTTCAAAGCCGGCGGATGGCACTTCTGGGAATCTCCTGGGCTGACCTTTTCGGACTCCTTGGCCGTGACCGGAGAGGCATGTACCCGGTGTGTCCTATTCTTGCTCTTGGCTGCGCCATTGGGTACGGGTGGAGTCTTTAGATTGTTGTTAAAAAAAAGTAGTAGGACGATTGCGCTGATTGATGTCTATGATCCGTTGTGCATTTAATTTGCTTGGTGTCGGGTGTGGTGACTGACTAGACTCGGCGATCACAATGACTACATCAATGCACATGTTTGATCAGAGGACATTGCTTTCGATTTCTATGCTTTTGTGGAGGCTGTGCCCCCTCCCCGACCCCGAATTCGCCCCACCAAAACTTTGGCTTCGCCCCTCCCTTAATGTTAGGCACCAAGGAAATACCTTCACCCATCGTCATCACAGTTCAGGCCTGTTGTGCTTCGATGCTCCATCAAGGCCGGTGTGTTTTAGCCTGCATATGGGCGCGGACATATTTTACTTAAGCCGGTGTGTGTTTGTTGGTGTGTAGGGTGAGGGGAGGGTGACGGTAACGTTGAAGATGACGATGACGTTGACGATTACGATGGACCCGAGTCCATTGTATGACTCTGTAGTCGCATGCTATGACTCAAAGTTTCTATGTTGACATGTACTGTGTACTGCTCTTTTGCTTATGTGACTTCATCTGTTACTGGACGATTTTGCCCGTTGGCGAGGATGCTGAATAAACATAAACATACACATCGTCAAATAGAAAATCAGAATTGTTGAGGCCTGAAAATATAGTGGGCGAAATCCGATGAGTTTTTGTTTGGGGGAGCGGGGGGGGTCTAGTACGTTGACACTTCGCCCCCCCCAATGTTTTGTTCACAAATCGACACCCTTGTCCTCGTATATATACATATATTTATATATATATATATATATATATATATATATATATATATATATATATATATATATATATATATATATATATATATTATATATATTACGCAAATGTGGTAAAATACGTGGGGAAATAAAGCACTCGATGCTGACTGGATTCTGCGCTATTCTCCGGGGATATCCCTAGTCCTGGACAGTCTTTCGAGCTAGCAAGGATATTCTAACTCTGAAACTGGCTCTCAGTATTTCTCCCAGCCATCGCTAGCCCTTGGGGCCTCTCTTTAAACCTCAGTGGGTCATGCTCTCCTTATAGGAACCTCTGCCAAGCCTTTTGGGCATCCAAATGCAGCGCTCTCTAGCGCTCAGTGACCCTTCCCAATCACCAGGGGTCCTCTCCACAGGGACCCTTCCCAATCACCAGGGGTCCTCTCCACAGGGACCCTTCCCAATCCTTGGCAGTCTTTCTAGCTCTGACGCTGGCCCTCGGAATTCCTCACAACCATCGTTAGCATTAGGGATTCTCCTTAGCTCTCAAGGAGCTCTGTTAGCCATCAAGGGCCCTCTCAAGCTGCTAGGAGCCCTTTCTAGTTATCGACAGCTCTTGTCGTTCCAAGAACATTCTAGTTCTGAGGCTGGCCCTCGGAATTCCTCGCATCAATCGTTAGCCACCAGGGAATTCTTTATCTCTCAGGGGAACTTGTTTATCTATTAGGAACCCTTCTCAACCTCAGAATAATTCCAGTCTAGTCCTCTCTGACTGTCGTGAGATAATCTTCACCCCCTCTCCCAGTGACGTAACGAGGATTTTCCTAAGATGGATCCTTCCCAAAAATGTGAATGAACAGAGAAAGCTTTCGGCGCGCTTCGCGTGCCGAACATTCAGGATTCACATTCAGGTGAATATCTCAAAGTTTCTCGTTTTATCTATTGTATTCCCAATCACCAGGGGATTCTTGGTTGCTATGGCGGGGGATCAAAGCTCCGCTTGGCTGTGCCTCTGTCCTCTCCTGCTTTTAGAGGCCCATCATAGTCCTTAATGGTCCTGTTTAGCTCTTACCTCTGGGAATTTCAGATCTGAGATGGGCCCTCACTAGTCCTCTTCAGCTCTTAGGGATCCTGTTTATCTCTCAGGGGCCCTTTCAAACCACAGAGTATCCTATCCCTCTCTGGCCCTCAGGCGCCCTGTTTATTCCTCAGCTGTTAGGAGCCCATTCCAGCTGAGACTGCTCATCGCAGCTGGCATGGGCAGTCCAGCTCTCTGGCAGGCCATCTCTTGTCTTCACGGCCCTTGCAGGTCCTCGGTGTGGACGTCTTCAGGTCCAGAAGGTCCTTTCCACACAAGCTGTTCGATGCGTTTAATTGTTTTCCTCGGCTATATCTCTGCCCCTCATGGCGGTCGCCTAGAGTTTCCTCTTCATCCCTTCGAAACGCCACTGCTTTTTAACAGCCCGGGCCCCTCCATGAGCTTAGAGGCCCTTTACTTAGCACCGGGAACCCTCCGTTTCGTCCCGGATCGTCTCCGTAGCTCGGGGGCCCCTTTGTCGATCTGAGGCTCGCTGACATCTCTGAGCCTCTCTCCATCAGCGTTAGCCAAAGTCGACACACTGACCCTGCATGTTCGGTCCGGGGCCCCCATCCGTCGGCTCAGGGACTCTCTTTCACGGCTCAGGATACTCTCCTTCCGGCCGGAATCCCCTCTTCAAAAGCTTGGGCCTCCACCATCACGCAATGGCCCCCTGTGTGGTTTTGGCCCTCATTGGCCCAAGGGCCTTTCATACCAGCTCTGGGCGATATCTGACGGCCTGGGGTCCTCCCGCAGCTAGGGATCCTCTCCGTCGGCTCAGGGGCTCTCCTTATCGATCCAGGGCCTCCTCTGTCAAGCCGGAGGCCCTCTTTCAACAGCTTGGGCCCATCGATCAGACTACAGGTCCTTGTACGATTTGGACCCATCCGTCAGTCCAAGGACCCTCTCTGATGGCCTGACATCCTCTGCGGCAACTATAGCTTCCCCCCCCCCCCATCCGTCGTTTCAGTGGCCCTCTTTCACGACCCAGAACCTTTTCCGGCAAACCGGAGGCCTCTTCAAACGCGTGGGCCCTGTTCATCAGGTCAGGGCCCTTTCTTCGGCTTGGACTCCGCCGACAGCACAGGGATCCTTGATATTGGTTCGAAACCTTTTCCGTCAGCCCGGAGACCCATCTAGCTATTCTGAGCCCTCCGTCGACCTAGAAGCCCTTCACATTAACCCAGCCAAGGGCCCTCAACATCTTCCTGAGGGCACTCCGTTGACTGGTGGCCTTCTTCCTCGGTCCGGGGCCCTTTCCGTCAGCTAGGGATTCTGTACCGACGCCTGGAGGGCCCCTTTCGCTCCCCTTGGGTACACCATTGTCCGAACTCCGTGTCCCTCTAAAGAACCCCCCCCCCCACATACACACGCATATCAGAGGTGGCATATTTGTACCGGTGGCGATTTATATCAGGCCACATATAGGGAGCGGTGTCCCAGTGGTATTCGGCCAGGGGGCAGGTCTGGTAGCCGGCTGAAAATACAGCACCATGCCTCTGATTAGCCAGCCAGGTTTCCCAGCGGTCCTTGATTGGTCGGTGTGGAGCGGCGATAGCGCGGGCGGATCCACCACAGCTGCGTGTCAGATTTCCCCGGGATACGCGGACCGGGCTAATGCAGATTAATCACACTTGGGGATGACAAATGTTACCTGATGGTCACTGAGGTGTCAAGCTATGGTCGTGCTGAATGTGGTGACAATATGCAATATGCTTTTATGCTGTTTTCCTCTTCTTTTTTTTAATGAACTTCACCCGGCCGTGAGTTGGAGGATTGCTTAGTAGGAATGTTGTGATCAAAGCAACGCTCATCACGGTTCTGGCGATGTGTGCAAACCGAGAATACTCCCGGAAAACGCATAGATTCTAACTTACGCCACTGTGTAACCGTTCCTGTCCGGAGGCAAGTGGTCAGGATGCGACCACTTGACCCACAAACCACGCTCGGTCGCGCTCACCACGCTCAACACACGCTGCCTTTAGATTGCGTGGTCCAATGTTTTGTGGCAAGACATGGTCTTTGCTTACTTTGATTGAAACATCGCTGATTTCATCAAGTTTTCCCCCTCAAGATTGCATCCGCATCGCTCACCCTTCCTCTGCCCATTTTTTGTTTGTGTAACAAGCGCAAAACCGGTACATAAAATACACGTACAAGCAGAGAGACACTGGAGCGATACATGTGTAGTGTGAGAAGCCACAATCAATGACCCGTCCAATTACTCACCTCAGCCGCAGCAGAGCAGCAGCAGCGAGACACTGTTGAGCGATAAATGTGCAGTGTGAGAAGCCACAATCGATGATCCGTCCAATTACTCGTGGTCAGTGGTCACGTAACGAAGTCCATCAGCTAAGAGAGACGAGTCATCGATCTAAGGGCCACTGAGAAGGCGGCGGCTGCGTCAGACACTGCGGCGCAGCATGCTGGCCAAGGTCGGAGGCGTAATGGCGAGGTGGCGTGCCTGGCGGACACCGCCCGTCAGCGTCACGCCAACCCAGATTCAAAGTCACCCGTTTTATCCGGCCAAATTGTGCAAAATTAACATTCGCGAAGGGGACAGATGGGAACAGTATTTCAAAGTTATGCTTGATGACAACTACTCTAAATTGTGCGGCAACTGATTGCTGTATTTAATTACGGACCTGTGGTCCTCTGTGACAATGATTAATGTGGGCTCATGCGGAAATATTGCAAACATGGGCGTCACTTTATGCAGTCGGTTGGGGCGATGCAAATGACCATTCTGATGGCCAGAGCTGCCCCGAAAACCATTTGTATCTATACGCCCAATGGTTAAGCTTCGGTCTTATTCGGGGGGGGGGGGAGAATCAACGATTGAGGGGGTCAGTGGCCCCCTCAGCATATGCAAAGTAACACCCCTGATTGGAAACGATTTGGAGAGCTGCCGGAGCCAGAATATACAGGGCAAACGTCCGAGCATCATTTGACATCATCCTACGACTTAAGGTGAGTCAGCGTCAGATGGCTATTGCTGGCTTTCGACTTGTAACAACAACGCTCCTGTCATATGCTAGATGTCATACAAACTGACAGAACGTGTGACGAATTGTCAGCGCCGACTGACAACACCACAAAACAGCGCCTTGGGACAGCTTACACAGCATAATATGAAGGCGCTACACCGGCACCCAACCTCACCCTTGCGATGACACTGAAAGCGATATGTGGAAATGATAGGAATAGGAAGGATGTGCATCTACATAGAGTCGACTTGTCTGTAGGCAAAGGAATTCACCGCGGTCCGTCTCGTCTGGCATCGCACCACGGACAGATGCTACCATCTGTTCGTGTGTGTGTAATGATGGTGTGAGACCCGCCACCGCCTTGGTGCAAACGACCCCAAACAAACGCCATGCTCCCACGCGGCGGTCACCCGATCGGGTCGGGTCGAGGTCAGTGTGTCACGTGACCTCGACTGACTGGCAGCTGCCGGTCAGAGCACGTGACTGCGTGTCGGGCCGGGGTCGATGTGTCACGTGACCCGGCCTGACCGGCAGCAGGTGCCGCACGGCCGCTGCCGTGCCGGTTTTGGCGCACGCTGAAGGGATCGTTCTGCCGCTGCGTGTTGGCGGCACAATCGGCTCGACGGTCCACCGGCGGCACGTTCAGTTCTGGGTCGGCTTCGACGGGGCGAGGGTCGTCCATCTGCCCCGACCGGCGGCGCAAGATTACACGTTTGGAGTTTATTGGGGCCGTTCTCAGCTTTCGTACGGGACGCGATGGTTGTTCAAAGTGGTGAAGTTGTGGAGAAAAGGGTGAAGTTCCACTCCCCGAGGCAGCATGTGACAACTGTAATGCAATCCGAAGGTGGGTGATTTCATTCGACATTGGTTTGTTTCCGGCTAATCTCATCTATCCCATCGATTGGAAGGTTGTCAAAACGAACACATTTTGATATCAAGAGATTATCCTCAGGGAGATGAATAAGTTAAAAGAATGAGCTGAAGTTGTTTTCGGCATTCGAAAAAGTAGCATGATAACCGTATGAACAGTGGCGTAGTTTTATATACTTTTGGAAGGACAGGTGCCCCTTCAATGTTGAGGTATTCCTCCAATGCTAAATTGCGCCCAAAATTGAGTCTGAAAAAGTCGAAGCTAATCCCCCTCCCCATACAGCTCAACATACCTCCTCAAACAGCGCAATCAAGATCTTCCTTAGTCTGTCTCTGACCCGCTGTGCTCTCCTGACCGGCTGTGACCAGCAGTGATCGGCTGTGACCGGTTGTGACTGGCCCTCACCAGGTGTTACCGGCTGTGATCGGCTGTGACCAGCTGTGACCGACTGTGACCGGTTGTGACCAGGTGTTACCGGCTGTGATCGGCTGTGACCGGCTGTGATCGGCTGTGACCAGCTGTGACCGACTGTGACCGGCTGTAGTCGTCTGTGACCGGCTGTGACCGACTGTGGTCGTCTGTGACCGGCTATGACCAGCTGTGACCGGCTGTGATTGGCTGTGACCAGCTGTGATCAGCTGTGGCCGGCTGTGACCAGCTGTGACCGGCTGTGACCGGCTGTGACCGGTTGTGACTGGCCCTGACAAGGTGTTGCCGGTTGTGACCGGCCGTGACCAGATGTGACAGGCTGTGACCAGCTGTGACCAGCTGTGACCGGCTGTGACCAGGTGTGACCGGCTGTGACCGGCTGTGACCGGCTGTGACCGGCTGTGACTAGGTGTGACCGGCTGTGACCGGCTGTGACCAGGTGTGACCAGGTGTGACCAGGTGTGACCAGGTGTGACCAGGTGTGACCGACTGTGACCGGCTATGACCGGCTGTGACCAGGTGTGACCGGCTGTGACCAGGTGTGACCGACCGTGACCGGCTGTGACCGGCCGTGACCGGCTGTGACCGGCCGTGACCGGCTGTGACCAGGTGTGACCAGGTGTGACCAGGTGTGACCGGCTGTGACCGGCCGTGACCGGCTGTGACCGGCCGTGACCAGGTGTGACCGGCTGTGACTCTGTGATCGGGCAGGTCTGACGATGACCACGGTGACCGATGTTCCGGTGGCGTATGCCGTGCGGACAGAGCCGGAGGTGGGCCGACCTGCCGAGCCCGTCACACCCCTCATGCTCGCCTGCCAGCAGGAGAATGACCAGGAGGTCAGGCTCATCCTCAGCAAGCAGGTGAGCACGCCATCTTGGTCAGTCACCAGGCCGGGTCAGTCACCAGGCCGGGTCAGTCACCAGGCCGGGTCAGTCACCAGGCCGGGTCAGTCACCAGGCCGGGTCAGTCACCAGGCCGGGTCAGTCACCAGGCCGGGTCAGTCGCTAGGCCGGGTCAGTCACCAGGCCGGGTCAGTCACCAGGCCGGGTCAGTCACCAGGCCGGGTCAGTCACCAGGCCGGGTCAGTCACCAGGCCGGGTCAGTCACCAGGCCGGGTCAGTCACCAGGCCGGGTCAGTCACCGGGCCGGGTCAGTCGCCAGGCCGGGTCAGTCACCAGGCCGGGTCAGTCGCTAGGCCGGGTCAGTCACCAGGCCGGGTCAGTCACCAGGCCGGGTCAGTCACCAGGCCGGGTCAGTCGCTAGGTCAGGCGATCGTGTTTGTCAGGTATCTGTTAGGCCAGGTTAGGTTAGGTTATCTGTAGGTTAGGTTATCTGCAGAACCAGGTTAGGTCACACGACCGTGGCATCAGATGACCCGTCAGGTTACACACGACCGTGTGAAACACGTGGTAGTGACCAGAAGTGGCGACAGTGACACAAAGTCTGGCGTGAACAGGAGGTATCAGTTCCATCCCATGCTGGTGGTGTGTCTGCTGGCACGGTGCTGAATTTCAAAATGTTTGAAGCTATAGCCCCTTTCGTGTTCCAATAGGACGTATGCAACTCTAGCCTTCGCAGCACTCTTACCCAGAGTGGTAGATAGCACGGGACTGTATGTCAAGGTTCTACTTCTTGCTCCTACTTGCATCCGAAAGCACGCCTATTAACTTCTAGACTGTTCTCGTATTTCCCCCGGAGCACTTGCACGTCCTGCAAATCGAAGCGTCCATTTATTAATCACGACGTTATTGCAGACTCCGGAAGATGGAACACGGAATAATTGATGATTGCGCGGTGTTTGTTGGCTCGCGGCCAGTGCATTGTTCTTTTATTTCTGAAGGTTCCTTCGCTGCTGTAGCCAGTTACCTCGCCTAGCATGTACCTAGTGCGCAATAGCGTCACAGCCAGCTTCCAGATGAGATTCAACCCCCGGGGAGCGGGAACGATTGCTATGTCAGAGTAGATAGCCGTGGTCGTCGCCTGTCCCAGGTGGGGCCCCGACCCCTAGGCCCCAGCTGTGGCGAAGCCTTTACTGTGCGCACTGCTCGTGCATGCTTCATACAATGTCGCATGTGTAATAGCGAAGAACACTTCGGAAACAACTTTTTGTCTTCAGGTTTGCACTCGACTTTTACTGGCTTTTTAGACGGCCACACACTGCCTTAAGATACTGGGTACATCTTGGTTTTTTTTCATGTGGGTTGGGAACGCTCCAAATTCATTTGGACGGAAATGACAAAACCGATGTGTTTTGTGTTCTGATCTTTGTTGTTGCTGTTGTGTTTTCAGTTCCACTGCGGAAACAATGGCACATAGCAAAATCGAGTCCTATGCTGTGCAATGAAAAGCGGAAAAGCGGAATGCGAACAAGTATTTGGCAGTTTTTTCTTTCGGATTCCGTAATTCCCAAACAACGTAGTCGAACGTTGGCATAGCTGACGTGGGAATTATGCTATGGGCGTTCGGTATGTTGTAAATTTTAATCGTATCAGGCACGTAATTACGGCGCCACTTGTCCGATCACATGCAAGTAAGTTGTTGAGAAGTGCATTCTGCCAAAGGAACTCGAGGCTGAATATGTCATCTAAATTTGGACAGTCGTACAAGGTTAACACGTGCAATAAAAGCGGACGGAATCCACCCTTCGTGGTTTTGATAGAAGTCTAAGGCAAGTCCTGGACAACGCAGAGCACCATGGTATCCAATATTCAATTCATGATTCTTTGTTTCGAGGAAGCCAGTTGGAAATCGATGTTTTTTTTCGCATTCGCTTCCAATGTCATGGCTTATTGTTCAAGTTCAGCTGCCATCGAAGTGTTTGCACCATAGGTGGGGCTTTCTGGAAGTATTGGTGTTGCCAACATGTGATACAACCCAATTATTTCGTGTAGCGGCGAATACTGAATGTTAACTTGTGAAAGTATCGGTGTTGCATTCGCAGAACCTAATATATAGGCGTTTCCACCTATGTTGTACTCGGACATATTGAGCAGCACTTGTCTGTTTCCCTACAAGGGGTTTGGTGCCCTCCAATTCCAGGGAGTAGATACCAGTATTTGGTGGCCATTAGGGTGGAAACCGAAACATTGGTGTTGCTATGCAACACCAATGTTTTGATTGGTGCTGCACTGGCAACACCAAAAGTACACCAGCCTGCACCGCTCGTTTGCATTGCTGTTGTTCACTGCTCAGTCGGATGGTGATATAAATACGAAGTCCACAGTTAAGATATCAGAAACTTTGGATATCACAAGCATTATATCATGGTTTAACATATTCCTGGAGAAACCAACCAGAAACGATTCAGCATTGCCCCAGATTGACAATTTTGCATGTTGGCCCGGATCAACCAAGGATGTTTGTAGCTTATGACCTTGCACACCTAACCTCACCTATGATCTTCCAATATGTGCAGCTGGCCCGACAGGTTGGTGCGAAACTCCCTCAGTTGCGGAGATGTTACGCGGGTACCACGTGCCCTGCCGTCGCGCATGATATACGAAGCAACTCCGCGTCCAATATGCTGCCACTGTCCGCCAATGTTCCATTTTTAGCACATCAGCAATCAGTGACACAGCCTAGATTTTCTTAAAGGGGGCCCGATCCCGGAAGGGAAGTGGGGTCAGAGGTTTGCCAGACCATAGAGGTTATTTGCACCGCCTTTAAAGCGGGTGGGTTTTGTAAGCAACTCAAAGACAAATGTACATTTACCTTAAAGGAGTCTTACGCTATAGTGTGTGTGACGCTGAGTTGCTGAAGGTGGGAAGTGGGCGGGAGAACATCTCTCGGATATTGATAGTTTCAGCCTACTTTACTCCTCCGCAAGATAATTTGTAGCTGGGGTGGGAAAGGGTTTACAAGAAAGTTGATTCTGTCAGGGTGCCGGCATTAGCCTACTGTTGTCGAGAAGCACCGAGGGATGTTTACCGTGCGGACAAGGAGCCCCACGTCGCCTATCACCTCGGCTGCCGCGTGTTAGTTGTTAGTAGTTATTAGTAGTAGCAGTGGCATCGCCACGAAATTCTTCCAGGGGGCAATGTTGAAAGGGGCCCCCTGCTCCCCGAAAGGGGCCTCCACTGTGTTAGGGCCTCCTATTGTTTTTTTAGGCTCTTACTATGGTTCCAGAATGGGAAACATGACTTCATATGCATGTCTTGTTTGTTCTTGGCATGGTGCATCATTTACGCAAAACGCAATAGCAAATGTTGTTTTTTTTTGCTGAGAACTGAGCCATACCAGGGCATAAATAAGTAATATGTGGATAAATACCTAAGAGCCAAAACAAACCAATGTCTCAATGCTTTCTCGACCAGAAGAATCTTCCCGCTGGTCTCTAGATTGCAGCGAGTTGGCGGGACTGGTGCTAAGCATATCTTAAAGATATCTCCCATTGATCAGCCCACTTCTATGTCCACCAATTCTAACTGAACATAGCTAGATTCATAACTACTGTTAGTCATTCCCATCAGCTTGATGTCATAAGCAAGCGTAAACGATCATTTCTCAGTCCTAGGACAACAATTTCGCGAAGGTAACAACGAGAAGTAGATTGAATTGGTTTTCTTATCGCCATCTTAGGGATTTATTTATTTGTATAACATTTGGTGCTGGCTGCAAGGCACCTGGCACGCAAGCTAATATAATAAATCCTCAGCGAATAAATTAACGGCAAGAACATGCATTGAACATCAGCGCATAAATGACAATGCAACAATGCAATAATGGCAATGCATAAATAATGCAAAACCTTTAAATTCCACGCCGCCACGCCCATGGTTTTCGCTGTGCTGCACCGTTTTGTAAATGACGTCGTTGAGAAGGTATTGAAGCTGGGAAGCTCTAATCATGCAGGCTGTAATCACATAAACAAGTTTGTAGGAAGAAAATGCATTTAAAAACATCATTCCTCCCAATTTGTATGGGGCATCGGTGTTGTTTTGTATGCTTGTGAGGGGGAATTTGCCCCCTCAATGTTTGTTTTGCCCCATGTTCCTGAAAATTATTGGGAGACCAGTGTCGTATCTATATTTCCGTCAAGGGGGAGGGTGGGAAACGTATTTGGAGGGGTCCATACACCCCTTAAAAAAGACGTCAGATTTCGACCACTAATTTGGCAAAGAGGGACTTTTAAAATCAAATAATTAGTGACTAACTGAATTGTCCTGTAGAGGGCCATAATCTACCACTATCGCTTCTGATACGTCGGATTTCAACCCTAACTCCCCCACTCTGTTCCAAGGTTTTCTTTTGGTATCCCTTGATAAGTCACCTCACACTGCTGAAATTAGACCTATGCAAATCACTCTAAAATGTAAAATTTCCTAATTTCAGACATTCCAGTTCATAGCGCCCGGTCGCCACGACGCCAACGTTCGTGCACGTGCACACCCATCTTGCGCATTCGGCGCATTCGCCACACTTCGTGCGATGCTACGGTTTCCGCTAGGCCTCCTACGTTTTGCTAATTGCTGCCACATGATAGACTTGCGCCATATTTGACGTGACGGAATGCTTCGTATGGGCGTTCGCTGCGAAAATTATATTAATTAAATTCGATCATTAGGTCCCTACTTCCCACATTGTATGGTGGTTAAGAAATGCGGATACCCGATGAGGTTTGATGCACCTCATATCTTTCATTAAATATGCTCCCAGATTGGCTACCGAGCCGAGGCCCTGTCTCAGTGTTCTTTTTTTGGACACCTTTCGTCTTTCTTCGCCTACGGATGTGTTTTAGGGCTCCAATCCATTTTTGTTAGAGGTCCAACACATTTTCGAGACCCCTGCTCGTTTTAGGGTTTGTTGCTTTTTTGTGTACCGATTATTTTTTGTTTAGGTGTCGGGCGTTTTCAAAGATCCGATGTGTTTATTTAGTGCCCGTTCTTTTTGTTCGTTTTGGGACCATGTTGCTTTTTGCGGCCCCAGCCTCTTTTTCAGGCCCATGTGCGGTCGCATGACCCATGTGCGCCTTGAGAGCTTCCGGTGTATTTTTTAGAGCTCCTGATATGTTTATTTTGGGCTGCAACGCATGTTTTAAGGCCCTGTCATTTTTGCTAGACTGTGCGCATTGGAGGGCCAGTTGCATTTTCGGCCCCCGTTATGCTCTTGTGGTTCCACTGTGCTTATTCGGGGCTTCTGACGCACATTTGTGGGGCCCAGTACGATTTTGGGGCTTCGGTGCGATTTTTGCTGGGTCCCAGCGCGACTTTTCGCGCCCAGGCGCGTGGTTCCGGGGACCCAACGCCAGTTTTCTGGGCTCAACACGATTTTTGTGGCTATCTTCTGATTTTTTTTTAAAGTCCGAATCCCGGCCTGATTTTTCGAGCCCCTGGCGCCACGTTTTTATATCTCACCTTGATTTTTCGAGCTCCGGTATGTTTTTTTCGGGGCCGTACGCGATTTCTGAAGGCATCTGATGATATCTTCGGTGCTACAGAGCCATTTTCCTGACCCGGATGTCTGTTTTTTGGAATCCCTCCTTATTTTGAAGGGATCCGGCGTGATTTCTTTTGTCGGATACCGATGCGATTTTTGGGCTCACACTGCTTATGTGGGGCCCTAGATGCCAAGTTTTGGGAGCCCCGACGTGAATTTTTTATGCCCAGACCAAATTTTTCGGCCTATCGATGGGGATTGTGGGTCCCGAGCGCGATATTTGGGGGGAATCTCGGAGCGAGTTTTCTGGGTCCCGCCGTGTATATTTGGAGCCCCCTGCGTAAATTCTGGTAGACCGACGCGAATTTTGGGGGCCCAGCGCGACTTTTGGGGGCCCCAGCACGATTCTTGGGAGCTTATCCCTCTTAGGAGGTAGGGGTCATTTTCCCCTTTGATATGCCACTGCGGCCACCGAATGAGCTTTTTCTTCAGTCGATGGAACCTTTCGGAGTATAAAAGCCCTCCGGGTAATTATTTTCCGGCCCTGTCCTTAATTTTCCGCTGCTGGGGTCGATTCGATCGAGTCTCGGTGTGAACTTTTTGGACATCGAGTTTTATTTCTTTAAAGGTCCTCGATGCGATATTTTTGGGTCCCGGTACGATTCTTCGGTCTCCCGGTGCGATTTGTTGCGGTCCCCTGTCAAGTTTTTTTCCGGTGCCCAACGGGTTTTGGGGGAACCTGGACCTGATTTTTGAGGTCGCAGATTGACATTCCGGTTGAGAATTGATTTTGGGGGGCAGCTGCAATTTTTGGGGCTCCGGCGCCACATTTTGGGCCCCCAGTGTGATTTTCAAGGGCTACGACGCGAAGTTTTTTTAGTCCAATGTAATCTTTTGTGTCCCGACGTCATTTCCTTGGATCCCTAGCGCAAGTTTTAGCGACCTCGACACTTTTGGGGGGTCCAATACGTTTTGGAGGCTTTTGGCGTCATTTTTGGGGGCCCCAGAGTGATTATCCATGTCCCATTGTTTTCGCTTCCCGGCTTCACTTGTGTCCCAATGAGACTGTTGGGGAACGGTACGACCTGTCGTGCCACTAGCATGATTTGTAAGGTCCGGGCGTGACTTTTTGATACCCCAGGCTCAGAAAGATTTTCAGGGGCCCCGGCCGGATCTTTTGGGGTCCATATCGTGATTTTCAAGTACCCCGTCACGACTCCTACCATTTATTAGGGGCTTCTTCTTGCAAATGATAGGCCTCCTCTCGCGTCTTAGGGGTCTCGTCTCATTTCCTGGAGCCTCTTTACCGGTTTTGGATGTCTCCTCGTGTGTCCTACCCTCCTCCATATTCAATGGTCCTCTCCCGTCCTGGAGGGCCTCCTCCTACATCCTGGGTCCCCTTTAACATGGCATGGGGCTTCCTCTCATGTTCCAGGGGCATTCTCTGCCAAATTAGGGGCCTCCTGCCACGTCCCGTGGGCCTCCTCCTTTGTCCTGGTAAAGCGTTAAACGTATTGAGGGATCTTCAATTTTGGAAACCTCACCTCCTTCCATACCTGCTACCATTCCCATCTTAAGGGCCTCCTCTCATTTCCTGGGAACTCCTTCCGGTCTTCGGGGCCTCATTCGGCCCTGGAGAACTCCTACTCCGTCTTGAGGGACCCCTCTCGAGTCCGGCAGGAGCCTCCTTTCCTCTTCTAGAAGCCTTCTTTTTCAAATTAGGGGCCTCCTCTCACGTCTGGGGCCTCCTGCTCTGCGTTTTGAGTCGGTATTTTCCCATTTTAAGGGTGGCCTCTTATCTCCTGGTGGACTCCTCTTTTCCCCTAGGTGCCTCCTCTTCCAAATTACAAGCAGCCTTTCCTATCTCAGCTGCCTTGTCATTTCCTGGGGACCTTCTTTCCCGTCTTGGAGCCTTCTTTCTCGCCTGAGAGCCATCTCTCTTATCTAATGGCTTTCTCTCCTATTTTAGGGGCCTCTTAATTCATCATGGGGTCTCATTTCCAATCTTGTGTCGTCCTCTTCCGAAATAGGTGCCTCCTGCCACGTTTCTGGATCATCCTTTTCTATCTTGGCGGAACCTTACCCATTTTTGGGCCTGCCTTTGCGTCTCTGAAACCTCATATCATATCCACTGGCTTTATCTTCCGTTTTAGGGCCTCCTCTCATTTTCTGGGGCGTCCTTTCCCGTATCGGGGCCTCCTTTGCAATCCTGGGGGCCTCCGTGCCAATTGTTGGCACTCTCTTGATTTATGGGGCCTCTTATCCTCTCCTAGGTGACTCCTTTGTCAAATGAGTGGCCTCCTCTCACGTCTTGGGGGCCTCCTCACCTGTGTTTGGAGCCTCATTATCCTCTTAACAGGGTGCTTTTGAGTCATAGTCCCAAATATTGTCTCCTAGGGTCTTCCTCTTCCAAAATCTGGGCCTCATCTGGCTGGTCTCAGTGAACTTCTCTCATTCCTGCGGAGACCTTCTTACTCATCTTGGGGCTCCCTCTTGCGTCAGGAGAAATCTCTCCTATCATTCATTATTTTCTATGGTAGGGGCCTCCTCTTCCATCTTTGGAGGCCTCGCTTTCCAAATTAAGAATATCCTGCCACCGATCGGAAGCCTTCTTGTTTAACCTGGGTGGCTTCTTTCCCGTCTCGGTGGCATCCTTCTCATCTTGGAGGCCTCCTCCCAATCTCTGTCCTACGTCTCTTATAGGGACCTGATTTGATTTCCCCGGGGGGGGGCGCGTTGCCAGTCTTGGGGCCTCCTTGACAGCTTGATCTTCTGTCTCGTCGGCCTCTTTGATCACCTTTTTTCTGTGCATTTCCGGATAGGGTCCTCCTCAAATTTCAGGGGGGACGCCCCCAGTCTCACAGCAGGGGGGGGGGGCGATTTCCCCCGCTGCCCCTGTGGGCGGGGATTAGATTGTGTGGCCACGGGTTGCGGGGTTTGCGCTTTGGTGGCGAGGTAGGCTCGGTCGGGATTAGCTGGGTTGGGGTTGTGGGTTCGGTCTGCATGGACTTGGCAGGTGAGGTGGGCTCTGTCCGGTTGGGTTTTGTAGGTGTGATTGGCTGTGATGGGTGGTTCACGACGCACTTTATGCGCACTCACGGTTAATGGCGCCGTGTGTGTTGTGTGTGTGATGGGCTCGGTCTGGGTGGAGGCATCGGACGAGGTTTTGGGGTGGTTTTGGGTGGTTGCGCAGGACGTGGTGTGGGGGCCGGTCTGACAGGAGACGGTGGCCGTGTGCTTGTGAACAGTCTGTTTGGTGGCTGAAGTGGCCTTGGGATTTGGCCTTGGTTTGGGCCGGCCCGATGGGTGGGGCTGTGACCGGGGGCCAGGAGGAGGGAGTGCTGGGAAAGGCGTCAGGGTGGTGAGGTGGACGCTGGCCGACTGGAGGCAGGGTGGCGAAGGGGTACGGCCAGGTTCTGTGAGGTATGTGGAGATGCCGGTGAGGGAGTGGATGGAGGCCAGATCTGGATCTGAGGGGAGGGGGTGGAGGTGGGAGAAGGCCGGGTCTGTGGTGGGGTGGATGTGGAAGGAGGCCGGGTCCGCGGTGGAGTGGCATGGGGAGGAGTAGGGTGCGGTGAGGGTGATATCGAGGATGGGTGTAGCGTGGAGGTGGGAGGTGTGCTGGATTCTGTGATCCGGCTGCTGGTGAGTTGATAGGACGGATTGGCGCTGACTTGGGTGTGGGTCTCTGATGTGAGGAAAGTGAAGTTGCATAGCTGCACCGGGCGGCGGGTACGGTTTGGGAGGGTGGGGTTTTGGAGGTGAAAGGGTTGTTGCGCAGGTGTTGGCGTGCTGTGGTGTGTGGCACACTCGGAGCTGAAGCATACCGGCACACCTCTCCCTCTCAAACGCCCACTTGGGGCAGTCGGGGTCGGTGGCGGGATGCGGCCTGTCACAGGTTGCACAACTCCTCTCGGTCGATGTGCAGTCCGACGTTAAGTGATGTGCTGCACACCGGCCGCAACGTGGCTCTGGTGAGGCGTACGCAAGTAGACCGTGACCGCAGCGCATGCAGCGGTGGCAGCGTAGTGTGAGAAGCACGTAACGACGTACGTCGTACTACTTCTCGTGTATGTGAACGTGTGGTGGGAGCTGTTGTGTGTTGAAAGTCAGTACTAAGATGTTGTTTGTAGGTCTTCCTACCCGTCTGATGTGGCCTACTGTGGTTGTGGCGTCGAGGAGGGCTGTGGCGTCGAGCAGTGCTGCTATGTTGGCGAGTGGAATCTTGTCCAGCTCCGGGCCGCAAATGTAGCCCCGGCTGGTGTTGAGTGTGCTGTGAAGCGTGAACGAACGCCACCGATTGTTGAATGTGTTTGTGGCGAGTGGCGTGCGTGTGTCGGCGCTGTTATGTGTGTGCGATGATGTGGGCGGTGTGCCGAGTGATGGTGAAGTGTGGTGTGGTCAGTATGTGGCGTAGTGTTTGTGCCAGAGTGAAGGAAGGGTCTCATGTGATGGTGTGCTGTGGTTCGGTGTAGGTGCCTACGAGGTAGGCGCCTTGTGCAGAGTTGGCGTTAGGCGCCGGTGTGGTTGTCATAGTGTTAGGGTCTGGTCCGTCCCACCGGCAAGGTGAACCTTTACTGAAAAAGACCAGGATTGGTTGCACGCTGGACTGAGCTTCCGCTCTTTGGTCTATGCTCCGGGCGCACTGGCCCATTGCCATGTGGGCTTGTCTCCGTTAAGCGTTATTTTTGCTACGGGTGGTAAAGGTATGCTGGGAGACAGAGAGAATTTGGGGATTTGGTGTGGGTGGATTTCCTTCTCTAGTCACAGGTGTGCTCGTCGAGGGTGCCTGGAGCTCTTGGTGCATGCCGTCTTCTTGCTTCTCTTCTTTCTTCCTGTCTTCTGGCTTCTTGCTTCTTGCTCGTCTTGACTTCGTGGGCTTCTGAGTCTTGCTGGCGTCGCTCTTGAGCGTGGGGGCGAGCCACCGCTCTTCTACGAGCCTTCCTACGGAAGTAGCTCGTGTGATCCCGGCCGCGGAACAAATCACTTCATCGAGAATGTGTCGGCTGACCAGGCGCGCCAAAAGTGTATCGTTTGGCGTGGTGCAACTTCCAAAATGTCTTGTTAATCCAGAATATTTTTTTCGTTAATGGTTGTGGGCTGGATCCCGGGCCCTCTTGGCTGCACCTCTGTCAGCAGTGCATCAGCAACAGAGATCGTGTTGTAGAAAATGGTTGTGCTCCATTTCGGTTTGCTTGTGTACACCAATCTTGCACTGGAGCGAAGGAAATATGTGTATATTCGTATTGTAATGAATGTTTCTGCACATGCTACAGAAAATACTTCCTTAGTCTTAAAAACTAATGCTTCAAAATCTGTAAAATGAAAAGTATGCGCACGCACCAAAAAAAAAAGTTTCACTAAAATTATGTTCTTCCACAACATATTATGTCAACAAAACAAGTCGCTCGAAACACCTGATTGTCTTTTGTATTGCAGGCCAAAACGATATTCGTAAAATCTAGACACACTTCACCTCGAAATTATTGACATAAAACGATGGCATTGAAGTGTGCATCGAAATTCCACAACATTCCGGAAATCTTAGATAAACAAGATGCTACCGCCAAACATTTTCACTTTCGAACTTTGTCCCTTTTCTAATGAACTTGCATTCTTTTTCCACATGCATTATTCATTTAGGAAAGAAGATTAATATCGTTGCGCAATATTCCCAAAGTGGAATACACATGCTCTTTAAATAAAAAAATGCACCCAAGTGATTAACTTCTTCCGAGCCGAGCAATCAATCAATGTCACGATTCGAAATTTGACCTGACCTCCAAGTTGAAAACTTATCTCCAGGCAAAGCAGTGACATCTCTTCAGCTGGCATGCGATTTGCTGCGAGCGTTTGTTTCAATAAGAAACGAGAGATCAGTGACACTGGTTACGTCTCGAAAGCGATCCCCATTGGTTCGTTATCACGCCCGTCTGACTCGCACGCTCCAGCCCGTCTGACCCGCACGCCCACCCCGTCTGACCCGCACATCTACCCGTCTGACCCATATGTCCCAGCCCGCCTGACCCGCACGCCCACCCCGTCTGACCCGTACGCCCCAGCCCGTCTGACCCTCGCGCCCCAGCCCGTCTGACCCGCACGCCCACCCCGTCTGACCCGCACATCCACCCGTCTGACCCATATGTCCCAGCCCGCCTGACCCGTATGTCCCAGCCCGCCTGACCCGCACGCCCACCCCGTCTGACCCGCACATCTACCCGTCTGACCCATATGTCCCAGCCCGCCTGACCCGCACGCCCACCCCGTCTGACCCGTACGCCCCAGCCCGTCTGACCCTCGCGCCCCAGCCCGTCTGACCCGCACGCCCACCCCGTCTGACCCGCACATCCACCCGTCTGACCCATATGTCCCAGCCCGCCTGACCCGCACGCCCACCCCGTCTGACCCGCACGCCCCAGCCCGTCTGACCCTCGCGCCCCAGCCCGTCTGACCCGCACGCCCACACCGTCTGGCCCACACCGTCTGACCCGCACATCCACCCGTCTGACCCATATGTCCCAGCCCGCCTGACCCGCACGCCCACCCCGTCTGACCCGCACGCCCCAGGCCGTCTGACCCACGCGCCCCAGCCCGTCTGAGCCGCACGCCCACACCGTCTGACCCGCACGCCCACCCATCTGACCCGCACGCCCCAGCCCGTCTGATCCGCACGCCCAGCCCGTCTGACCCGCACATCCACCCGTCTGACCCATATGTCCCAGCCCGCTGACCCGCACGCCCACCCCGTCTGACCCGCACGCCCCAGCCCGCTGACCCGCACGCCCACCCCATCTGACCCGCACGCCCAGCCCGTTTGACCCGCACATCCACCCGTCTGACCCATATGTCCCAGCCCGCCTGACCCGCACGCTCACCCCGTCTGACCCGCACATCCACCCGTCTGACCCATATGTCCCAGCCCGCAGACCCGCACGCCCACCCCATCTGACCCGCACGCCCACCCCGTCTGACCCGCACATCCACCCGTCTGACCCATATGTCCCAGCCCGCCTGACCCGCACGCCCACCCCGTCTGACCCGCACGCCCCAGCCCGTCTGACCCTCGCGCCCCAGCCCGTCTGAGCCGCACGCCCAGCCCGTCTGACCCGCACGCCCCAGCCCGTCTGAGCCGCACGCCCACCCCGTCTGACCCGCACGCCCCAGCCCGTCTGACCCTCGCGCCCCAGCCCGTCTGAGCCGCACGCCCACCCCGTCTGGCCTCGGCGCTCCAGCCCATCTGACCCCCGCGCCCCAGTCCGTCTGAGCCGCACACCCACCCCGTCTGGCTTCCGCGCTCCAGCCCATCTGACCCCCGCGCCACAGTCCGTCTGAGCCGCACGCCTAGGCCGTCTGACCCGCACGCCCCAGCCCGTCTGACCCCCGCACCCCAGCCCGTCTGAGCCGCACACCCACCCCGTCTGGCCTCCGCGCTCCAGCCCATCTGACCCCCGCGCCACAGTCCGTCTGAGCCGCACGCCTAGGCCGTCTGACCCGCACGCCCCAGCCCGTCTGACCCCCGCACCCCAGCCCGTCTGAGCCGCACGCCTAGCCCGTCTGACCCCCGCGCCCCAGTCCGTCTGACCCCGTGCCGCCTGACAGCCGGCGGCGGCGCGGGACAGTGACCGCACCAGGAAGACTGCGCTGCACTACTGCGCCGACAGCGGCAGCACCAGCTGTGCCGAGACGCTGCTGGCCGCCGCGCCCGATCTGGCCAATGCCACTGACGAGGACGGATACACGCCGCTGCATCTGGCCGTCATCTCTGGAAACAGGGCACTGGTCAAGCTGCTGCTGCGCCGCGGAGCCGACGTCTCCGTGCAGGACCACGAGAAACACTCGGTTGTCCACTGGGCCACAGGTGAGAAACACTCGGCTGTCCACTGGGCCACATGTGAGCAACACTCGGCTCTCCACTGAGTCACAGGTGAGAAACACTCGGCTGTCCACTGGGCCACAGGAGAGCAACACTCAGCCGCAAACATATATTTATATATACATATATATATATATATATATATATATATATATATATATATATATATATATATATATATATATATATATATACATATATAACAATGACAACTATACTGCCTACGATAGGCATGGAATATGAAGCATAGACATTAGTGTCATTGTCCACATCGGCGAATGTGGAAATCTGCCAAAATAGGATGATGTAAGAGCACTAGAGACGAATAAAAAACGAACTAGAAAAGCATTAGAAGCAGCATATACATATACGCACGAGCGACACGATTAATTCGACAGCTGATTTTGTTACCTGGGCAGGTCTTGCAGCGAGATTAGCTATTGCCAAAAGCCGAAAATGCATTAGCACTTGATGCTTACGCCAGAAAATGTGATTTGTTACCTGCTCGATATTGTCTGCAGTTGTGCTCTATGTTTTGAACTGGTGAAGACCTTTTGAGTTTGAAACGTCTACATTAAAGTCATCTCCACATAATTTGTTTGTTTTCATCATCCATCAAATTTATATATATATATATATATATATATATATTCGATGAATGAATCCGGGATGAATTTGGCGGATTAATTTGAAATACATTGGAGCGTTAGCTCATGTGAAAATAAATTACTCGGCAGCTTGATCGAACGTCCGAGGGACTTGCAACTCTTCAAAATGGTAGGAAGTTCGCTAATGCTGGGTTTATCCAGGCCACGGGAGAGGAGCAGCTACCTTCACCAGGCAATACTTAAGCTTTCTCAGATTGACTGACTGGTTTATCCGATATCTCCACGGCAGGACGGACGTTGCACCAGTACGTACATGCCGGACGTTGTTTGGTTTCTCTATCCTGGGGAGGTCGGGTGGCCAAACTTGCACTCCGGTAATCGGGCCGGTGCGTGCTGTATGTTGGAGCAGGCCGCGCTCGACTAACGAGGCGCTCGAGTCCATTTGTTTACTGCTGCGTCAGGTATCGACCACGATTCCCACGAACCAGTGACCTTCATCAGTCGAACGGCACCAACATCTTCGGGGCTCACGCGAGCCGCAGAACAACGCAGCACTGTTTCCGGAGATAATCATTTCAATCATAGGCGTCGCGACGGATTTTGGACGGAGGGCGAGAGTGGGTTCGGAGACGCCTCCCCATCCCCGTAGTAGCGACGCCCATTATTTCAATGCACCTAGCCCGACCTAGCCAGAGCTAACTTAAACTAACCGAGCCCATCACATCCCCAACCTTCCTGGCCCGTCGAGCCCCACCGAATCGCATCTAACTTAACTTAATCTGATCAATATACCTAATGAAGTTGAACCCTGTTCACCATAGCATGACAATTATTGCACCATGAAAACATTTGTTTTACCCCTGGAGCTATATTTCAGTGATTAAAACCGAAAATACTGTATTAGTGGCAATATAATGTACGCTTCAGCCATCAACAGAAGTACAACCCGGAGTATCACCAGGATGCCATCATCAAGAGTACCACCAGGATGCCATCATCAGGAGTACCACCAGCATACCATCATCAGGAGTACCACCAGGATGTCATCATCAGGAGTACCATCAGGATGCCATCATCAGGAGTACCACCAGGATACCATCATCAGGTTCCTGATGATGGCCCAGTGCCGAAACGTCTAGCATTTGGCCACTGATACAGTATTTGCGAACATGACCACTATCATAGGTCGGTCGCCTGTGATAGAGAAGGTGGTATTTATCACGCGATAATTCCGCACTATGATGAGTAGCCATCAGCTGATGTTCATCATTTTCCATCCTTCTAAGTTAAACTCAGTCCAATATAATTAACCAAACTTACTCCAGCCCAATCCAGCCAACCCAGCCCAACCAAATCCAACCAAACCAAACCAAACCAGACCAGACCAAACCAGATCCAACCAGTCCAATCTAATTGAATACAGTACAGTCCATTGTAAACGAACTCAATGGAACTAACTCGACCCATGCCGTCCGATCCCGCGCCATGCCGTCTTGTCGCACCCTATCGCGTCCTGCTCCTAACTCGACCCATGCCGTCCCATCCCGCGCCATGCCGTCTTGTCACACCCTATCGCGTCCTGCTACAGTGCCGTCCAGCCTGACAAGGCCAACTGATGACCGGTGAGGTGACACAGTTCATAACGTAAGTCACACGCATGTGCGGCGCACGTGAATGTTACTAAGAATGCTGGCGACAAGCAGCCATTTCTCCACCGGCTCATTAGTGGCTGTGCGGCGCTCGCGAGCTGTCATATGTTTCGCAGCGCAGGATCTGAACATCCCACCTGATCAAGCACGAGTGAACCCGGGTCTTAAATGCGCCCAGGTATCTGCAATGCTTAATGTAAGGGGATGCTTAATAAGGGGAAGGAGTCCTTAATGTAAGGGAAGGGGCAGATTTCCCCTTCCTTAGATCTCGAAAACTACTCGACCTAGAAACAAAACATTTGGAGGGAAGATTAAGGTTTAAGGACCTCTCTACAGTATGCCTGTAGTATGACTCTATGTATGCCTGTATGCCTGTAGTATGACTGTAGTATGCCTACAGTATGACTCTACAGTATTAAGGTTTTTAAGGACCTCTCTACAGTATGCCTATGACGATCCTATGTCAATATCTTCAGGATCAAATGAGGTCAAATATGTCAACTTTTGACGATTTCGTTATTGATAGTTTCCTTGAGTCACGGGTCCAAGGAGGGAAGCTATCAACCCCAGGCACAAAGGAGAGAAGCTACATTCCGAGTGTCGAAATATGTGTATGCATTGCTTGCAATAGGACACAGCAGCTAAAACATGTTGTGTAGGTTGACCATCACCATATGTCGGAAGATTGGAAATATCTCGCGACGATATTTTTCGAATCAGGTCAGGTACACGTAATGCCAAGGCACCATAAGCATAATTGATTGTCGAGTGATCAGTAAAATGTAATATATTGCACATAAATATGCGTGCAATAAAATAAGCTAATAACTTCAAACTTGGTGAGTAAATACATCATATTCACCAAGCACAATGGCCAAGTTTCATGTCGGGACTGACCGCATCTTTTTCAAGTTTCACTAGTGACTTTTAATTATAAAGACGATGGTGGCATTCATTTTTTTAATCGTTAAGTTACTTAAATAATTCAAAGAAGCGGCTCAGAATGCCTCGCTTTGTGATTGGTCAAAATATCTGTGACGTCACATATGTAGATTTCAGCGATGCTTGACTGCCGCTCATTATATCCTTCATTTGAGACGCTGCCAGTTCGTAATAATCGCGACAGTTTTAGCTTGGATGGCATCAGATTGTCATGGGCAAATAGATCATAGAAAATGGCGCTATTATTCTTGTTTGTTCCGATGCATACAAATGCAACTGCAAGTAAGCCAGAAGCAACGTTCATCGGCCTCTCGACGGCCGGCAAATTAAGACGTTGTCGAGCGATTCTGCACGCCGGGACAGTCCGCTGATCTCTGCTAGTGGCCCCGCTTACTGCGACGAACATTTTTATGTATATGTACCACTGGTAGACAGGGGTACGAGTATTTTGATGGGCGTGGCCACGCCTAGGGATGAGGGGGGAAGCTGGAACCAGAGTACTTTCCTCAGAAGTGTAAACACTGAGGTTTTTGGGGACGAGTGGTCTAGGGGTAAGATGCTCGTCTCACAATCGAAAGGTTGTGGGTTCGAGTCTCATCTGTCGCTACTCTTCGCCCGCGACCAATCGGCGTGAGAGATTGGCAACGCTACATGACTCAACGGTCGACGTGTCGTAAAAACCAATAACCAACCAACCAACCACTGAGGTTTTTCACATCAATGTTTAGCTTGAAAACGGTGATTTTATCTTCTATTTTTGTAAAAACTCCCACAAAATAGAAGTATGCTTTTTACAAAGATGGGAATTGTGACTTGTTAGTATCTATCTTGTTGGAAACATGGGTGTCCACAACCCTTTCATATTACATTAAGTGAAGATAATTCACATTTTCTAGCTGACTGCAGCATGCTGAAGATGGCAAAACATTTGGAAAATTTGTGCTTTAAGGTAATTTTTGAATATTTGGAATTTCTTTTTCCAGCGCAATGTTCGTGAATGTGGTCAACATGATGTAGCTACTCGTTATATCTCTGCAAATGCATACTTTTCAGTTAGCTGGCAAAGTAACACCAAAAATGGGCTTGGAGATGGGTAATATAGCAGCAAAAATAATGCAAAAATGGAAAAGTGTAGCATAGCCTAACCTAACCTAACCTAACCTCCCATGGAAACAAAAATTGAAAAAGTGCACAAAATTCAAGCAATTTTTGCTCTCAAAAATTTTGCTGGAAAAACCAAACCTAATGTAACATGCTAAACTTTCTTTAAGAACAAAAATTTTCTTTTAAAAATCAAGATAGAAAACTTAAACATACCTGACGTAGCCAAACCTAACCACTTTGCTTCATGCTGGTAAAATGTATGTACAATTTGTCTCATGAATACCTTAAAGCACAATAATGATAGTCTGCCATTACATTTTTGCAACAAGAAACTGCAGAAACCCCAGCAGTAGTAGTATACTTGTAATGAATGATCTTTTCAAGCTCAGTGAAATTCCACAATAGGCCTGATATTCCATGTAAAAATTAAGCCAACAATCCTTGACCTCCATCTAAAATCCAAAGCAGTTCTAGCAAACAAGTAATTTCAAGTTTCCATTTGATAGTCATCCTTTTCGCATTATCTTCCATCAACATCATAAAATATGGCAGCAGTTGCAGAGGGCATCTTGCTCCCTTTGCATCATCAAAATGCT
The DNA here is from genome assembly GCA_034440615.1 of Ashinkailepas kermadecensis. Lineage (NCBI taxonomy): Eukaryota > Metazoa > Arthropoda > Thecostraca > Neolepadidae > Ashinkailepas > Ashinkailepas kermadecensis. The sequence continues at coordinate 291,719 of JAOTOM010004541.1, read as the reverse complement.
GCTCGAAGATGTTGGATGACATTGGTCTACACTTGCTGATCACTGATTATGTTACTCTACACCTACCTACATATTGTTGATCACGTCAGCCTACACCTGCAGATAGCTGATAATGTCTGACTACACTTACCGATAATTGATTGCATGAACTGCTACACATGCACAATGTGTATCCCCCTGCATGTGAGCTAATTACAATTCCACAACATGCATGACATCCCATGCAAGGATCAACCTGAAAACATGTGTATTGTGTCTAAAATCAATAGCATATAGCGAAATCATCCCTGCAATTTGTAATTTTATATAAGTCCTTTTTTGCAGTATCTCCATGGACATCATCAATATACTGCAGTAATCGGAGCAGGTATCTTACCAACTCTGTTCCATCACAACACTGCTTCAATGCATGCTATGGTATCTGCCAAACTATCACAATACATATGTGCATTTCAACTGCATCTCTATGTATTTGCCCATATATTTTACCAATCAAGTGATGTGAAATGTGCAATATTCACAAAGTAAAATAATCTTGACATGTTATTCATTTATCATTTATCAAGTACTTACATTGGGATGCAGCTGGCAGTTTACCCCACCAAGGAATGCCAATTATGGAAGTATGTAGAAACAGCTTCTGATTTGCTGAGGGGGAAGCCATGGTGTTTGTTCTGCTAAGCCACACATAATTTATGTCATTGTCTTTTGCATTATTTTACTCATGTTACCCATAAACATAGTACAAGCTTTTGCTGTTTGTACTCATCGCATTGCGCCGGCTTTCAAAGAAAAATGTTAGTTGCTGTATTACCACCATAATAGATTACCTACCCTGCCAAGCTTCATATTTTCGTTAAAATTGGTAACATTTCAGTATCACAAGCCCTCGCCTTAGTATCCATGACGCAAGTCGGTTGAAAAACTTTGCATAGAACAACCCAACTATGGTTCCCTGTGAGTCTCAGGCTTGGCCGTTTTGTGACCCACATATGTGACGTTATTGCTACGAGGTTTTTAAATCGATGGGAACCCCTAAGTGTAATCATTAAATTATGCTGCAAATGCTTCCCTGTGATAAAAAAAATCAGTTTTATCTATAATGTATTATTACCGGTTTGTTTTGCAACCAAACACCCATTACGTGAAACTTGTCCATTCAGTCATTTGTAGGAAAGTTCCTATATCGGCTTGAGTGATAGTCTAATGACCTTCGCGTTTCGATAACCCGGTTGTGAAAGCACCAATGTCCTTACAGCTGCCTGTATTTGCACTGCAGCACTCGTACGCACACACGAGACAGTCAGACGCAGTACAGAACTTACTTCTCTGAAGGAAAACCGTGATATTGCCTTTTCTATGAATTTATAACCGAATTTAGGTGGGAAGTTAGCGCGCGCCGGACCGTCCAACACAGGTGCGCTCGCCTTGAGTGTCCAGTAGCGACTCTGGTCGCCCGACGTACGGCCGGTCACGGGCTAAGACCCCCGGCTTTTCATTGGTTGAAGAGCCAGAAGGGTCCCTTCCACGTCACCTCCGGTTCTAGAATGATCTAGTGCCTTCGAGATGGCAGAAGTTGGCCGGCCTCTAGGGGTGTTAGAAATGTTACATTTACGATATACTTTTACAATCGGTAGGCTTACGGGATTATATCAATTACAGTTACGGGACAGCCAAACGTATAATTTTATATGAACTCTGTTACGCATTCAGGCCATTCAGTTTCCTATGAACACAAACTGAAATACAATTCGCCATGTCGCCAATGGTGGCTAAAGGTGATCATTCCAGCGCCACAAAAGTGAACCCACGGAAACATGTATTCAGGATAATACCTTGCGCAATAAGCCCACCGACTGACATCGTGACCAGCCGACGCCCTGCTGCGTGGTCTCGACCGGCGTGCCGCCCCGCAGCGCCACCGCTCGGACGAAACATCCGCGGCGGCTGGCTGCGAACGATCGGTCGACCTTGCATCCCAGCAGTTCCAATGTTTAACATGGATTTCAAGCACCCGTCTTGCATGCGATGTACGGTTCAATTTTCAAGATAATCACAACATTTCATTACAATATCCCTGCCCGTTTGTGAGATATATTCGGAAAACAGGAGCGGTGGGCAGGTTCCACCCTCCCCCTCGTGTGTGCTTGGGGACTGTCCCAGTTTCATAGCCCATTTCGAAATTAACACGTGGAACAATAGAGGACGCAGCACTCTTTCAAACGACGTGCTTATTTTTTGTACACTCGGTTCCGTTCCCTTGCAACTTGCACATCAGTTACCCCGTATGGCAACAAGATTATTGTCGGAATGATTAAGTTCACTTCCTCAGTATCGCTATCGCTCGCCAGTATCGTCATCGTCGGTCAATCAGCTTGCGAATTGCTTCCACTACCACAACAAGAACAGACGTGAAAATATTGCAGTCTAGCAGCGTTGGCTATTTCGGTGGTGCATATCGAATCATCACGCAAGACTCTTTGCTGTTCTTGAACAACTCTGAGACCTTTGGTCGGTCGGTGAGATATTTATAAATCTTGATATCTGTATGACGTATTACTTGGTGTAAAATACATCTGAGACACTCGAACCCTGCGGCCTTTTTTGCCTGTAGTCTGTGCTGTGCTGGTTATCGTATAGCTCTCTGTCAGCAGATCACTATGTACGGACTAAATGCAATGATTAATGTAAGGGGATGCTTCATAAGAGGAAGGAGGGCTTAATGTAAGGGAAGGGGCAGATTTCCCCTTCATTATATCTCGAAAAACTACTGAACCTAGAAACAAAACATTTGGAGGGAAGATTAAGGATGCACTGACCTCTCTACAGTGTGCCTTTGACGTCTGTCAGTTCTAGTGCTGAATCATCGCGTGTTCCGGCATCGGTGCCAGGTGGACTAACGATATATACACTCAGAGAAGCAGTTATTAAAGTCAGGCGCTGCAAATCCCAATTATATTGCCGTGAAAATTGCCGTGAATTATATTCCCGTAACAAGATCAATCATCCTTCAGCGGTTTGGATTTATCCCAAAATGTGCGCTGCAAACGGTCTCGACCCAGGAAAGCCACGACAACGAACACGAGCTATTGTATGATCCTACCCGTAATACAGCCGAGATGTAATACAGTCAATCTTCGTACCACATGCCCCTTCCTTCCTCCACCGATCAACAAACTATTTGATGAGGTAGATCTGACTTGGACTGTCTTTCTACATCCTGCTCTCAGTCGAGCCTTTCGGAGGTAGGAGAACCAACTTGGACAGTGTTTCTACATCCTGCTTTCAGTCGAGCCTTTCGGAGATGGTAGATCCGACTTGGACAGTCAGACTACATCCTGCTCTCAGTCGAGCCTTTCGGAGGTGGTAGATCCGACTTTGACTGCCAAACTACATCCTGCTCCCAGTCGAGCCATTCGGAGGTAATTCGTCCGCGACCACTACGACGCCTCGAGTTGTTCGTTGCACATTCTAATTTCGTTTTCCTCCATTCGAATTTCGTATATTGGAAGTGATAGAAGGTGGGTATTTGGGCTCCAGCACACATCAGCTGCAGTAGCAGAGCCTCGAACAGTGGTCAGTAACGATGGCGGTGCAGCAGGCGCGAGCCACGTGACGTGCTCCCTGGAGCCTCTAACAAGGTCTCCATTGTCACCTCGCCGTGGTCCGTAGTCGACCATCGACCATCGATGCCTTCTGGCACGTGCAGTGATGATTTTTTTACGTGGGCCGGGTCGTGTGGCCAGACCGTGCCCTGGCCGTCACACCCAGCCCCATCGACCCTGCTGGCCTACGTACCGGCAATGTTGCTATGGCTATCGTCAAAACACGACTGTCGACCGGGCGCGCGTCGGCTGGCTGTAGCCGGTGGCTGGCTGTAGCCGGTGGCTGGCTGTAGCCGGTGGCTGGCTGTAGCCGGTGGCTGGCTGTAGCCGGTGGCTGGCTGTAGCCGGTGGCTGGCTGTAGCCGGTGGCTGGCTGTAGCCGGTGACTGGCTGTAGCCGGTGGCTGGCTGTAGCCGGTGGCTGGCTGTAGCCGTTGACTGGCTGTAGCCGGTGGCTGGCTGTAGCCGGTGGCTGGCTGTAGCCGGTGGCTGGCTGTAGCCGGTGGCTGGCTGTAGCCGGTGGCTGGCTGTAGCCGGTGGCTGGCTGTAGCCGTGGCGGCTGTAGCCGTTGACTGGCTGTAGCCGGTGGCTGGCTGTAGCCGGTGGCTGGCTGTAGCCGGTGGCTGGCTGTAGCCGGTGGCTGGCTGTAGCCGGTGACTGGCTGTAGCCGGTGGCTGGCTGTAGCCGGTGGCTGGCTGTAGCCGGTGGCTGGCTGTAGCCGGTGACTGGCTGTAGCCGGTAGCTGGCTGTAGCCGGTGGCTGGCTGTAGCCGGTGGCTGGCTGTAGCCGGTGGCTGGCTGTACTTGAGCTGGCTACTTGAGTGTGGTGGGGGTACTTGAGCGTGCTGGAGAGGCGCCACATCTCTATCGAGGGAGCATGCCCCCAGCTGACCTCCCCTTGGATCCGCCAGTGATTGCCGTCACGTGCCGGATGCACCACACTCGGGGCGACCGGCCGGCAGCCAACGTTCAATTGGTGGCTTGCCACAATACAGACAGCTGCCTGGAGGTGTTTGCGCAGCGCTTAGTTGCATAATGCACATGCCATGCAGATACTTCCGTGGCGAAAGAGCCTGGATTGCAAGCAGTCACAGGTGAGACATCCCAAATGAAACGCTGTCACAATCAAGAGAGTCTTGATCAACAGTCTTCAGGAGCGAAAGAGCTTGGATCAAACGCCCTCACTGGCGAGCGAAACTGGGTCGCAAGCTCTCACGGGCTAGAAAACTTGAGTCACAAGTAGGGGTGAAGCATCTTACCCTTTAGTGAGGTCTGGGCCTACCATATTTTCCTTGGCACCATCAACTTCTTGCTTTCTTAACATTTGATCGTATGGGGTGGGCCACGCCAACCAAATTGGCTGCTCTCATTTCCTCTATGCATTGGGCCCGAGCGATAATCTTCAAACGTATCGACCCATGATCACAAATATGCATGAGGAACAGAACAATAGGAGGCAGGGCAATAAAGTCTCGTGGGCAGAATATCCGTCCTCTGTTACAGAACGTCCGTACCATTACCGATTGTCGTTACCTGGCGAGTGATGATGACCGCAACACCCACCTCGTCAACAGCTAAACGTACACGAACTGAGCGAGGCCAACAGCCAATAACGGCACATCAGTGGCGTAAGTAAATGACATTGTACGCGCTGTCGTGTATGTCGAATAGTATGCGTGATGACCACTATAAGCATATCTAGGAAAGGATGGCACGGGGACATGCCTCCGCCCCCCCCAACGGCCTGAAGGGAGGGCCAAGCTATTCCCCCCACCCTAAAAACGGAAGTGTAAAATGATCTCACGATATCGGTTAGATGGCACATACCAGAGCATTAGTTAAACAAATAATATCTGGGCGGACGATTGGGCAGAAATATGCATGCAGATGAAGAATTTCATGGGATGGGCGAATTTGCTCATAAAAAAGAATACATCTGCGGATCACTGTGGGTCCTACTAGGTAACATCTAAAATTTACCTTACAGAAACGACAACTTGTGTTCACCAAAATACAAGAAGCTGAATATGGAACGTTTTCATAAATACAATAACGGTTACATATGCATATCCAGAACACTCCACCAATCCAAAAATCCTGCCTCATGCCTATTGTATGAGTCCGATGTAACATCAGAGGCTTTCTTGAAATTAGTGTGGTTGTATATTTCTGGGTGTTGAAAATAGCACAGAAAAGACTATGCTAATCGTGAGCAGCAATTACAACAAAAGAAAACGATTCTGTTGTGTGGGAATTGTTTGCATAGTAGGGTGGTGTCGATATGTGTTAAGGACACAGGTAACTACGGGCATCAGACAATTAGTTGCAAAAGGGTAAGTATATATGATTCGTCGTTGCCATATTACTCAGGCTTGGAAAAAATTGCCCCTGGCCGCAGCAAAATAAAAATTACGCTGGCGACCCTAAATTGAGCTTGGACTTAAAAACCGGAAACCAACAAATTTAACAGATAGCCTGAAACATCGATCCGGGCCCAGAAAATCGCTCTTGAGTCTCAAATATCGTCACAGATGCCACAAATCGCCTAGGGCCCAGCCAAAAATGTACGGGCCTCGAAAGGATCGCGCCGGGTCCCCATAAATCGATCCGGGGCCCAAAAGAACGACTCGGGCTATACAAAAAATCAGAAGAGGTCCTGAAAAAGATCTCATCGAGTCCAGAAACTTCGCGTTGTGGCCCCGACATCTCGCATCAGAGCCACAGCAACTCGCGCCTGGGCCCCCAAAAATCGCGCAGCGTTCCGAAAAGTCGCAACGGAACCCCCAAGATCGTGCTATGGTCTCAAAAATATCGTCAGGGATTCCAAAGATTTTCATCGCAGCCCCAAATAAATAATGCGGGGCATAAAAATTGCAACAGGACGGGAAAAAACTAATCGGTGCTTCCAAATTAAGCATGGACACCAAAAAAAACTTCAATCCGAAACAATCGCTGTGGAGCCCCAAAGATCGCGCCAGAGATTCATAAAAACCGCATAAGGCCTCGAAAAATACGTTCCGTTGCTTCTAAAAACAATCGCGACGGGGCACCAAAAATTGCGCCCGGACCCAGAAAATCAGCCGAGGCTCAGACAACTTCAGAAGAGGTTCCGAAAGAAAAATCAGCTTGCCCATAGCACTCGCTTCGCGGACCAGAAAACTCGCGTCTGGGCCAGAATAACTGCGCTTGAGTTCCGACAAATCTCGCCAGAGCCTCCAAAAATCGCACCTGGACGAAGCAAAAAAAAGCATCGAGAGACCCAAATTGATGTCGGGGCTTTATATGAATACAACGGTGCCCACAAAACCACCGAGTGATTGAAAACGTACCAGGGCCCACCAAAACCCTCCGAGTACCGGAAAAAAGGTGGCAATGCTTTAAAGTATGTGCTGGGGCTCTAAATGAATACGCCGGGAGCTCTCAGAAGCACACCGGAGGTTCTCAACACGCAATTAGATCCTGAAAACACACCGTAGCCGCAAATAAGGCATCAGGACCCCAAGAACAGGTCAGGCCAGCAAGAAGAGACATGGTCATAAAAAGAGCACCCGGGCAGTAAATAAACACATCGTGGCCTTCGAAAACATGCGGGTCCCTAAAAAAAACACCATGGGTACATAACACTAAATCAGTAAATAAATATATCATGTCTCCAAAACGCGCTGGGGGACTACACAATTGCGCCTGAGCCCTAAAGCACATCATGAGACGAAAAACGTGCCACGGGTCGTAAAAAGCACACGAAGCCGGTGCTCGTCTCGGTTTGGTAGCCAATCATGGAGCATATTTAAGCCAACGATCATGCACATTGAAGTTCAGAGAGGTATCCGGATTCATTTTCCACCAGAAAATGTGCGAATAAGAACAATAATCTCGATTAAGCATTCCATGGCGTCAATCATTCCGCAAGGTCGTCATGTGGCAACAATTGTCAAAACGCAAGAGGCCCAGCAGAATCAGCAGAAATCGCAGAAACGCGCCAAGTATGGCGAATACGACAAATGCATGGGGCAAGTAGGAACGATTGTGGTAGGTCCCTCCACATAAAACATGTTGCATTCATTATTGTAATTTTGTTTTAAATGAACCCATTTGAAGAAAAAAATGGTTGTCTAAATCCGATGACTATGGAAAAAAATAACGGTAGGCTGGACACCTACAGATCCGCTTGCCCTCCTCCCTGCCGGTAATCATAGGTATGATTGGGCCGGTGTCGAAGGTTGCCACCTCAAAAAAACCGGCGGGCTAGATCTGCCAATGGTGATGATTTCATCACCCATCTTACCATTTCAAAAGTTTGCGAAGCTCAGCATGTTTGTAGCTCGCAGCACGCTTTCGTAGGATTCAGAAGAGACCTCTGCTCGAGCCTCGTCAAATTAGTGTTATGTGATTCCAGCTGCGAACGAGGCTGGGAAGGTCTCGACTAACTGGACCGCGTGTGTGCAATGGTGGCGCGTTAAATTGTCCATTCAAACTTAGCCGCTGAACTGGGACTGTGCGAACGGATGGCGCGCTCGAGAGTTGTGCCGTAGCTGGAGACGCCAGACCAGGAGGCGCTCGAGAGTTGTGCCGTAGCTGGAGACGCCAGACCAGGCAAAGGTTCACCAGGCCGAGAGTCGTGCTGGAGTACTTGGGGGTACTTGAGCGTGCTGGAGAGGCGCCACATCTCTATCGAGGGAGCATGCTCCCAGCTGACCTCCCCTTGGATCCGCCAGTGATTGCCGTCACGTGCCGGATGCACCACACTCGGGGCGACCGGCCGGCAGCCAACGTTCAATTGGTGGCTTGCCACAATACAGACAGCTGCCTGGAGGTGTTTGCGCAGCGCTTAGTTGCATAATGCACATGCCATGCAGATACTTCCGTGGCGAAAGAGCCTGGATTGCAAGCAGTCACAGGTGAGACATCCCAAATGAAACGCTGTCACAATCAAGAGAGTCTTGATCAACAGTCTTCAGGAGCGAAAGAGCTTGGATCAAACGCCCTCACTGGCGAGCGAAACTGGGTCGCAAGCTCTCACGGGCTAGAAAACTTGAGTCACAAGTAGGGGTGAAGCATCTTACCCTTTAGTGAGGTCTGGGCCTACCATATTTTCCTTGGCACCATCAACTTCTTGCTTTCTTAACATTTGATCGTATGGGGTGGGCCACGCCAACCAAATTGGCTGCTCTCATTTCCTCTATGCATTGGGCCCGAGCGATAATCTTCAAACGTATCGACCCATGATCACAAATATGCATGAGGAACAGAACAATAGGAGGCAGGGCAATAAAGTCTCGTGGGCAGAATGTCCGTCCTCTGTTACAGAACGTCCGTACCATTACCGATTGTCGTTACCTGGCGAGTGATGATGACCGCAACACCCACCTCGTCAACAGCTAAACGTACACGAACTGAGCGAGGCCAAGAGCCAATAACGGCACATCAGTGGCGTAAGTAAATGACATTGTACGCGCTGTCGTGTATGTCGAATAGTATGCGTGATGACCACTATAAGCAGATCTAGGAAAGGATGGCACGGGGACATGCCTCCGCCCCCCCCAACGGCCTGAAGGGAGGGCCAAGCTATTCCCCCACCCTAAAAACGGAAGTGTAAAATGATCTCACGATATCGGTTAGATGGCACATACCAGAGCATTAGTTAAACAAATAATATCTGGGCGGACGATTGGGCAGAGATATGCATGCAGATGAAGAATTTCATGGGATGGGCGAATTTGCTCCTAAAAAAGAATACATCTGCGGATCACTGTGGGTCCTACTAGGTAACATCTAAAATTTACCTTACAGAAACGACAACTTGTGTTCACCAAAATACAAGAAGCTGAATATGGAACGTTTTCATAAATACAATAACGGTTACATATGCATATCCAGAACACTCCACCAATCCAAAAATCCTGCCTCATGCCTATTGTATGAGTCCGATGTAACATCAGAGGCTTTCTTGAAATTAGTGTGGTTGTATATTTCTGGGTGTTGAAAATAGCACAGAAAAGACTATGCTAATCGTGAGCAGCAATTACAACAAAAGAAAACGATTCTGTTGTGTGGGAATTGTTTGCATAGTAGGGTGGTGTCGATATGTGTTAAGGACACAGGTAACTACGGGCATCAGACAATTAGTTGCAAAAGGGTAAGTATATATGATTCGTCGTTGCCATATTACTCAGGCTTGGAAAAAATTGCCCCTGGCCGCAGCAAAATAAAAATTACGCTGGCGACCCTAAATTGAGCTTGGACTTAAAAACCGGAAACCAACAAATTTAACAGATAGCCTGAAACATCGATCCGGGCCCAGAAAATCGCTCTTGAGTCTCAAATATCGTCACAGATGCCACAAATCGCCTAGGGCCCAGCCAAAAATGTACGGGCCTCGAAAGGATCGCGCCGGGTCCCCATAAATCGATCCGGGGCCCAAAAGAACGACTCGGGCTATACAAAAAATCAGAAGAGGTCCTGAAAAAGATCTCATCGAGTCCAGAAACTTCGCGTTGTGGCCCCGACATCTCGCATCAGAGCCACAGCAACTCGCGCCTGGGCCCCCAAAAAATCGCGCAGCGTTCCGAAAAGTCGCAACGGAACCCCCAAGATCGTGCTATGGTCTCAAAAATATCGTCAGGGATTCCAAAGATTTTCATCGCAGCCCCAAATAAATAATGCGGGGCATAAAAATTGCAACAGGACGGGAAAAAACTAATCGGTGCTTCCAAATTAAGCATGGACACCAAAAAAAACTTCAATCCGAAACAATCGCTGTGGAGCCCCAAAGATCGCGCCAGAGATTCATAAAAACCGCATAAGGCCTCGAAAAATACGTTCCGTTGCTTCTAAAAACAATCGCGACGGGGCACCAAAATTGCGCCCGGACCCAGAAAATCAGCCGAGGCTCAGACAACTTCAGAAGAGGTTCCGAAAGAAAAATCAGCTTGCCCATAGCACTCGCTTCGCGGACCAGAAAACTCGCGTCTGGGCCAGAATAACTGCGCTTGAGTTCCGACAAATCTCGCCAGAGCCTCCAAAAATCGCACCTGGACGAAGCAAAAAAAAGCATCGAGAGACCCAAATTGATGTCGGGGCTTTATATGAATACAACGGTGCCCACAAAACCACCGAGTGATTGAAAACGTACCAGGGCCCACCAAAACCCTCCGAGTACCGGAAAAAAGGTGGCAATGCTTTAAAGTATGTGCTGGGGCTCTAAATGAATACGCCGGGAGCTCTCAGAAGCACACCGGAGGTTCTCAACACGCAATTAGATCCTGAAAACACACCGTAGCCGCAAATAAGGCATCAGGACCCCAAGAACAGGTCAGGCCAGCAAGAAGAGACATGGTCATAAAAAGAGCACCCGGGCAGTAAATAAACACATCGTGGCCTTCGAAAACATGCGGGTCCCTAAAAAAAAACACCATGGGTACATAACACTAAATCAGTAAATAAATATATCATGTCTCCAAAACGCGCTGGGGGACTACACAATTGCGCCTGAGCCCTAAAGCACATCATGAGACGAAAAACGTGCCACGAGTCGTAAAAAGCACACGGAGCCGGTGCTCGTCTCGGTTTGGTAGCCAATCATGGAGCATATTTAAGCCAACGATCATGCACATTGAAGTTCAAAGAGGTATCCGGATTCATTTTCCACCAGAAAATGTGCGAATAAGAACAATAATCTCGATTAAGCATTCCATGGCGTCAATCATTCCGCAAGGTCGTCATGTGGCAACAATTGTCAAAACGCAAGAGGCCCAGCAGAATCAGCAGAAATCGCAGAAACGCGCCAAGTATGGCGAATACGACAAATGCATGGGGCAAGTAGGAACGATTGTGGTAGGTCCCTCCACATAAAACATGTTGCATTCATTATTGTAATTTTGTTTTAAATGAACCCATTTGAAGAAAAAAATGGTTGTCTAAATCCGATGACTATGGAAAAAAATAACGGTAGGCTGGACACCTACAGATCCGCTTGCCCTCCTCCCTGCCGGTAATCATAGGTATGATTGGGCCGGTGTCGAAGGTTGCCACCTCAAAAAAACCGGCGGGCTAGATCTGCCAATGGTGATGACTTCATCACCCATCTTACCATTTCAAAAGTTTGCGAAGCTCAGCATGTTTGTAGCTCGCAGCACGCTTTCGTAGGATTCAGAAGAGACCTCTGCTCGAGCCTCGTCAAATTAGTGTTATGTGATTCCAGCTGCGAACGAGGCTGAGAAGGTCTCGACTAACTGGACCGCGTGTGTGCAATGGTGGCGCGTTAAATTGTCCATTAAAACTTAGCCGCTGAACTGGGACTGTGCGAACGGATGGCGCGCTCGAGAGTTGTGCCGTAGCTGGAGACGCCAGACCAGGAGGCGCTCGAGAGTTGTGCCGTAGCTGGAGACGCCAGACCAGGCAAAGGTTCACCAGGCCGAGAGTCGTGAGCAGGCATATGGGGATATGTTGATTGGAAAAGTTGCTATTGGAACATAGAACTAAAGTAATCTTAAACTTAGACTAAATAATCATATAATCACGAAAACTAACGATATTTAGGTAAAATTAAACTGAAATTAAGCTATTGGGAATACATTTACCACAAATATGATCCGATAAGAGTTCTGATACACCGGAATCCCCCCCCCCCCTAGCTGTACTAGTGCATGAATGTGTTCTTGTTTTACAAACCGGCACAGATGATACGTTTTTGCGAAATCTATGAGAGAAAGCATGGAGAAGCGTGTTCCTATCTGCAAATATTAGGGGCGACAAATGTATGCATTCCAAATATTGTGGAGGACATTTACTCAGCAGCCCCAAAAGAGGATCCACTCATGGACTGCCCCAAGAGCTGTCTCTTGCGTTACTCCTGTTCCCACGGTAACCCTTAACAAATGTTCCGTACACGTATATACATGTAATATATGCATATATATATATGTATATATATAGTTACTTATTTATAATCGGTGCATACATACCTTCCACCATCAATCTGCCTAGTGTAAGATTACTTGCTGAACCATGACTCGATATTAATTTGTATTTTTGCATCGCAACTGTTGCTTGTCGTCAGCGGCACGGCTGAAGGCCCACTGGCTTCCTGTGTCCATAGCTGGCATTGCACAGCTTTTGGTCACATCATGCATTCCTAAAAGCATGAGCAATACCGAGAACGAGAAGCACGTCAATACTGCTGGTGACGGCGTCGCGCGACGTATAAAGTGCACTCTGGCACCCCCCCCCCCCGCCCTATCCACTCCTGGTCGATACCGACCAACGAGAAACATACCGCTAGTGGATGGCCCGAGTCGTCCAATGCCTGCTGAGCGCCTGTCAGGTGACGTCCATCGGTACAGACAACCGCGCAGTGTCACTGCGCCACGTATGTCGGTTATTGTGCCGACGTACTCTCGTGTACGGTGGGTTCCGCTGTTACTGTGGGTGTGTACAGAAACATCGGTGCGCCAACGGCAGTTACTGTGCACAGGTGGATACCTTTATAGGTGGCATCTGCGTTATATATCTATACCACTATCCATAGGTAATTATCTACCCAGTTGCTGATCTGTCCTTCGGCATGTTTCGAATGTGCAGTAATTACAGAAGTACAGAAGTACAGAAGTACAGAAGTAGAGTACAGAAGTAAGTCGTTTGTCGACTCTTTCGCGCATGGCGTACACAGTAGTGGCTGTTCGTGTTCCGGACAAGTAGTGGCTGTGGCCCCTTGTACCCGTGTATCCATATGTGCCCCATGTTCCGGACAAGTAGTGGCTGTGGCCCCTTGTACCCATGCATCCATGTGTGCCCCATGTTCCGGACAAGTAGTGGCGGTGGCCCCGTGTACCCGCGTATCCATGTGTACCCCAGTCCTCCAGTTTGCAGCTAAAAGCGATGTCTTCAGTCTAGAGGTGACAAAGGTATAGACCGAAAGTCCAGCCAGGAAGGTCGTCCAAGATCGGTGTTTTTTATTACCAGTCCTTGGAATATATACCAGGTGTTTTACCTGTCTTTTGCAAGTTCATAGTAAAATATTAGAACAGAACAAAAACCTAAATATACGGTTAAATTAGCCAATTATGGTCGTCATCATGTCGCATACGAACTATAATTCTGCATGGCGTTTCATGGTTAGCATTAAATATAAGTATTGCCATCCAATTTCATTATCTTCGAGTAATCCTCCTAAATTATGTTTAGAAATTGCTCCAACACCAACTTACCGTTTCCTTTTAAAAGATTTAGAAACACTTAACCATGATATGGAATAAACCTTACAGTTGCTGGACTTCGTATATAATTGAGGATTCATGAGTGCACTCAACTCTACTCTGAATACTACGAACTTTTTTGAAAGCACTACCAACTTTTTTACTGATCCCCACGTATTTTATCAGTCACCACTGGGTCAGCTTAGTACTGCATAAATGTATGTTATAAACATCACAATGGTCTAGTCAGTAACAGAAATTGCCTTGTTAGGTGGGTTACTGTACCCAAAGGGGCGTTAAAGATGAAGCTGAAAGACTATTCGGAAAATTGTCATCTTGGACAGTGGTGTCGCCACGAAATTCTTCCAGGGGCGGGGGCAATGTTGGAAGGGGGCCTCCTGCTCCCCGAAAGGGGCCTCCTATTTTTTTAGGCTCTTGGTATGGTTCAAGAATGGGAAACATGATTTCATATCGATGTCTCGTTTGTTCTTGGCATGGTGCATCATTTACGCAAAACGCAATAGCAATAATCTTTTTTTTCGCTAAGAACTGAGCCATGCCAGGGCATAAATAAGCAAATGTGGATAAATACCTAAGTGCCAAAACAAACCAATGTATTAATGCTTTCTCGACCAGAAGAATCTTCCCGTTGGCCTCTAGATTCCAGCGAGCTCGCGGGGCTGGTGCTGAACATATCTTAAAGATATCTCCCATTGATCAACCCACTTCTATGTCCATCAAGTCTAACTGAATATAGCTAGATTCACCACTACTGTTAGTCATTCCCACCAGCTTGATGTCATAAGTAAGCTTAAACGATCATTTCTCAGTCCTAGGACGATAATTTCGCGAAGGTGACAACGAGAAGTGGATTGAATTGGGTTTTTTTATCGCCATCTTAGGGATTTATTTATTTTTATAACACTTGGTGCTGGCTGTAAGGCACCTGGCACACAAGCTAAAATAATAAATCCTCAGCGAATAAATTCACGGCAAGAACAAGCATTGAACAACAGTTCATACATGACAATGCAACAATGCAACAATGGCAATGCAGAAATATTGCAAAACTTTCAAACTCCACGCCGTCACGCCCATGGTTTTCGCTGTGCTGCACCGTTTTGTAAATGACGTCGTTGAGAAGGTATTGAAGCTTCCCAGCTTCAATATCTTCTCATTTCAATTCATGCAGGCTGTAATCACAGAAGACAAGTTTGTAGGAATAAAATGCATTTATAAACATCATTCCTCCCAATTTGTATGGGGCATCGTTGTTGTTTTGTATGCTTGTGAGGGGGAATTTACCCCCTCAATGTTGGCTTTGCCCCATGTCTCTGAAAATTATTGGAAGACCAGTGGCGTACCTATATTTGCGTCAAGGGGGAGGGTGGGAAACGTATTTGGAGGGGTCCACCTACCCCATTAAAAAAGTCCTCGGATTTGGACCACTATTTTGTCAAAGGGGACCTTTTTAAATAAAATAATTAGTGATCAACTGAATTGTCATATGGAGGGGCCTAATCTACCACTATCGCTTCTGATTCGTCGGATTTCAACCCTAACTCCCCCACTGCACATGCACACCCATCATGCGCATTCGGCGAATTCGGCACACTTAGTGCAATGCTACGGATTCTACTAGGCCTGCTACATTTTGCTAATTGCTGACACATGATAGACTTGCGCCATATTTGACGTGATGGAATGCTTCGTATGGACGTTCGCTGCGAAAATTCGATTAATTAAATTCGATCATTAGTTCCCTATTTCCAACATTTTATGGTGGTTAAGAAATGCGGATACCCGCTGAGCTTTGATGCACCTCATATCTTTGATTAAATATGCTCCCAGATTGGCTACCGGACCGAGGCCCTGCCTCAAGGTTCTTTTTTGGACCCCTTTCCTCTTTCTTCGTCTACGGATGTGTCTTAGGGCTTCAATCCATTTTTGTTAGGAGCCCAACACACTTTCCAAACCCCTGCTCGTCTTAGGGTTTTGTTGCTTTTTTATGCACCGATGATTTTTTTAGGTGTCGGGGCGCTTTCAAAGATCCTGATGTGTCTATTTAGAGCTCGGTCTTTTTGTTCGTTTTGGGACCATGCTGCCTTTTGCGGCCCCAGCCTCTTTTTCAGGCCCTTGTGCAGTCGCATGGCCCCTGTGTGCCTTGAGAGCTTCAGGTTTCTTTTTTTAGAGCTCCCGGTATGTTTATTTAAGGCTACAACGCATGTTTTAAGGCCTTGTCGCATTTTGCGAGACTGTGCGCTTTGGAGGGCCAGTTGTACGTTCGGCCCCCGTTGTGCTCTTAGGGTCCCGCTGTGTATATTTGGGGTTTCTGACGCACATTTGTGGGGCCCGAGTGCAATTTTGGGGCTTCGGTGCGATTTGTCTGGGTCCCAGCGCGACTTATCGCGCCCAGGCGCGTGGTTCCGGGGACCTAACGCTAGTTTCCTGGGCTCAACGCGATTTTTGTGGATCTCTTCTGAATTTTCTTTAAAGTTCGAATCCCGGCATGATTTTTCGAGCCCCTGGCGCCATGTTTTTGTATCTCACCTCTATTTTTTTTCGAGCTCCGGTATGTTTTTCTGGACGGTACGCGATTTGTGAAAGCATCTGATAATATGTTTGGTGCTCCGGAGCCATTTTCCTGATCCGGACAATTATTTTTTGGAATCCCTCCTTATTTTGGAAGGGGACGAGTGGTCTAGGGGCAAGATGCTCGTCTCACAATCGAAAGGTTGTGGGTTCGAGTCTCACCTGTCGCTACTCTTCGCCCGCGACCAATCGGCGTGAGAGATTGGCGACGCTACATGACTCAACGATCGACGTGTCGTAAAACCAATAACCAACCAACCTTATTTTGGAAGGCTCCGGCTTGATTTTTTGGGGGGATACCGATGCGATTTTTGGGGTCACACTGTGCTTATGTGAAGCCCTAGAGGCCAATTTTTGGGAGCCCGACGTGAATGTTTGATGCCCAGACCAAATTTTTGGGACTACCGATGGGAATTGTGTGTGCCAAACGCGATATTTGGGGAACCGGTTCGAGTTCACGAGGCGCGTTGTACTTAGCTGTGACCCCAACGCGATCTTGGCGGTTCCTGTTGCAGATTTTCGGGCCTCGGAGCGAGTTTTCTGGGCCCGCCGTATTTATCGGGTCAGCCCCCTGCGGGAATTCTGGTGGACCCACGCGAATTTTTGTGGCCCCAGCGCGACTTTTTGGGGCCCCGGCACGATTCTTGGGAACTTGTCCCTCTTAGGAGAGAGGGGACACCTGCCCCTTTGATATGCCACTGCGGCCACCGAAGGTGTTTTTTTTCAGCCGATGGCACATTTCGGAGTGTAAAAGCCCTCCTGGTAATTTTTTTCCGGACCTGTTCTTAATTTGCCGGTGCTGGGGTCGATTCGATCGAGTCTCGGTGTGAACTTTTTGGACATCAAGTTCTATCTTTTTAAAGGTCCTTATGTGATATTTTTGGTCCCGGTACGATTCTTCGGTCTCCCGGTGCGATTTTTTATATCGATGCCCTGACATGTTTTTTTCCGGTGCCCAACGGGTTTTGGGGGACCGACCCGATTTTTGAGGCCGTAGAGTGACATTCCGGTTGATAATTGATTTGTTAGGGTAGCTGCAACTTTTTGGGCCTGGCGCGACCTTTTGGGCCCCCAGTGTGATTTTCAAGGGCTGCGACGCGACATTTTTGAGTCCAATGCAATAATTTGTGACCCGACGTTATTTGCTTGGATCCCTAGCGCGAGTTTTAGCGACCTCGACACTTTTTGGGCGTCCAACACGTTTTGGAGGCTTTTAGCTTCATTGTTAGGGCCCCAGAGTGATTATCCATGTCCCGATTGTTTTTCGTCACCCCGGCTTCATTTGTGTCCCAATGAGACTGTTAGGGAACGGTACGACCTGTCGTGCCCCTAGAGTGATTTTCATGGTCCGGGCGTTACCTATTGATACCCCCAGGCTCAGCGTGATTTTCAGGGGCCCCGGTCGGCTCTTTTTGGGACCATGTCGTGATTTTCAATGTCGTGCCACGTGATTTTCGTGGCACGACTCCTACAATTTCTTAGGGGCTTCTTGCAAATCATAGGCCTCCGCTCACGTCTTAGGGGTCTCGTCCCATTTCCTGGAGTCTCTTTATCGGTTTTGGATGTCTTCTCGTGTCCTACCCTCCTCCATATTCAATGGCCCCCTCTCTTGTCTTGGAGGGCCTCCTCCTACATCCTGGGGCCACTTTAACATGGCATAGGCCTCCTCTCATGTTCCAGGGGCATCCTCTGCCAAATTAGGGGCCTCCTGCCACGCTTCGTGGGCCTCCTCCTTTGTCCTGGCAAAGCCTACCCATCTTGGGGGCATCTTCAATTTTGGAAACTTCACCTCCTTCCATACCTGCTACCACTCACATCTTAAGAGGGGGCACCTCTCCCAGGTGCCCCCTCTTCCAAATTATAAGCAACCTTTCCTATCTCAGTTCCCTTGTCATTTCCTGGGGACCTTCTTGCCCGTCTTGGAGCCTTCTTTCTCGCCTGGGAGTCATCCGTCTTATCTAATGACCTTTCTCTCCTATTTTAGGGGCCTCCTCGTTCACCATGGGGTCTCATTTCCAATCTTGCGTCGTCCTCTTCCGAATTAGGTGTCTCCTGCCACGTTTCTGGATCATCCTTTTCTATATTGGTGGAACCTTACCCGTTTTGGGGCCTGTTTTTGCGTCTCCGAAACCTCATTTCATATCCACTGATTTTCTCTTCCGTCTTAGGGCTTCCTCTCATTTTCTGGGGCCTCTTTCCTGTATTTGGGCCCCCTTTGCAATCCTGGGGGCCTCCTTTGAAATCCTGGGGGCCTCCTTCGCAATCATGGGGCCTCCTTTGCAATCATGGGGGCCTCCTTTGCGATCATGGGGGCCTCCCTTGCAATCCTGGGGGCCTCCTTCGCAATGCTGTGGGCCTCCTTCGCAATGCTGTGGGCCTCCTTTGCAATCCTGGGGCCTCTTTTGCAATCTTTGGGGCCTCCGTGCCAATTGTCGGCACTCTCTTGATTTCTGGGGCCTCCTATCCTCTCCTAGGTGATTCCATTTTCAAATTAGGGGCCTCCTCTCACGTCTTGGAGGCCTCATCACCTGTGTTTGGAGCCTCATTATCCTCTTAGCAGGGTGCTTTTGTGTCATTGTCCCAAATCTTCTTCCCTAGGGTCCTCCCCTTCCAAAATATGAGCCTCATCTGGCTGGTCTCAGTGGCCTTCTCTCATTCCTGCGGAGACCTTCTTACCAATCTTGGGGCTCCCTCTTGCGTCCGGAGAAATCTCTCCTATCATTCCTTATTTTCTATGGTAGGGGCCTCCTCTTCCATCTTGGTGGCCTCGTTTTCCAAATTAAGAATATCCTGCCACCAATCGGAAGCCTTCTTGTCTAACCTGGGTGGCTTCCTGCCCGACTCGGTGGCATACTTTTCGTCCTGGGGCCTCCTCCCAATCTCTGTCCTACGTCGCTTATTAGGACCCGATTAGATTTCACGGGAGCCTCGTTGCCAGTCTTGGGGCCTCCTTGACAGCATGATCTTCTGTCTCGTCGGCCTCCTTGCTCACCTTCTTTCTTGTGCATTTCCGGATAGGGGCCTCCTCAAATTTCAGGGGGCGGCGCCCCCCCCCAGTCTCACGGCAGGAGGGGCGACTGCCCCCTCTGCCCCCCCCCCCCCGGTGGCGATGCCCCTGATCTTGGAACATCCGATAAGGGTAGCTTAAAATTATAACGGACAATTTTTCATGAAACAAGTAACCTGAATAGTCGATAGAAAAGGCAAAATACAATTTATGCACCTTCAATAATAGTCAATTAAAATGATTGCACCTCATTTTCAACAAGCAATTAGCCTGAATAGTTCGTAAAATCCATAAAATGCAAATTAGGCATCTATTCTTCAATTGCAAACTGTAAGCAGTCCTTGCAACCCCGGGCCAAAAGGAGGCTGATTTGTTCGGAACACAGGTGATATAATTTGCACCATGAAAGTAAAGTGGTGTTTTAAATAGAAATCGAGCTTTCATTCCAGATAAATACAACTTCCTCGCCAAGTAGCAATTTAGCCAAGCCCAAGATAACTGGAGACAACAGGTACTCCAAAGTTCGCAAATTTAGTATGTTTGGTTTAAACTAGATAAAAACCTATGCCACATCACGTCTCATACCATAAGTGTAATTTTATTCCGGAATACTGCTGGATTTATTTCAGGTTTGGATTATCGAGATAAATCTACGGAATATGGTACTTTCATTTTAGCACCATTGTGGCGTTTTTAGACACGCACGATTGCCCCGCTGTCTGTAAAGCGTATTGATTGAAGCTTCAAGGTTCTTATTGTTTTTTTTTGTTCGTTCCACTGCTAGTGGCTCTGAAGCGAAAGGCACCATCTCGTGAATTAACCTAATTAACTCTGGCCAGGGTTAGTGTTGCTGGAGCATATTCACCTCAAACTATTTTTCACCTTTCCATCCCGGCTCCAAGCTTGGGATTAATACCAAATTACACTAGATAAACGAAAATTTGGGGATTTTCATCATTCCATACCATACATTTTCGGCGGCGCTTCGCGGGCGTGGTCTCCGTCCGATTTTTCCCAATCCAAAGTATGTGGCGTCGCCTTGGCACCGGGCAGCACAATTCCCAGCTGACCATACGTCCACAAAACAAAATAGTCGCCTGAGTGACAAAGACAACCGTCCAATAGTCGCCTGAGTGACAACACCACACAAGTCCGTCCAGGCCACAGCAGACCCGCCGCGCCAAGGCTGCGGTATTTGACATTTTGGGTAGTTGCCACCTCCAGTGAGTGAGTAGCCGCGCTGCACGGTCACGCAATGACAGAGAGTGTACAAATCAGACATGGACTGGCGAGTCAGGTCGACCGGTGGTCGAGATTGTGCTCTCGAAGTGGATGTATTACAGGGATTGTGGCGTAATAATAACCGAAAAGCCGATCAGGAGTGGTGATCAAACAGGTCCCAGGTGGCAGGCCACAATAGACACGAACGTCTGCCGGGCCGCCAGCTCGCAATATCGGGCTACCAACTCGCTATGTCACGTTGTGTGCAACCAGCAACCAACTCGCTAACTTGATATGCTGAGTCATTAGCTTTTAGGCGTCAGGTTACCATCTTGTGCCGGGCTACGAACTCGTAGCTGGTTACCAACTCTCTAAGTCTGGCTACCAACCCTATATATAGGGTTACGAACTCATACAGTGTGGCTATCAAATGGCTGGGTTGAATTTACAATTCGTTATGTGGAAGTAACAGCTTACCAGTGCATTTAATCCGTCTGCGGATATAAATAATCTCCGAAGCCGTGCGCTGAGTCTACCTAGTCTGCCATGTTTGCCTAGTTTGCCTAGTTTGCCATGTTCGCCTAGTTTGCCTAGTTTGCCTAGTTTGCCTAGTTTGCCTAGTTTGCCATGTTTGCCATGTTTGCACGATGGGAACAATTTGACTTTTTCGTTACTAATCTGCGCATCACCGCCCAGGTTTGACCACTTATCCAGCTCAGTTTATTAACACCCGGTCACCAAGCTGCTGTCCCATACGCTTTGCTGATGCCAGCCGCTAATATTTTTTTTATTTATTCATTTGACATTGTGCCGCACAACAAGGGTCTCGAGGCCCTCAAAGACAGGAAGATGATTGATGATGATGATGATTTAACGGCAACTTCAATCAAAGATGTTGCCTATGTCTTGCCATGCATACTTCACTAGTCTCGTGATAAACCTGCCGACACTTTCGTAGTGTTTATATATCAACTAGGAGTAATTGTTTGAGGTTCCTAACATGCATCACATGTGTTCAACGCAGGGGTGTCAATTCGAATTCTTTTACGGGGGCCTTTATGTTGATTTGTCCCCCCCCCCCAATAATTTATGCTGTTTTACCAGGTCCACAAACGCAAGACACATAGATGGCTATAGCAGATGACAACAAGGCCAAAGTAAAATAACAAAACAGGAAGCAAACCATGATGGTTCAAAAACGTAGGCTATGTCAGATAGCATATTCTTGTAGATCAAAAGTAAGTGCTGTAGAAATTCATGCTACCTAATAGATTACTACACATATTGAATATCTGACCGATATCCATTTGGTGTGGATAATGGAACAGCTAGTTAGTTTGGTGAATAGACTTATTTTGGTTCGATAATGGATTAACTTTTCACCTTTTGCTGTACAAGTGAAAATTTGAACAGTGAAAATTGCTTCAAAAACGATGCAGCCAGATTTATTTCTGCTTTCCAACCATGGATCAAGTACGCCTGGATTGGAAACCAACAGCTGTTTGTGTATCAGCCCACCTAGCGGAGGGTGAGTAAAAACACGGAAACGCGGCCGGTTTTAGGCCGTGCGCCTGTGGGAGTTCAGGGTACGCATTTCCTATTGGCATTTCTTCCAATTGATTCAGCCATCCCAGGAGGATTGCACCAGCCTTTCATGATACAGAATTGATCAAGGAACCTCACCGTTCTTTCCATATTGATGTATTGCGCTCCGTTCAGAAGTTGTCATGGTGCGAAGTGAAGACTTCTGTGAGAGGGAGCCCACCTGGCCCCAAGGGTCGGCCCACCGATGTTGATATCTTGATGATCTTTATCTCTC
Source organism: Ashinkailepas kermadecensis (assembly GCA_034440615.1). NCBI lineage: Eukaryota > Metazoa > Arthropoda > Thecostraca > Neolepadidae > Ashinkailepas > Ashinkailepas kermadecensis. Next base: position 269,285 of record JAOTOM010004541.1, on the reverse strand, counting down.
TATCTTTATCTTTATCTTGAAATGATTGGAAGGGGCAAAGAACATGAAGGCAATGGGCAGACCAAAATGAATTTGGGGGCACATTCCATTGGCTCCCATGTTAGAAGTTGAAATAATTTCGGGGGTGGGTTAAGCAAACATTGAGATGGCAGTTCCCCCTCAAAGGTACGTAAAAAGACCCCTGAGTCGAACGACTGGCAAGTGGTAGCGAATCGGCGAGAAGTAGTGGCGTTGCCAGCTAGGGTATGTTGCAAGGGCTGATCCAAGGGGGAGGAAGCGAAAGTGGCGCCCTTTGTGACCCGAAGGACGCCTCCCTTGGAGGTTCCAGTGTACCCCTCCCTCGAATTTATCAGCGCAACGCGCTCCTCGGCCTGGGAACGGCAGTCCTCTGGGAGTCCGAACGCACGCCGTGAATTTTTCGGCGAAAGGCACTCCTCTGGCGACAAAAACAAATGGTGCCCTTCTGGGAGATCGGAGTGTACCACGTCCAAATGTTCTGGACCAAGAGCCGCCCTCTGGAGAAACGACGCCTCCTTGGCAAGGTCATAAATCTGTCAGTGGTATGGTGTAGGGGGAGGGGGCTTGTACCCTCCATGGAACTTCCGCTCAATCCTCTTTGCGGATTGGTGGGTACACCGAAGTCCATACGCTCCCATTCAGTTGTGTAAACCACTCCACTGGAAAATATCAGCCACATATATATAGAGACTAGGGATGTCGATCCCGGGATCGGGATCCCGGGATACCGGGATTGTATCAGTCCCGAATCTCGGGATTGGGATGGCCGGGATCCCGAAATCCCGACTGACAAAAATAACAAATTGTACAGCTAAATGCTGCTATAATTCAGAGGTGAAATAACAACGCTGTCACAGAAGTGGTGTTTTCACTAGGTTGACCAAATATTAGTCTGGATTTAATCAATTTCCAGCCTGAGTTCTTGCGGCAGAAGAAGTCCGGCTGGTTTCGTTATTCATCCATTAGTTTGTGTTTCGGTCACAGAAGTCGCGCGACGTTTGACCGCATCAAAACGCCAGTTCCATGTCACACGATTCCGTCTGGGAGACCCCAGTCTCAGGTTCCGAGATTGAACACGACGTCGACTGCTTACTCCGCGTGGGGGCGGGGGGATGTCTGCGCATAGCACTGACACATGATACCAGCGCGGCGCAACAAGACACCGGACGATGTGAGCGTGAGGCTTGGTGGAGAAGCTCAGTGTCCTAGCAGTCGTGTAAGCGGCGAGATGTCGGACTTCGTCGTGTTTAAGGGGAGTGCTGTTTGGGAGCATTTTCTGCGTGAGACAACCGGCCAAAGTGCCAAGTGCCGTTACTGTAGAAAGGTGCTGAAGATTTCGGGTGGATCCACAAAAGGCCTTCACACCCACGTAAAGAGCCAGCATCCAGATCGGTACGCCGGTTCATCGAAGGATGGAGCGTCTCAAGACGATTCGAACTCAGACCAGCCACAGCCTGCTGCAAAAAGGATCAGGCCCCTGGACAGATACTTTTCACCCAACGCTGAGGATGGTCTGGACTCCATGCTGGCAAGATTGTGCGGCAGGGACGGGATTCCGTTCAGTGTTTTTTGCACTTCACCGGACTTGCGCAACCTTATGGCTGCCAAAGGGTTTAAAAATCTACCAACCGGTCACGAGGAAATCCGAAATCGTGTCGTGAGGCACTGTGCCAGGATCAAATGTCAGGTAAAACAAAAGCTGACAGATGAAATAACGCAAGGCACGAGGTTCTCTCTCACAATCGACGAATATACGTCTCTCAGGAATCGAAGATATATGAGCGTGAACGTGCACTCTGGTGCAAAGGTGTGGGGCCTCGGTGTGGGGCCTCGGTGTGGTTCGGTGTCATGGCTCTATGCCAGCGGAGAAATGCATGGACCTGCTGAAGGTCAAACTAACTGAGTTTGACCTCGACCTCAACCTGCACGTGACATGTGTCACCACCGACGGCGCATCCGTCATGGTGAAGTTCGGAAAAAGTTTGCCGTGCGAGCACCAGCTGTGCTTTGCACATGGCGTGCATCTTGCGGTAATTGATGTTTTATACACGAGTGACGGCGGAGCTAAGACAACCAGTGAGGCTCGTGACGCCTGTGCGTCACCAGATACGGAGTCACCTACGAATGGATCGGATGAAGATGACATCGGGGAGGATGATGTCGTTGGGGTCCAGGATTACAATGAGCTGCAGGGCTCACGAGCCGAAGCGGTTCGTAGCGTCCGGAGAATTGTGCGATGGTTTCGAAAATCGCCCGTGCGAAACGAAGTGCTTCAAAAGTACGTGACGGAAGAACAAGGTAAGCAGGTGATGCTAATTCTTGATTGCAAAACGAGGTGGAACAGTTTGTTTGCAATGCTGGAACGATTTATTACACTAAAAAGCGCAGTGCACAAAGCAATTATTGGCATAGGTGACAAGAAAGTGCAGATGACCAGTGATCGGGAGCTCGACATGGTGCGGGAGATTGTTCGGTGCCTCAACATCGTAAAGTTGGGGGCAGAGGCCCTGTGCCGCAGAGACAGTGGACTGTTAGAAGCCGAAGCTGCTCTGAAGTTTGTGCTCAGCTCCCCGGAAAAGGAAGGCGGCCAGCTGGCAAAGAGGTTCTACGATGCTTTGACGCTGAGGATTCGTCAGCGTCGCTCTAAGGCGGCTGCAGTCTTGCAGGCGCTGCATAACGACTTGCTGCCTCAAGACGAGGCAGAAAGGGAGATATTCCCGCAGGCCACTCGGAGAGAAGTAGATGAGTACATAACTCGTATGATACAACGGATGAGTGGGGAAAGGATCGGTGATGCTGTGTCTGACAGTGAGAGTGAGGGTGTCGAGCAGTCCGCGCCGGAGCCGACTCTGCAGCAGCAGCTGCAACGCGCGCTGGAAACGGCGGCGAAAAGTCGTGTGCCTGGCGCACCGGGACAGCTTGGAAGACCACAGCTTTCAAAGGCAGTGAAAAAAGAACTGGAAAATCTTCCAGTTTCTGGGAAAGGGCCGCTCGCCAGCATGACCTATAAGTGGCTCAAAGGCATTGTCGCCACGAGCGTCGAATCTGAGCGAGTGTTCTCAACTGTAGGTAACATAGTGACAAAGGAACGTTCCCGTCTGAATGACGATACAGTTGATGCCCTGTGCTTCTTAAAATGTCACTATAGGTAAAAGCTTGGCAACATGCTTATTCGATTCCGCTTAGCAGTCGAGTATACTTATTGTTGTGCGAGTGCATCGCATGGAACAGTCTTATGTTAATCGAGTAATACATGTACATCATTTGATCCTGTGAGTATCCCTTTTTCTGAAGGCGAGGAAAAATGATCGAGATCGCCTGTTTGAATACCCGACGCTGGGTAGGCAATTATCAAACAACAAACGGCGTAGAACATCCAGTCTATTGATGGAGTATTGTTACTCCACTGAAGGTGTGGTTTTCGCGATGCATTTCAGGTGCTTCAGGGAGTTACTCCGCGCATATCGTAACTAAATGTGAATGTGTGAATGATCACTCGATTGTCAAATGGATAAAAGGCGTTTGCATGGCGCATCTGGACGTCATGAGTCGAAATTCTGATCGGAATACCTTGGATTATTAGAGAGAATATATGAATCACGGGATCCCGGGAAATCCCGGGATTTTTTTCCGGAAAATCCCGCAATCCCGGGATTGGGAAAACGGCCCGGGATCGACATCCCTAATAGAGACCAAGGAGGGTGGGGGTGAAAGCAGAACCTCTCATTCTTATCCTTCAGGGTGAAACTGCCCCCTCAATGCTTGCTTCTCCCCCCCCCCCCATACGCAATAATTTCAACTTCTAATATGGAATGTGACCCCTTCCCCTATTCATTTTGGTCTGCCTGTTGCCTTTATGTACTTTTCCCCCCTCCGATCATTTTAAGAAATGAACATCGGTGCCCCGACCCTTTCGGCGAAATGGGCTCCCTCTCACAGATGCCTTCACTTCGCATCACAACTTCGGAATGGAGCGTAATCAATCAACAAGGAAAGAACGGTAAGATTCCTTGATCAATTCTGTATCATGAAAGGCAGATGCAATCCTCCTGGGGTGGCTGAATCAATTGAAAGAATGCCAATACGAAATGCGTACCCCGAACTCCCATAGGCGCACGGCCTAAAACTGGCCGCGTTTCCGTGTTTTTCCGTTATTTTCCTTACCCTCCGCTAGGTGGCAGGTTAGTGCCGCTGATACGCGCAGATGAAAGGCGCCGACGCGGAGTTTCCAAACCAGGCGTACATCATCCCTGTTCCAACCACAACTTTGCATGTCAAAATGCTGATATTACCTGGTGCTGATAACCTTTAAACCAAATTCTCTGAAAAAAATATGCGAGCCACCAATCAATAATTGCATTGTAATGCTGATGTTTGCAGGCACCCGAATGTCAAACTATCATTCTATCATTCTAGTCATCATTAAGCTTGCATGCAACCCGGTCGATCACAATGACATTGTTACCAATGAGCACGTACGTGAATATACTACTTATAATTGCATTCAGCAACCCACCCAGCCAAACAGTAGCTTCCTCTTTATATATATACCTAGGTACTTACCTACACGCCCATTATGCATATACTGAAATGGTGAGCTTCGGTCACATCCAGAGCCACAGGCGAGCCAAATACAACTGCTAATATACGATCCAATTATGGAATAATCTGAACAATAGGCTGCATGCATGTTGAATTATATTGTCATTTTTGGAGAACACAATAGGTACTAATGACTTCCGTGGCTTCCGAATCTACTTATAGAAGTACATTTACTACAAACTTACAATTACTATTACAAAACCAATATCATTCACATAATTGGAGAATTCGCACACGGTTATGAAATGCGCACAAGGGGAAGAGACAGGGGCGTCGATTTGTATCCTTTTGTGGGCCCCCCCATGTTGATTTGCCCCCCCCCCCAATAACCTATGCTATTTTATGCTGATAAGAAAGCTAAAGGGAAAAAAATGAAAAACACCATGCTAAGTAGAAACATTGATGTTAACCAGCACATTTTGTACTGAAAAGAAACTGATTTGGATTAGATAGTGGACTGACCCTCCACCTTTTGCTGAAAAATGTAAAATTGTGTGCAAAAAACAAACAAAATAGCTGGAATTCCCTACACTGTGGAATTACAGCTTACATCTCAAAATGTTGAGATTGGCGATGCTAACGCATTTTAAACCAGATTGTCTGAAAGAAAATCTGTTAAGCAACTAAACAACAATTGCATGGTCATACTGATGCTTGTACACACCACCAATGGCAAAACCACATGCATATGGAGCTTGAACATAATTAATTCCATTCTCAATTTCCAGTCATTGTCAAACTTGCATGCAAATCATGGTTATCATTGAGATTGTGGATATACCAACTATAATTATATTTAGCAACCTACCCATCACACCATCAGCTTGATATTTACCAAGGTACCTACCTACATGCCAAATTATGCGGCAACCCAATCTCAAACTGAACCAACAAAATCAAAGTGTGAGCCAATCTGCCAGCCTATGAAAGCATGAGAGAAAAGTCAGCAAGAAGCCATATAGACACCTCATTATAATTGATATTCCTGAAAAACAATAGGTATTAAGCTATGGCCACACATGACTTCCTAAACAAACCCTATAGTCATACAAGACCAGTGTCTGGGAGCCCGCATTAAATGTGCCACTCACTATTACCTTAGAAGGTACACCAAAGTTCGCCTTCAAGCTTTCGTGACGTCATAGTTCTTTTTTCTCTTACATTGAAGAAATTGGTAGCAACAGGCGTGTTTCAATTTCACTGCGCATGAGACAGTTAAAGCATTTTACAATTTTCAATTTTCAAAGTTTAAAGAACCTAACAGCCAAATCTGACCTATCATCAGTTGCTGTTGAATAAAAAATGATTGGTAAATTTGCAGTTTAAGGTGATTTTTTTGTTGTTTGAATTTTTATTCAGAATACCATGTTATGACGGCGACTAAGATGATGGGACCACTTATTTTCGGTGCAAATTCATTTTATTTTAATTTGAAGAAAACAATTTGACAAATTTTCCAACTAAAAAACCTAAACCGACCTACCCTAACCACACCTAACCCATTTGTTTGCTTTATGGTGACAAATGTGTGTAAAAACTTTTCTTGGCTGGTTGCTTGGTTATTTTGGTTTACGGCCGCATTGACTGCGTTGGTCATACAGCTCTCATGCAACTTTTCTTGTTCCCACCTTAAAGCACAATAATACCCAAAAGTTTCCCCCAAAAAATTACAAACATGTTCACAAATTTTTTTCTTCTTCAAAAGCAGCCTAGGTTAGGTTAGGCTCGGTTAGGTTTCTTTTTTAAGGTTGATAATTTTCAGAAGAAAAAAAATTGACATTTAAATTTTTTTAATTTTGTGTTCTCAAAAGATAGGTTAGGCTAGGTTAGGTTAGGTTTTGTTGCATTTTAAAAAAACATTCATGTTTATGCTATGTTACCGAACTCAAAGCCCTTTTTGACATTATTTTGCTCACAACCTGAAAAATAAGCATTTGCACAGAAAATAAGTGGGTCCAATCATCTTAGTCACCTTCATAAACATGGTATTCTGCAGAAAAACTGTTTAGAAAAGGACAAAAAGAACACCTTAAACTGCAAAGCTACCAAATAATTCGCAATTTGTGGGGGAAACATTTTGGACATTTTTTTAAAAGTTGTCCAATTTGAAAAGCCTAAACTAACCTAATTTAACGAAACCTAACCCATTTGTTTGCTATATGGAGGCAAATGTGTGTAAAAACTTGTCTAGTTACCACCTTAAAGCACAATAATACCGGTTTGGCTAGGTTAGGCTAGTTTAACTTGGAAAAAAAAAATCAAAATTTCCACAAACTGAAATAAAATCGGAAATTTTCCTTCAAAAGCAGCTGACATTAGGTTCGGTTATGTTGGGTTCGGTTGTTCAATTTATAAAATTTTCAGAATATATATTGCTTAATTTTTGTTTCTAATATTTTTATTCAAAGCAGGGGCGTCGATTTGTACCCTTTTTTGGGGTCCATGGCCCCACCAATGTTGATCTTGGCCCCCTCAATGTTGATTTGACCCCCCAATAACCTATGCTATTTTCATGCTGAGAAGAAAGTTAAAGGAAAAAAAGAAGAAAAAAAACACACCATGCTACTTACAAAACTTAGTTGATGCCAACCAGCACATTTTGTATTGAAGTCAAACAGATTTGAATTGGATAGTGGATTGACTCTCAACCTTTTGCTGCAAAATTGAACATTTTGTGAAAAACCAAAGGAGTTGGATTTCCTTCCACTTTGCAAGCATGACTTACATCATAAAATGTCGAGATTAGCTGCTGCTGATTTATTTGAAACCAAATTGTTTGCAAAAAATCTGCAAAGCCACTAGATAACAATTGCATTGTCATAATGATGCTTGCACACATGACCAATGGCAGAAGCACATTGAACTGGATTCATCCCACTCAATTTCCAGTAATCGTCAAACTTGCACACAATCCAGTCCAGTCAACAACAATCAGTTTTCATTGAAATTGTGGATATGCAAACTATATTTGTCTTCAGCAGTCAATCCATCGTACTATAAGCTTGATATTTACCTAGGTACCACCTATATCCCAATGACAATGTGCATATATTCATTATTGACACGCAGCATCCCAGTCTCGACCTGCACCAAGAGCCACATCAACATGTAATATCTGCTAGTTTATGATACCATGAAATAAAAAAGTCAGCAAGAAGCTGCATGCACACTGTATTATAATTGCCATTCTTGAAGAAAGCAATAGGTAGGTACTAGGCCGTAGCTTACAAGACTTTCTAAACGAACCTTGTAAGCAAGGTCATTTAATCCGCCATTTAGCCATTCCGCCATTTAGCCGCCCCGGTAGCTCAGTTGGTTAGAGCGCTGGCCTGCTCTGGTCTCCCCTGTCCTGGCAACGCAGGGTTCGAGTCGCTTCGCGCGCTCGCATTTAGCCCCCGGCTGGGAGGGTCGATTGGCAGCTGGCCCGATAAGGCCGGGGACGAACTACCGGGCGGCCGTGTCGGTGCATTGACGGCACGTTAAACTTTCGGTCAAAATTCTGCCGTTGAACTTGAATTAATGGATCGGGTGGTGGGGCCAGGGTTCACGCAACAAGCTCTGCTTAGCAATAGGACCCTGGTTCATAAAGCCACCCCAACAAGAACTCGGATAAATTTTTTTTTTTTTTAAATCAGATACAGTCACTAGATGATTTGAACGTTTCGGACTGATTGATCGTAACGTAACCAGTTCGATATAGCCCGATTCCTATGCTGTACAGGGAGCTGCTGCGATTTCCGAAAAACCATATATCGGATTATATTGAGCCATTTCACATGATTCTGGCACCGCAAAAGGATCGCTTCGCTTTCTTTCACCAATCTATCTACCACTTTTGCTCTAGCAATCGAAACTATCGCGGTATATGGCGTCAAAGTAATTTTTATTGCACACTGCCCAACCCGCATCCCAAACTTCAGGGCAGTTACGCCCAGCCGTGTGGCGCAGAGGTATGAACTCAAACTCGAGATCCAGAGTTGGCGGGTTCGAAGCTCTCCAAGAACCCTGCTTTTTCAACCGCATTATTTTGCATTTTTTAATTAGTAGGAACATTACCGCGTGCCATCAAACATATTGAACACGCTAACTGCAACCTTAATCCTTGGCAACGCGGTACATAGTTTATCGTCGCTTTACCGAGGCTTATTCACCCGACGCACCCGAGCAGAAATCGGGCATATTCCAAATTCGGTGGAGAAATTCCGCGCAGCCTGGCAATCGCACTCGTGACGTCACAGCTCAGAAATATGGCCCTATGGCGGTTGCAGAAGTGACAAACACCTGCTTGTAAGTTATATAAGGTCAAAACCCATCAACAAATGTGTCTGGAGAGACTCGATAGACACTAGCGCGCATTAAATGCCACAAATCGTGATGGGCGTTCCTCAGAACATCCAAAATCGTAACATCCAAAGAAAAAATTCCAGTTACAGAAATTCCAGCGCCTAAAGTCTAAATTTGACGTTACGGTCGACAAATGTGATGGAGGTGACACATTTGTGGTGCAATTGCGTGCAGTGTTTAATCCGGAGGCCAATCTCATGTGACGTCGTACTGATTCGTTTTTTGTACTTCGCACATTCTGATGTATCTGCAGATTGGTGTGATTTTAAATAGTAAATAAATAGCTTGCTGATATTTAATTCCCAAAGGAACAGTAGTTGAAGAAGTTTGCAGGTAAGCTTGAACAAGTTCAGTCCATGCCTTTTTCTGATTTGTGCTCAGGGTTTCCATGCTAATATCACATAACTACCACGTTTGTCTTCAAGAAGAGCTGTTTTTAGTTTACTTTTATTAATATTTGCATTCCACTGCTCTTAGTGCTTTTTCTGCCCAGGATTGGGGCACCTAGTGTTGCATTTCCGTTCAGGGGCTGGCACACCTTTTGGTAAATTTACAGCTTAAGGTAATTTCTGATTTCTTGAATTTTTTTTAATGCAATGTTTAGGAATGTGATGAACATGATGTTACTGCTCATTTTGGTAAATTTGTGTTTTAAGGTGTTTTATGAATTCGTGGAATGTATCATTTCAATGCAATGCTTATGAATGTGACTCAGATGATGGCACCACTCATTTTCTATACAAATGCCTACATTTCAGGTTGTGAGCAAAATATCACCAAAAAAGGCTCTGAATTAGGTGACATAGGATAAGATATATTTTTTTAATAAAAAGAAATGCAACATAACCTAACCTAACCTAGCCTAACCTCCCTTTGGAGAAAAACAAAACCAAAACATCAAGTTGTAAAACTTTCAAGCAATGTATTTGTTTACAATAAAAAATGTAACCCAACTTAACATGTTGAAATGTAAAAGAACAATAACATGTTGAAAGTACTATATTTTCAGGAATGGAATCCTGTGCTGATAACATTTTCTGTGTTATAAATTTGCAAATCAGATCTACATCATTAGTGTTAATAAATATGAGAAATTCATAGAAATGCATACACCGGTTTGTGGACAAGAAGTTATTCTGATGATTTCTGATGTATTGGAACATGACAAATGCTTCATGATAGAAGCAGGCAAAGTTAAAGTACTTATATCTCAATGAGTGGTCAGTTCACTAACAAGACCGCAAATTCACTTAAGTAGCACTCAAAACACCAGGCGGCCCACTCTTTTTGCAAGTTTAAAATCGATGACAGTGCTTTCTTGAATCATGTTTAAAGCACATGAAGGAAATGTATTGCTGACACTTGTAAGGAACTGATGTGTGTAATGTTTAATTAACATTTATAATGTACTGATGTTTGTACACAAAATATAGCTCACTATTCTAAATAGCATGGGAAGTATGATGCCATTTATCATGGCTAATTTATGGGCAAACTGTTATGCAGCAGATTCCCTGCATTATTACTTTGTTATTTGGGCTTTAGGGCACATCGACCATGTTGATCACATAGCTCCCTGCATTGTTGTTAACTGATATATCAGTATGTTTGCAAATTCACTTATGAGTGAATCCATACCATTCTCACTGTGGTATAAAAGCTACATCATAACATTGCTTCTACAATGCATATAACAGAAAGCCATCTCGATTGTCCTACTTACTCAGGACACCATAGAAGTCAATGAAGCCAATGAAAACCATAGAAGTCAATGAAAACGTTACTTCATCCCCTGTATTGTTAATGGAAACAGAAGTCTCTTGAACCATATGTTATGTCCTTCACAGTGTTGCTCCATCCATCTCCAACTCCAACCCTGACCAAACTTCAGGAGCTCATCCATCTCCAAAGCAGTCTGTTGAAGAAGGTATGTATTGCAGCATAACTACTGTGACTTGAATTCCATGGTATCCATGTCGCCTTACAATCCATCCTTGCTGATCCATGTAGCATATGTTTGACTTTCCTCAAACTGTCTGTATAACCGGGGAGTTGAAATCACATGTGCGTGATGAAACAGATGAACTATTCCTGGATTCTTATGTTACATCATTGCATGGCACAGTGACATACCGAATGGGGGAGGGGGCATTGTGGGCAGTTTCCTCCACCCCCCCCCCCCTCCTGATAGGTTGTGGGGCCCCCAAGAATCCGCCGAGCTCAGGAAAAAAATGCGCCATGCTCCCTAAAAATTGCACTCGGTCCACCAAAAATCGCACCGGGGCTCAGAAAAATGACATTGGGGGCCCCCAAAAGTAGCGCAGGGGCCCCCGATAATGACGCTGGGGCCTCAAAAGTTTGCACCTGGGCCCCTGAAAGTCACGTTGGGGCCGCAAAAAAGTCGTGCCTGGGTTCAAGAAAGTCACGATGGGGGCCACAAACGGTCGGGCCGGGGCCTCCTGAAAATCACGCTGAGACTGGGGCTCTAATAATTATCACCCGGGCCTCTGAAAATCACGCTAGAGGCCTGACAGGTCCCACCGGGGCTCTAAAAGTCTAGTTGAGATCACCCAACAAATGAAGCCGGGTAAATGAAAAACAGTCCGGACACGGAAAATCAATCTGGGATCTCAACAATGGCTCCAAAAGCCCACAAAACTTGTTGGGCCCCCGAAAACTTGTCGTAGCCACCGCAAGGGATCCAAACAAGTGACCACGGGGCCCCAAAAAATCGCACTTAGACCAAACAAATTTCACGCCGCTTCTTTTGAAAATCTCACTGGGGCCAAAACGTCGTGCCGGAGCCCCACAAGTTGCAACTGGCTTCCCAAGGACCAATATATACCCGGAATGTCACCTTGCGGACGCAAAAATTGCGTCAAGGATCCACAAAATTAGAAGTCGTCGGACGCCGGAAAAGAAACCTGTTGAGGCACCGAAAAAAACGCACCGAGAGCCCGAAGAAACGTACCGGGCTCCAAAAATAGCCTGCAGGGGGCTTATAAAATAGACTTCACCACAAAAACCACAAGGAGGCTCCATCGATTCGACTAGAGCACCGGACAATTCAGAATGGGTCCCGAAAGAAAATTATCCGATGGGCCTTTCTACTCTCGATCGTGCAATCTGCGGAAAAACACGTTGAGCAGCCGCAGTAGCGCACTAAAGGGAAAAATTCCCCTCCCTAATGTCAGGCACCAAGGAAATACTTTCACCCACCGTCATCCCTGTTCAGGTCTGTTGTGCTCTGATGCTCCATCAATGCCGGTGTGTTTTAGCCTGCATCTGATCGCTGAAGTATTTTTATTTAAGCCGGTGTGTGTTTGTTGGTGTGTGGAGTGAGGAGGAGGGTAACGGTGACGGTGACGGTGACGATAGATCCGATCCCACTATATGGCACTACAGTCGCATGCTATTACTCAGAGTTGTTATGTTGACATGTACTGAGCACTGCTCTTTTAATTATGTGACTTCACCAGTTATTGGACGATTTTCCCCGTTGGTGAGGATGCTGAATAAACATAAACATGCACATCGTCGAATAAAAATAAGAATTTCTGAGATCCGAAAATATAGGGTCTGTTCCCGTCGCTCCACTAACCTCCACAAACCTCCACTGGTCGTTCCCGTCGCAATTCCAGTGGATATTTTTCCTCCACCAACCTCCACCAGTGGAGCAAAAGCTCCACCAGCCAAGAAGCAGGGTCCAATCGTGATTTTTCAGTTGAGCTCAATCACAGCGCACTTGCGCCATATATTTTCGCGTAAACAACGTCCTCCATCATACAAATCTCATATGCATGCATCAACTGAATACCAGGATCATCCTTCGCAAAGGAAATGTGAAATTACTACAACTATGAATAGTAATCGAAGTAACAGATGCAGACCACAGATGCATACGTCATTCGGCCTAAGGGAAGATGTTACTTACCGGCCGGATCCGCCGCAATTACCGTGCCCAGAAGTGCCGCCGTTCTCCCGACGCCGACTAAAATCCTACTCGAGCCCAGGGCCTTGCTCGAGCCCGATCGACGAGGCCGGGCAAGTTGAGATGAGGAAGTCAGCATCGGGTAGAGAAGCGCCTCGGGGCCGAGGGAGCCCGGCGGGTCCAGACACGAGATTATATGCTGTACGTTAAGAAGGCATGCTGTAACCAACCGCAAAACAGGAGGAGACGATGCTCAACCGAGAGGGAAGAGAGCCTGGTTCATCCCATAGGCGAAAAGAACATCTGTGCTCCCCGCAGTCTCTAAGGACACATACATAGCCAGAAATAACGACAAATTTGGTACTTTGTATAACAAGGCATACTATGTACAGTGTGCGACCATCTGGACAAACATTTGAAGGGCAATTTGACCAATTTGTGACACAGCGCCAAATGCGTCCTTTTTGTCGCGTAGTTCACGCCGCTATCAGCTGATTTCTCCACCGGTCGTTCCCGTGGGCAAGTCTCAACTAGCCTCAACTAGCCTCCACTGAGTTCCTTCTGGTGGAGCCACGGGAACAGACCCATAGTGGGCTAAATCCGATGAGTTTTTTTTAGTTTCTAGTGCGTTGGCACTTCGCCCCCCCCCCAATGTTTTAAAAAAATCGACACCCCCTGGGAAGAGAGATGATAGTGCTGTTATCAGGTGAGGAAACCTGCAAAGTAAGCCTTTCTTTAAAATTACCTGAACTAGTACCTAACAGAGTACATGGGCACCCATACATATATTGCGGTGGAAAAATGGACCTTCCGTTAAGTTAGCGCCGTATTCATATTCGTATTCAGCGACGAGTTAGCCAGTGAATTCTTCGTATTCGTATTCGCATTCAGCGACGAGTTTAGGTGTGTGACAGGTAAGTAGCAGAACTACTTAAACAAGTTTCACAAATGCTTTTGCCTGTGCTGAGCGCGCTGGAAGCAACTACATAGGTTTCACATGATCTCCTTAACGGTCAAGGTCAAAGGTAAGACTAATTTCGCAGGTCACCTCTTTTTTAGTTTTCGTCCAAATCTACTCGAATCTGGTAACAAGCTCTAGTCCGTGGTCAACCCTCGAGTAGCATTTCAAATCGGAGCATGTCAAGGTCGAACCTCAAGGTTAAAAGCTCGGTAGAATTTTCGATGGTCCCGCGTTTCGTCGATATGGTGTCCGTAAACAATAAGTGTCATTCGACAGGTCGTGAAGTACTCTATCAGACTGCTTGGAAATGAAAATAATTTCTAAGGTCAAAGGTCAAGCAGAATTCCTTAGTCGCATCGCACTTTTATGTGACAGTGTGCCCCGTGGAGCGGACGGCGTGTGGTCTACGGCTCTGATCCACCACAGTGGACGTATGCTCCACGGCCCTGGTACCCCACAGTGGTGGTGGTGGTGGTTATTAGTTTTACGACGCATTGGCTGTTTACGGTCATATAGCGTCGTCAATTTCTCGTGTTGATTGGTCGCGGTGAAGAGTAGCGATGGGTGAAACTCAAACCCATAGCCTTTCGGTTGGGAGACGAGCACCTTACCCTCAGACTACTACCCCCCCCTCCCCTTGATCCATCACAGTGAACGGAGTGCTCCGCTACCCTGCTCCTTAACAACATAATTTCACTAGGTCAAACAAGTAATTTATAGACTTGCACTGCACGAAACCAGGAACTTTCGGTGCGTTTTGCGCGCCGAAATTGGTCCCGGTAACATGCTATTTTTCTGGATCGGACCCGCTTATGAAAAAATGTACTGTGCCCCTGGTACGCCACAGCGAACGACGTGGCATTAATCATGGCTTTGCTTCATCTTTCCGAGCAGCTTTCTATTCATTAGTTGTCGCTTCCCTTCATCATACCGTTCTCCTTACCATCTGTGGTTACCCACGTTACCTTTGTCTTTATATTTTCAAAATTTGTCAAAGCTATTCAATCTCCTCCAGATACAACTGCTCTTTTTGGCTTGTCGCAAACTTTGATCGATGAATATTAATGGCCACCAAAAGGTGATATTCTGGCAGCAACGAAACTAGCCTTATTTACTTTCAGAGGGAAAACATTGCACATACTAGCAGGAATGCAGTTACAGAAAATGTTCTGGAGTGCGGCATAACCGTGCCGTGACCATGCTATTGGTATTGATGAGAGGAGAGAGCTGGGTGCACCAGCTATTGGTATTGATGAGAGGAGAGAGCTGGGCGCACCAGCTATTGGTATTGATGAGAGGAGAGAGCTGGGCGTACCAGCTATTGGTATTGATGATAGGAGAGAGCTGGGCGTACCAGCTATCGGCATTGATGAGAGGAGAGAGCTGGGCGTACCAGCTATTGGTATTAATGAGAGGAGAGAGCTGGGCGCACCAGCTTTTTGTATTGATGAGAGGAGAGAGCTGGGCGCACCAGCTATTGGTAGTGATGAGAGGAGAGAGCTGGGCGTACCAGCTATTGGTATTGATGAGAGGAGAGAGCTGGGCGTACCAGCTATTGGTATTGATGAGAGAAGAGAGCTGGGCGCACCACCTATTGGTATTGATGAGAGGAGAGACCTGGGCATACCAGCTATTGGTATTGATGAGAGAAGAGAGCTGGGCGCACCAGCTATTGGTATTGATGAGAGGAGAGAGCTGGGCGCACCAGCTATTTGTATTGATAAGAGGAGAGAGCTGGGCGCACCAGCTATTGGTATTGATGAGAGGAAAGAGCTGGTCGCACAAGCGATTGGTATTGATGAGAGGAGAGAGCTGGGCGCACCAACTATTGGTATTGATGAGAGGAAAGAGCTGGGCGCAACAGCTATTGGTATTGATGAGAGGAGAGAGCTGGGCGCACCAGCTATTGGTATTGATGAGAGGAAAGAGCTGGGCGCACCAGCTATTGGTATTGATGAGAGGAGAGAGCTGGGCGCACCAGCTATTGGTATTGATGAGAGGAAAGAGCTGGGCGCACCAGCTATTGGTATTGCTGAGAGGAGAGAGCTAGGCGCTGTGAAGACTGTGTGATAATCGACTAGGCTCGGCGTTTCATAGACCCTGACCTGTATTTGTAAGTAGCGTGCCACCGAATGTAAGTTGATGTCCTCCAAACCACTGCCCTGTCATGCCGCTTCTCACGTCACTGTTTTCACTGTCTCAGTCTGCTCCACCATCTTCGCCATAACATTCCATCCCACTTACACAGTGTTTGTCTGTCACCATGTTGTCTATTTAAATTCAAATTCTTGTTCAATATTTCTTGTTCAATCAAAAATAGTCATGGCCGGTGCACCAACATAAAGCAATCCAACTTAACACAACTCAACTCATAATGCAAGGCCTACAATGTCTGGAAAACCCACGAAGCCCACAAAACCGAGTCCTGAAGTAAGTGGCGAAATGAGAACATTTATCGAGCAGATCGGAGAATGTTTTCCTCATCAACACTATATGCGACACTCCCCTACTGAACAGCTATTTTACAGCCGAATCCGATATATCGGATTCGGCTGTAAAATAGCTGGCATTAGGCATATATGCCTAATGCCAACCATTTTAAGTGCAATAATAATGCGAATTAAATATATATCACAAATCTCAGAGTATCGAGCCACCATGCCGATCAACGCACCGTTTCAGCAGACGCACCCCGAAGGCCAGTTCGGCGGCTGACGCGTGTCAGTACTGACCCGTCTCCAACTAAGTTACGTTATCTCCTTTGTAGAGGTGTTTTCGACAACTCTACTCTAAGCCACATAATATCCAAGTACCAATTAATTACAGACACTTCCATTATACAAAGGACACTCGAAACCACACTCCGCCAATATCAGATGTGTATCTGATACATAAGATTCGTTTCGTTCGCTCGTTTCGCTGACACCGCGCACAGTAAACACCATAGTCGCATCCTCCTAATGTATAACAATGCTCTCACATCCCATCGCTAATCGAAGCTTCTGGAACCACTCACGACCTTGCCCTCCGGCCAACTTACGCCCTATGTTTCGGCCGTTCGGAACAATCCATGATCTATGAACAACTAGCACATCTTGTTAGTATGGCCACGAACTACCCACTTCACATGGATGGCGCCATTGCTCCGCCTACATATTGACGTAAGAGCTTATGCCACTTGTCCTTGACACACCGAGGTGGGGAGTGGAGCATGAGATGTTACGACAACACTGAAGTGGAGCATGATATGTTACGACGGCACTGAAGTGGGAGTGGAGGTGGGAGTGGAGCATGATGTGTTGCTTATGCAAGCACTGCATTCGTATGCACTACTGTATTTGTGCAACATTAGAGATAGGCATACAGATATAATTATACGTGAAAGTAGAAGTGAAAATACATCCTGTAGTTACAATCGGTTTGTATTGCCGAACTAGTTCTAGCGTTAGTCGTCAGTACTTTTCGTGGACATCGGCCAGTATGAACACAGACAGCGAACGTGCCACTTCGCCACCAGAGCCCAAGTGACTACCAGCATAGATGTGCGCCACACACTGACGCGATACACTGGAGAGCGGCGCGACTGTGCCATTAATGTACTGATTGGCACCTGTTCGCGGTCACGCAGTTCCAGTATAGATGTGCGCCACACACTGACGCGATACACTGGAGAACGGCGCGGCTGTCTTATGTCTGATTGCTTCACCTTTCGCGGTCACGCAGTTCATATAGTGATGTGCGCCACACACTGATTGGAACCGCAGCTATGCTATTATATAGTGATTGGCACGCCAGTCCCATCCAGCACAAATAGAACAAGTCGAACCGCGTGGGCTGGGGCATAACACCAAACAACCTCCGTAGCGGAGGCAGGGCGAGGGGGAGGGCATGTAGTCAGTTCAATCGGTGCGACGGGTCCGTTTCAGCGGCTCGTCGCACTGTCTCTGATGGGGCGCAGGGCGTGACGCACCGAGCGTGAAGAGGCGTGAGGGTTCCGTATCGCCGTGTCTCTGGTGGGACGTGCAGTGCGAGGCGTCAGGCCGTGGGAGGGTCCTACAACGCTGCTTCTTCCTTGTGGAGCGTAATGCGTGAGGTGTGAAGCGAAGCCGCGTGAGGCGTGAGGCGTGAGGCGTGCCGCGCAGACCAGCTGAACGGCACCGGTCGAAATTGGTCGTTTGGCTAGTCGGTAGCGGCTCGGCGTTCGACAGCCTGCGGCCTGCGGCCTTCACCACATCGATCCGATGTAATTATTCCACGGCGTCGGCAGCGGCCGCCGCCGCTCGTGCGGCTGTGTATTGCACGGAAACACAGCGGCGGCCGCCGTTCGTGTGGGTGTGTATTGCACGGAAACAGAGGCCACCGTCCGCCCGCCCGGGCCGTGCTGTCGGAAGTGACGTTCGCGGCGCCCCATGAACCTCGCACCATGTGCGGTGCGGTGACGCGTGTCCGCCGCGCAGCGAGACTACGTGAACCCGCCTTACCTGTAACAGTTGCACATCCAGCCCGCCTTACCTGTAACAGTTGCACATCCAGCCCGCCATACCTGTAACAGTTGCACATCCAGCCCGCCTTACCTGTAACAGTTGCACATCCAGCCCGCCTTACCTGTAACAGTTGCGCATCCAGCCCGCCTTACCTGTAACAGTTGCACATCCAGCCCGCCTTACCTGTAACAGTTGTATATCCAGCTCGCCTTACCTGTAACAGTTGCACATCCAGCCCGCCTTACCTGTAACAGTTGCACATCCAGCCCGCCTTACCTGTAACAGTTGCACATCCAGCCCGCCTTACCTGTAACAGTTGCACATCCAGCCCACCTTACCTGTAACAGTTGCGCATCCAGCCCGCCTTACCTGTAACAGTTGTGCATCCAGCCCGCCTTACCTGTAACAGTTGCACATCCAGCCCGCCTTACCTGTAACAGTTGCACATCCAGCCCGTCTTACCTGTAACAGTTGCACATCCAGCCCGCCTTACCTGTAACAGTTGCACATCCAGCACGCCTTACCTGTAACAGTTGCGCATCCAGCCCGCCTTACCTGTAACAGTTGCACATCCAGCCCACCTTACCTGTAACAGTTGCATATCCAGCTCGCCTTACCTGTAACAGTTGCATATCCAGCCCGCCTTACCTGTAACAGTTGCACATCCAGCCCGCCTTACCTGTAACAGTTGCACATCCAGCCCGCCTTATCTGTAACAGTTGCGCATCCAGCCCGCCTTACATGTAACAGTTGCACATCCAGCCCGCCTTACCTGTAACAGTTGCACATCCAGCCCGCCTTACCTGTAACAGTTGCACATCCAGCCCGCCTTATCTGTAACAGTTGCGCATCCAGCCCGCCTTACATGTAACAGTTGCACATCCAGCCCGCCTTACCTGTAACAGTTGCACATCCAGCCCGCCTTACCTGTAACAGTTGCACATCCAGCCCGCCTTATCTGTAACAGTTGCGCATCCAGCCCGCCTTACATGTAACAGTTGCACATCCAGCCCGCCTTACCTGTAACAGTTGCATATCCAGCCCGCCTTACCTGTAACAGTTACACATCCAGCCCGCCTTACCTGTAGCAGTTGCACATCCAGCCTGCCTTACCTGTAACAGTTGCACATCCAGCCCGCCTTACCTGTAACAGTTGCACATCCAGCCCGCCTTACCTGTAACAGTTGCGCATCCAGCCCGCCTTACCTGTAACAGTTGTGCATCCAGCCCGCCTTACCTGTAACAGTTGCACATCCAGCCCGCCTTACCTGTAACAGTTGTGCATCCAGCCCGCCTTACCTGTAACAGTTGCACATCCAGCCCGCCTTACCTGTAACAGTTGCACATCCAGCCCGCCTTACCTGTAACAGTTGCACATCCAGCCCGCCTTATCTGTAACAGTTGCGCATCCAGCCCGCCTTACCTGTAACAGTTGCACATCCAGCCCGCCTTACCTGTAACAGTTGCGCATCCAGCCCGCCTTACCTGTAACAGTTGTGCATCCAGCCCGCCTTACCTGTAACAGTTGCACATCCATCCCGCCTTACCTGTAACAGTTGTGCATCCAGCCCGCCTTACCTGTAACAGTTGCACATCCAGCCCGCCTTACCTGTAACAGTTGCACATCCAGCCCGCCTTACCTGTAGCAGTTGCATATCCAGCCCGCCTTACCTGTAACAGTTACACATCCAGCCCGCCTTACCTGTAACAGTTGCATATCCAGCCCGCCTTACCTGTAACAGTTACACATCCAGCCCGCCCTACCTGTAACAGTTGCACATCCAGTCCGCCTTACCTGTAACAGTTGCATATCCAGCCCGCCTTACCTGTAGCAGTTGCATATCCAGCCCGCCTTACCTGTAGTACTTGCAACTAAGGCTGGCCGATTTGTTTCAATCGAGTGGATTCATGAGAAACTCCAGCGGCCATTTGTTTTCATGAGAAGCTTCTGAGCAGAACACGTTGGCTTTGGATACCGCAAACTGGCGAATATTTTTTCGGCTCGTTGTTCGGCGGGGAAGGGGGGGGGGTGTTCAAAGCACCATATCCTTGCGTACTCCGGAAAAAAATGAGTCGTAGTGTTATTATTCCACCGGGCACGAACAATGCAGCACGCTATTCGCCAGACAGATTTCTCTGGTTTTCAAGGGTCATTTGCTTAATCTTTTAATCAAATTTTGATATAATTAAAGTTTGACAGCCTAGCCAAGGCCAGGCCTGACCACAAGTCCACAATGTGAATCAGTAGCACGCCAATTCGCCGATGCTTCCCACGGTCCGTCGGACCTGCAAAAGCACCGCCGCCTCCCGCGCCAGAGCCCCGTGGAACACGGTGCTACTGCTGTGGATCCATTGTGTGCTCGCGGTGAGCAGAGCCTTGGGTTATAATAGACTCGGTCCGGTGGGCTGGTATGGGCCGGCACTAGTGGGCTGGTGTGGGCTATAGCCCGGTGGGCTTCAGCCAGGTTGCCCGGTCCGGCCGCGACATTCACCTAGAATGTCCAATGTGATGTTTTGTCACGGATGGGACCACATGTTTTCAAGAACCTTCGATCGTGTGGGGCCGCTGTCTTCAGGTTTCAGAGCATTGTTTGCATTGCCGGACATGCAAGTTTGTCGTCAGGTTATGTATGTGGAAAGACTGAGCACACAGCGCCGTATCTTAGGCCCAATATCAAATAGCAACTTTAAATGGAGTCGTGAATATTGTAGGCATGGGGTATTTCAGCTGAACTGTTCATGGTGTGCGAGAATTTGGTGCAATAAATCAACGTTTATTGCTGGTGGAGTCAGTTGGAGCCTGTTCAGGTTTATGAAATTCAGCTAGTGGCTTTATCACAAGCAGCTAATACACGTCAAATTTGTCTGATACACATGCGTACCGCACAGTGGCGTAGTCAGGGGAGGGGGCAAAGGGGCATCCCTCCTCTTGGAGGATCGAGGGGGTAGGGCTCTTCAAGGCGTCGGTGCAGGGGATCCGTAAGGGCCACCTGGGCCGACATGAAGGGCCCCTGGACCGACGAAAGGGCCTCCGGGCTGATGGAAATTGTCCCAGGCCGATGAAGATGAACCGAGTAAACGGAGAGTGCCCTCAGGAAGATGTTGAGGGCCCTTGGCTGTGCTAACCTGAAGGGCTTCTAGATCAACGGAGGGCCCCGGATAGTTGAAAGGGCCCCGGACCTTAGGCGGAGCTCAAGCCGAAGAAAGGGCCCCTGGCCGGATGGGCAGGGCCCAAGTGTTTTACAAGGGGCCTTCGGTGTGCGGGAAGTAGTCCTGGTTCGTCAAAGAGGGCCCCTGAGACAACGGAGGGGCTCTAGTTTCCGGAGAAGAAGGCCTCGGCCCATCCGAAAGGGCCCATGGGCCGACGAATGGGGCGGAAGTCGTACAAGAACCCGTGGCCTGACGGAGGTGGCCCAAGCTGTTGAAAGAGGGCATCCAACCTGACAGCGGAGGCCCTGGATTGCTAAGGAGGGTCGGAGCTACATAATTCCCCTGAAAGCTGGACAGGTTTGTCGAGGGCTGGGAACGGTCCTTGCAAGTTGAAGAGGGCTCCTGGCGGATGCATATGTCCCCTGAGAGTAAGAGAGGACTGGACTGGGATGTTCCTGAGATTTGGGATGGGCACCTGAGGAATTAGGGCCCCCTGATAGCTATGAGAGTCCTTGAAAACTGGCAATGGGTACGAAGAATACTGAGCGGTCAGAGATAGGATACCCTTGATAGCCGTAAATGCTGCCAAGGACTGGGAATGTCATCCAGCGTCACCTCAGCGGCGGCGGCCGCCCCTGTGGCCACGGCCACCCCAACGGCCACAGCCGTCATGGCGGTGACAACCGCCCAAGCGGCCACAGCTGCTCAAGTGGCCACAGCTGCTCCAGCAGCTACAGACGCTCCAGCGATGGCGAAACAAACAGCCCAGCGATAGCTATGATTACGGCCACTCCAACGGTGTCAAGTTACTTAGCCTTCGACCGGGGTGAAACAGGTGAAGCAAAAAGAAAGAAAAATAATAATTTGCAGGATGCTGTGTGCAGGGAATAGCTAGTCAGTCATGTTGTTAGTCCTTCCCTTGCCCCCAAATCTTGTACTTATTTCCCCACTGGTGTTCACGCCTCATCTCGAGAAAGTATGACGGTGTTGAAAAGGCGCAAGAATGTGGGCCCCACTTTATCATTAAACCATCCCTTTTGAACTATGTCGGAACGTAGCGGATAACAAAATGAAGCAATTATGTCCATGGAGATGAGCACTCGTATGTTTAGTCAAGCTAACAAATTTCATGCCTTCATTAGGGGTGTGAATGTCTCTCTATGTTCCGTAATGGGTTTCGTTCCTTGTTCTTCGGCATCTAAATAATTTTTTATCTCTGGTGCTTACCGGTTTCAGGAATGTTCGACCTTTATATATATATATACATATATATATATATATATATATATATATATATATATATATATATATATATATATATATATATATAGGACACCGTAGGTAGGAAGGCCTTCTTCAGATCCCCTCCCCCCCCCCCCTCCCCTGGACAAAATCCTGGCTACGCCACTAGTACCAAGGATGCTGTCTCCCGGAGGTGATTGCGAAAATGTCAATTCAGGGACGTCCAGTAGCGTACCGAAGGGGATGGTGTGCAAAGAATGCAATTGCCCTCCACCCTGAGAGGTTGTGAGGCTCCAGGAATCTCGCCGAAAAGGTAAAGGTCCAAAAAGTACCGTCGGGGCCCAAAAATCACTCTGGAGGCTCCTAAAATTCAGGCCGATGACCGGGAAATCACGCTGGGTCCCAAAGCGTCGCATCGGCGCCACTGAAAATGACGCTGGGGACCCAAAAAAGCTGACCGGGCCCATACAAATCAGGCTGGAGCCCTATAAATTCACTCGACCCATGAAAATCATACTGGACCCCAAAAGATCTACCTGTGGCTCCGAAAGTCGTGCTGGGCCCGAAAAGCTCGCATCGGGGCCCCAAAAGTCACATCCTGCCCCGAAAAAGTTAATTCCCACCCGGAAAGGTCTTGTGGCCCTTGTCCTTGCTTAAAAAGACTCCCAGAACACATCGAACCCGAAAAAATCGTGTCCGAATATGACAAATTGGGGGAAGATGGCCCTTTGAAGAAAAAAATCGTAGCGAAATCGGTTACCTTTTAATTGGGGTAGGATGGGCCCTTTTTGCTCCCCCTGGCGCAAGTCCTAGGCACGCTACTGGAGACGTCATATCAGGGATTTGTCGCCAGGGTGAGGCTGGTGTAATGACAGATCACAACGCTAGCTGACACAATGTGTCCCTCACCCGATATATGATCACCACTTCACCATGCATTACCTATGTATACATGGCAGAACGCTTCTGATTAATTATTTCCCCTCAGACCTACCCGTGCCCACTTGGATATGGATGACGCTCTACACACTCGGTGGTGCGCTTTGAAGATGGTGTATTCACAGACGACGTCATCAGCGGACACAGAATGGCCCTCGCCCGGCATATGGCCACTATACATTATATACGGCAGAATGCCGTCGGCCAGAGGGCCCGAGGGCTCGGCCCGAGGGCTCGGCCCGAGGACCCCGGCTCCCGCTGATGAGCAGGCTCCCGCTGATGAGCAGGCTCCCGCTGATGAGCAGGCTCCCGCTGATGAGCAGGCTCCCGCTGATGGGCAGGCTCCCGCTGATGGGCAGGCTCCCGCTGATGAGCAGGCTCCCGCTGATGAGCAGGCTCCCGCTGATGGGCAGGCTCCCGCTGATGGGCAGGCTCCCGCTGATGAGCAGGCCCCCGCTGATGAGCAGGCTCCCGCTGATGGGCAGGCTCCCGCTGATGAGCAGGCTCCCGCTGATGAGCAGGCTCCCGCTGATGAGCAGGCTCCCGCTGATGAGCAGGCTCCCGCTGAATCTGCTTTTGATGGGGCAAAAGGAAAGCGGAATATTCTCGTGACCGCAAAATAAACTTACCGAAACCTGAGCTTCTTTTTGGACAGCGGTGTGAGGGTGAACCATAAAAAAAATGGCTTACCCACTCACTGGCGGATATAGCCCACCGTTTTTTTTGGGCGGGGGGGCAACTTCCGGTTTTCGGCATCAGCCCCCTCCCAGTGGCGTACCTAGGAATTGCATCAGGGGAGGGGTCGAGCGGATTTGGATGGTGCCCATTCTCCCACTATTTGTATTTAAAAGCACCGGATTTCGACCAGTATTTGGCAAAGGGGCCCACTTTTTAAAATAATAATAAAAATTAAAATTAAATAATAATTGACAACATAATTTCCTGTGTAAGGGCCCCAGCCTGCCTCCACCGTTCCTATGTTACCGGATTTTTTGTTCTTGTTTATCAAAACGTTCACGTTAACGTTCAACGTCTTGCATCACGTCAACGTTCGTGCACGTGTACACTGGCGGATCCGATTTTGTCAACTCTTGCTGTAAGCAGAACTTGAGCAGCATGGAACCCTCGATGTGTGTCAGAATCTACTTTGCTACCATACTGGCTTCCAAACAATGATTTTTTTAAAAATCCTTTAAAATTAGAGATTTTTTCATCCAGACGCTATTTTTTAACCTCGGCAAAGGTTACTGCATTTTAATTTAGTTGACTTATGTTGGTTTCGGGGCGCCAAGAGACACTATGCCCCCCCCCCCATTTTTAAGCGCTTCGGGGGGGGGGGGCATGGCCGGAATGGCCCCTCCCTGGATCCGCCAGTGTACCCACTGGCGAGGGAGCAGGGCCACCCCTGCTGGAGAGTATCACAGACATCTCAGCACCAGGGCTGGCGCGTCCGGTCGGCCCGGGGGCCGACACTGTACAAATGGATGTCCCGCAATGAGATAGTTATCCCATCCCACTGCACAACATCAACAATAGGTACGGCCTTTGAATTGTCAACTTGAACAGGTATTGCTCTGCTTCACAGTGTGCGGAGAGCTGGACATTATGGACATTCTGCTGGACGCCGGCGCTAACCCCTCCGTGGCGGACATCCACGGAGCATATCCGATTCACTACGCCGCCCAGATGTGTGGACCAAACTCAGGTGACACTGTTCAGATGTGTGGACCGCAGTCATGTAGCGCGGTCCAGATGCGCATACCAAACTCAGGTAAGACGGCCCAGATTTGCCAATCAAACTCAGGTGACACTGTTCAGATGTGTGGACCGAAGTCATGTAGCGCGGTCCAGACGTGCCGACCAAGCTCAGGCATATACCACAGTCCAGATGTGCAGACCGAACTCAGGTAGCAGGGCCCAGATGCGCATACCAAACTCAGGTAAGACGGCCCAGATTTGCCAATCAAACTCAGGCAACTTGTCCAGGTGCGCGGATCGAAATCAGGTAAAGCTGTCGAGATGTGCGGACCAAACTCAGGTGAGGCTGCCCACTCCTCCGGATGTCGGCACCAAACTCCCCGCCCAGATCTGAGGACCAAACTCAGGTGAGGCTGCCCTCTCCTCCGGATGTCGGCACCAAACTCCCCGCCCAGACCTGTGGACCAAACTCAGGTCGCACATCCCAGATGTGGATGCAAATATCAGGTAACGCTACCCCACCCCTTTCTAGATGTTGGGAGCAAACTCGGGCAACGCCGCGAGACCTGCGGACTAAACTCAGGTAGCACATGCCAGATTTGTGGACTAAACTCAGGTAGCGCCACCCAGGTGTGTGGACTAAGCTCAGACAACAGGTCCCCCTCATCCAGATGTCGACATTAATCTCAAGCAACGTCACCCGGATTTGCATACCAAACTCAGATAGCGCCGCCCAGGTGTGCTGGCAAAACTTCGATAGGTGGTCCGCCCCCCCCCCAACCCCCTCTCACGTTCTCCAAAATGTGCTGATTAAACCTGTTTGGTGGGGCTAGAGGAGACGGCTAGATCTGGTTGCACTCACCGAAGTAATTTATTGTTGATCGGTGGTGAATGACACCAATATGCTCTAGCCTGCCTGTGGGGCGTGTCTGTGTCTGGGTCTGCTCTCAGGCACATACTCCTCTGCAAAAGTCATTGGCATGGATAATCAAGTATTGAGCGGAAATAATTCACCCAAAAGTGTGCAAAACGAAACCGTCGGGCGTGATCGAGACCTTGTTGCATGCTGCACGTGAATCGAATGCTGCACGTGAATCGTATGGATGACTCAGATTCGCCCAATGATTTCGCAGATGTTTTGCATTGGAGCTACATGACGGCCATTGAACACACCATAGATGATGTTTGGTCCTGATCTGCGACGTCGCATAGTTCCCTTGTGACACGGTCTTTGGAGTGAGCATGCGGCTTGAGTCGTGTTTTGGGATGCTAATGGAGGGACTGGCTGTATCGTCACTTCGGGAAGACCACGTCACTTCGGGAAGACCACGTCACTTCGGGAAGACCATGGAATACAGCACGGCAGCACGATACACGTATCGGCTGTGATACACGTATCGGCTGTGATACACGTATCGGCTGTGATACACGTATCGGCTGTGATACACGTATCGGCTGTGATACACGTATCGGCTGTGATACACGTATCGGCTGTGTTTGCACCCAGGCGTCTGGCCGGAAACCCGACACGTCCAAGGGACGTATGTACCTAGAGGTCTCAGGTATGTTGTGTAGTCTATGAGGTGGCCGGAAACCCGACACGTCCAAGGGACGTATGTACCTAGAGCTCTCAGGTACGTCGTGTAGTCTATGAGGTGGCTGGGAACGCTCGACCCACATGAAGGTCAAGGAGCTCTGCAGGTTGGCGACCTGGAAATGTGTGCAGGCTGGTGACCAGGCAGTGTTCCGTGCCGACAGAGATGGCCACAGACGTGCAGGCTGGTGACCAGGCAGTGTTCCGTGCTGACAGAGATGGCCACAGACGTGCAGGTGGGACTGCTGGCGCTGAAGAAGCTCATCGCGCATCGAGTGGATGTCACCGTAAAGGACCACGACGGCCGGCAGGCGCTGCTTTGGGCCGCTTCCGCAGGTTAGTTACACTAATGTGGGCCGCCTCCGCAGGTTAGTTGCACCAATGTGGGCCACTTCCGCAGGTTAGTTACACTAATGTGGGCCGCCTCCGCAGGTTAGTTACACTAATGTGGGCCGCCTCCGCAGGTTAGTTACACTAATGTGGGCCGCTTCGCAGGTTAGTTACACTAATGTGGACCGCCTCCGCAGGGTAGTTACACTAATGTGGGCCGCCTCCGCAGGTTAGTTACGCTAATGTGGGCCGTCTCCGCAGGTTAGTTGCACTAATGTGGGCCGCTTCCGCAGGTTAGTTGCACTAATGTGGGCCGCCTCCGCAGGTTAGTTACACTAATATGGGCCGCCTCCGTAGGTCAATTACGATACTGTGGGCTTCCTCTAGAGGTCAGTCGCGCTACTGTGGGCCACCTCCGCAGGTCAGTCGCGCTACTGTGGGCCGCCTCCGCAGGTTAGTTACACTAATGTGTACCGCCTCTGTAGGTCAATCACGATACTGTGGGCTTCCTCCGGAGGTCAGTCGCACTACTGTGGGCCGTCTCCGCGGAAAGCCCGCCTCAGCAGACGTCTCCCACAGAGCCTCTACAACCACGCCACTGCCAGCCACATCGCCCCACGTGAAGGGTGGACGTGTTCGCTGACCTCGTGACCCTTGCCCGAGGCTACGTTTGTCGGCGTGTGGGCTCCCCGGTGCTCGAGTCGTAAATGGAGCTGCCGGCCGGCAGATGGTGGCTACACGTTCTGTTGGGAGAGCCCCGGGGCCATCAGTGACTAGACCGCCTCGTGTTACGAAGGGACTCCGGGGCTCTCTCTCTCTCTCTCTCTCTCTCTCTCTCTTTTTTTTTTTTTTTTTTTTTTTTTTTTTTCATCTCTCTCTCCCTCACATGCGAGGTGAATGGCGGCGTCTGCGGCCGCACCTGACCTGGCATCCTGCTGTTGTTTAAAGACGTGATGTTCAAAGAAGAGATGTTCAAAAGACATGTGCTAAAGCAACCGATCACTAAATGAGTGATGTATATACAGGAGTATTAGGAAAGTGTAAGATCTGGCTGTATGCACCTCATTTCCAGTTGCCAAGCATAACTCATAAACGGACGGGCAAGCCTGTACGTCTACCACGTACGCCGTTCCAAAGCCACGGCGCTCCGTGGCTTAAGCCCTTCGGAGTTCCATTTCTTCAGATATGCGTAATCCTTGTCCCAGTCGTGGACGACGATAAAAACAAATCCCGGAGGGTATTTGACGCTGGCAAGATTTTCTGACGACAATAGAATGTGCATTTGGGGTCTCCAACATCAATAATTAACGTATTTGGTTTTTTGTACCGTTAGTCCACCCGTTATCGATACTGGAACACGCAGTTCAGCACTAAACGAAGGGAAGATCCAGTCGTACATAATAATATGTTAATGGAAGATTGAACGGTAACCAACGCAATAGAGACAAAGGCAAAGCAGATCACATAGGCCAAGGATCTAGCAGGTATCTCACATCTATGAATACCTCATAGAGATATAAAAATTAATTATAATATCACAGGCCAACCGATGATCTCCCCTCGTTGCAGAACAACAAAGAGCCTCGAGTGATATTGGACAGGCGCCATCCATGTGATCGACGCTGCGGGACGCCACTATGTTCACGTACTGCCGTTGTCGTAGTGGGAGTAATTCGCAGACTGATCGGCTCACACTAACGGTACTGACGAACGATGGTACATAGTACTGACAAAGTGAACTGGGGTAGCCCAACAAGAAGCCTTGCCGCCATCCGGGGTAACTGAGGTAAGCAAATTGCAGGGTAGCGGAACCGACTTGGAAGAAATAAGCATACCATTCGAAAGAGCGTCACTTTCTATACAAACTCCATGTGTTCCACTAAAATTCGACTATGCAACTGGGACAGCCCTTTTACGTTCCATTAACCCCTAGCTCTCCATAAAAGAAGTCTACCTGACTATTGCTGGGAACACGCGTTCGGCGACTTCCATGCTCCTCAGCTTGCAAGTTGCAGTGTAAGTCGTATGCCACTGATCTGTGCAGTGTGCATGGGTATGTATTATGCAGTGTGTATGCGCAATGATCACCAATTTTGGTCTGACTGCGTCCTGCCTCTTTTGACATCCCGATGACTGTACTTTACACAGCCAGGAGGGGAGAACCTGAACAAAAATTTGGTGTGCTCAGGCATCTCCACCTTTTTTCATCCTGAACCACAAGGCACAACGCATCCAACAATTTACACCAAATATCTATATCAGTTGCACTATATCGTTGCTGATACGACGGTTTCATGTTCTATAATAATCGCGAGAGGGAGCAGAAATATATGAAAGAATCAGGAGTGCCGAAGTTGAATTTTGTGGAACACGTCCATGTTAACACTGCAAATTAGTTTTGGCCGAGCGAACATTTGGGACGTGGACCCTCCAAAATACACCCATGTTCTTATTGGCATTTATACCATGAAATTATCATGCTTAGCATCAGATACATGATCCTACCAGTGATACAGTAGTGATTTTAGAGGGAAGAGCACCGAAAAACTTAATTTATCCATAATTGAAACGTGCTGATTGAAGTCGTACGTCAAATTGAACTGCTATATGCTGAATATGCTTGCAGGAACCCACCAGGATGGGTTTCCAAGGGTAACCGGGGTATATATATATTTTCCTCAATTATCATGTTCCTGGAACTTCATTTTGGATGCAATTGCTGCCATATATTTTGATGAGACAGTGGTGAAAATGATTCATTCTGAATCAAACACAAATTCTGATTCCATGTGTGCCCTTCAATGTATCCAAGCGTATTCAATCTGAATAATGATTCGATGAAACTAGCTTTATGCTATATCTATAAACTAACGCTGTGATAAGTATATCCCACGATTTATGGAATGTAGCTAGTTACTTGCGATATTTGTATATAACTGATTTAAAGCTACTGTTATATGATATTATGTATTCATTTTCAACTTCAAAATTTGTATTTGTGTTCCAGAGTTGCAGCTATGCATAGCAATGCCAGATAACACATATTTTCACTGAAGAGCTAGTCTTCACTATGAACTAATCCAGTATAAACCAGGCAGCCTGGAATTGACCTTCATGGACAGTAACGTGTTCACGTGGTCACGTGTGATTTACTTACCCACGGCTTACCTTTAGCCCAACGACTGGCGGGAAAGTAGAACTGGCATTCATTCATCAGTAGGCAGTGCCCACTTGTCCGCTGCAATCAGATGGCTAAGTCCAGTAACTACCGAAGGCTATGGGACCCTGGGCTTGTTCACTTGTCCTGCTTGACTTCATTTGTTTTGTTTATGTGCTAGCAATATGTAAAATAAAGATGTATTTCCTAGACCGCAAAATACAGTTGCCAGAATCAAATTTTGTTTGTTTCTTTGCTTCGGGTGGGGGCTAAGGTTAGGTAAGATTAGTTTACCCACTCACGAAGGGTCAGAATCGCCTCTGGAACCCATTTATTTCCTTCGCCTGGATTTTCCCCACCGCTTCCTACTACAAGATGTCGCCTGCAGCCATCATTTTGCTACGTGTATATGTAATGTGTGTAGGCATGCCTGCGTATTGTACGGCGGTGTGTTGGACCGTTCTCGGCTGTCGCAGAAGTACGTATGTCATGCTTAAGCTGGTCGAATGCATGCGGCTAATTTGAACCGGTTATGCAGAGGCACGTTAACAGACTCCTGCATAACCTCACCCGGTGCAAAAAGCAATGTTTGTGTGGTTAATGTGCATCCCCTGGTATCTTCGTATCTCCTCACCCCCTAGTCGACGGTCGCCAGGGAGCGAGCCGACCTGTCACTGTGCCCGGGGGTGTCAGTCAGCTGACGCCACTGCTCCGCCTGCAGAGACGCGGCCGTCAAAGATCTACTGTCCCTCAGGAAGTCCGGATGCGCTCGTGGCCCTCGTGAATGCCGGCGCCGCCGTATCGGCAGAGGACAAGGACGGACTCACCGGTGAGAGCTGGTGCCGCTGATCGGTGAGAGAGGGCGCTGACGGTGAGAGCGGCCGCCACTCGCCGGTGAGAGCGGCCGCCAGTTGTCAGTGAGAGAGGGCGCTGACGGTGAGAGCGGCGACACTGGTCAGTGAGAGCTGCTGCCGCTGACTGGAGCAGTACAGTGCGAGAGAGTGACCAAATGGGCGGCGGTGTCGGCGCACCGCTGCCTACGCCCGGCCGTTGGGTGACACCGTATGGCGTTCTGCGCTGCACCACACTGCATCTGGTCTGTACTCACACCACAGCCAATGAGCTGCCAGTGAGCTGGCAATGAGAGGTGCGCACACGGTTTGTCGAGGCATTACCCGCAAAAGTGGCTATAAGCATTGCTTACCATAAACAATGATTCACAGTGCCAGTGACACCCAGTTAGGCCCTGTGCATGGGTATCACTGCCAACTGGACAATAAGGGTGACTAATCAGCCAGGGGTATCACTGCCAACTGGACAATAAGGGTGACTAATCAGCCAGGGTATCACTGCCAACTGGACAATAAGGGTGACTAATCAACCAGGGGTATCACTGCCAACTGGACAATAAGGGTGACTAATCAGCCAGGGTATCACTGCCAACTGGACAATAAGGATCACTAATCAACCAGGGGTATCACTGCCAACTGGACAATAAGGGTGACTAATCAACCAGGGTATCACTGCCAACTGGACAATAAGGTGACTAATCAGCAGGGGTATCACTGCCAACTGGACAATAAGGGTGACTAATCAGCCAGGGGTATCACTGCCAACTGGACAATAAGGGTGACTAATCAACCAGGGGTATCACTGCCAACTGGACAATAAGGGTGGCTAATCAACCAGGGGTATCACTGCCAACTGGACAATAAGGGTGGCTAATCAACCATGGGTATCACTGCCAACTGGACAATAAGGGTGACTAATCAACCAGGGGTATCACGGCCAACTGGATAATAAGGGTGGATAAACAACCGTGGGTATCACTGCCAACTGGACAATAAGGGTGACTAATCAACCAGGGATATCACTGCCAACTGGACAATAAGGGTGACTAATCAACCAGGGGTATCACTGCCAACTGGGGAATAAGGGTGGCTAATCAACCAGGGGTATTACGGCCAACTGGACAATAAGGGTGACTAATCAACCAAGGGTATCACTGCCAACTGGACAATAAGGGTGGCCGATCAACTATTGGTATCACTGCCAACTGGAAAATAAGGGTGACTAATCAACCAGGGGTATCACTGCCAACTGGACAATAAGGGTGGCTAATCAACCAGCTGGAACAATTTTCAACCTGAAATCTACAGCGTTGTACAAAGAGAAGCTGTAAAGTATATTTGACCCCCTTGACTTCGAAACTAGTCCTGCACTCATGGTGTTCTTGTGTTGATGCAACTATACCATTTGTATTATAAAGTATATCTAATTGTGTACAGCCTCCCCTGCCTTTAGACAGAAAACAATGAAGTGAGTCAAAACACAGGTACCTCATGGTATACCTCGCAGTATTTTGTGGTGGAATAGATGCCGATTGGCATATAAAATATATGTGAATGATACCAGCATAATCTGAAGAATACACACCAGCATCGCACTCGCCATCCTGACCTGACCTGAAACTGTCTGTGCCTACCCAACGCCTGGTAAGGCATAGTCAGACTGTAGCTTGCTTTGCTTTGATCTGAGACATGACCCGATCTGGCCAACCACGACCCAACTGGGCCCTGGCCTGGCCTGACCTGACCTGATGTGTTGGCAGCTCTACACTGCGCCGCCAGCCGCGGCCACACCGACTGTATCGACACTCTGATCACGCTGTGCGGAGCCGACGTGGACGTCACGGACGCCAATGGCTGTACGCCGCTCTTCTACGGCGTCACGTTGGGCCACGCCGACTGCACCGAGCTGCTGCTCAAGTGCGGCGCCGAGCCCAACCGGCAGGACCGGAAGGGCCGCACGTGAGTGGCCCGGGTGGAATTGACAGGACCGCAAGGGCCGCACGTGAGTGGCCCGGGTGGTATGGACAGGACCACTGACAGGGCCGCAAGGCCGCACGTGAGTGGCCCGGGTGGTGTGGACAGGACCACAGTGCCCGGGTGGTATGGAAAGAAGGGCCGCACGTGAGTGGCCCGGGTGGTGTGGACAGGGCCGCAAGGGCCGCACGTGAGTGGCCCGGGTGGTATGGACAGGGCCGCAAGGGCCGCACGTGAGTGGCCCGGGTGGTGTGGACAGGGCCGCAAGGGCCGCACGTGAGTGGCCCGGGTGGTGTGGACAGGGCCGCAAGGGCCGCACGTGAGTGGCCCGGGTGGTGTGGACAGGACCACAAGGGCCGCACGTGAGTGGCCCGGGTGGTGTGGACAGGACCACAAGGGCCGCACGTGAGTGGCCCGGGTGGTGTGGACAGGACCACAAGGGCCGCACGTGAGTGGCCCGGGTGGTGTGGACAGGATCGCAAGGGCCGCACGTGAACAGCCGCAACTGTGTGTGCATGTGCGCAGCTGGTCCGCTGGTGTGTCCGGTGGTGTGTCCGCCGGTGTGCCCACTGGTGTGTCTGCTGGTGTGTCAGCTGGTGTGTCCGCCGGTGTGCCCGCTGGTGTGTCCGCTGGTGTGTCAACTGGTATGTCAGCTGGTGTGTCCGCTGTTGTGTCCGCTGGTTTGTCCACTGGTGTGTCCGCTGTTGTGTCCGGTGGTGTGTCCGGTAGTGTGTCTGCTGATGTGTCCGCTGTTGTGTCCGCTGGAGTGTCCGGTGGTGTGTCCGGTGGTGTGTCCGCTGGTGTGTCCGGTGCGGGAAATCAACTGCTGCAACCATTAGTGTCGCCACTGGAAGGGCACCGGGGCAAATGGCCCATCCCCAACCTAAAGATATTTTGGGTTGAATCTGGGGACTTTCGATTTTTCGAGCAGCAACTTGGAGATATCTGGCAAAAAACGTGATTCCTCCCCCTCCCCCACAACACCCTACCATCGAAGGCCTCGTGACCCCATTGGCTGCAAGAGACTCGATTACTCAAGTGAAATATATCGTCGTCGTCGGGAGCTTCCATCTTGGTCCCGGGACAGTGGGGTATCCAGGATTATTATAATTGGATGTGGTCAAGTGTGCACGTTTTGCCGTACGTGCACCATGTTCCATGTCAGATAGAGCTGAAAAACTAGCATGGCAAGTTGCAGACCTTCGCCGCTGGAAGGGTGAATTGCTCCTATGACCAGCTCCTGGTTACGATGCTGGAGCGGATCCGTTGCCTGTGACCAGCCGCTGGTTACGATGCTGGAGCGGATCCATCGCCTATGAGGGAACATATATGTTATCCTTGTATCATGTCCCATGCCCTCAGCATCACCTTTTCATCTCGCCGCACCGTATATCTGACATTTCATCTGCGTTGGAGGTCAGCTTCCTTGGTGCCCGGAGCGCCAGAGCATTCATTGGATATTAAATTGGAAGCTACGCACCAAGCTCGGCTGGAAAAGATATGGTGTCCTCCTGGGGGAATACTATACGGCGAGAACTTCCGGAACAATCGCAGAACATCATCTGTTCAGCTTACCGTGGGCGTACGAAGCTTATCCCACGAAATGAGATGTCTTAATGTTAAATTTTCGAGGAGTACTGAATAAAATACACTGGGTGTACAGTCTGCACGCGTTGCGTAGTGAACAGCGATGGATTTCCCACGGACTGGGATCCCCTTCAATTTGTATCAATAGTTGTCATCATGCGAATTGTATCAGATCTTGAATGAAAAGGGTCAGGTGTTTTGCATCAGGTAGTCGGCTAGAAATCATCACTGTCAGATAGGAACAGAACGTTACCGAAACGCCTGAGTTGGGGGCACGACCAATCAGTTTCAAAGGACCTTCTTCATGTGGTTCAATGTCCAAAGCTGAATATTTTTGGGGCCATAAACGAAGGTTTCATATAATTATTGGTGTTGTCAACATGTGGTTCAACCGCATTGCTTTCATGTAGTGGCGTACACTGGACGCTAAATCGTGAAAATTGTTAGTGTTACATTGGCAGAACCAAATACACGGTAGTTTTCATCAATGAAGAGGGAGTGTTGTACTATGATGTATTGAGCAACGCTTGTCTCTTTCTTTAAAAGGTGCTTTGCCCCCTCCAACTTCAGGAAGCCAATACCAGGACTGGGTGACCATTAGGAGGGACATCAAAATATTGGTGTTGCATGGCAACATCCATATTTGGATTCGTGTTGCACCGGCAATGCCGAAAGTCAACGAGCTTCTTCCCCTGTCCGAGGACCACGCTAGCTTTGAGGAGGCCAGGGACCGTCAAAAGTATAAGAAATTCCACCCATGCTATTATGTGATTGATTATTATCTTCAAGAGATCGAGTTGGAAGTGTATGCTAATAAGGAATACATCAATGGAGGTAGTCGCGGATTGCCGAGGTCTGCATGGCAAGAAGGCTGGTGTCAAGATCATAATTACGCACGCCCGCACGCAGTACAGCAAATTGTCATCGAACCGAGGCTGGGATTAGAGGCGTCCGGGCGCCTGAGCGCTCCCTAGATAGTTTCAGTAAAACAAATGAAATCAGTGGAAAGCACCAAGTTCGTCTTTTAGACAAACTTGGTGCCCATAGAATTGCTGGGGTGCCCATAGACTCAGGGTGCCACTGAATAGTTTGTTGCGCATAAAACCCCGAACTCACCATCTGATCGGATAAATTCCAGCTCAGCGGCCAAAGCTTAGTCAAAATGTTAAACCATGTTTAGCCGAAACTTTAGCAAAGTTTAGACAAGTGTAGTGGAAAGCTCAGCGTGCTGCCAAGCTCCAGCACGGCTGCCGCGCCACCATATACCCGACATCTTAGATCCTCACAACAGAGAGCTAGTGCAGGGTCTGCAGTGACTTGACCCCTGTCTGACCAGAACGGGGCGATCAGGGACCAGCGCCCTACCAACCGACCCATCGTTAGTGGGTCTGCAGAGAGACTGACCCACCAGACCCACCAGAGAGCTAATGAGCTAGCTGTCAGCTAGCTGTGTTGCTAGCTAGCCACCAGACAGCTAGCTAGCTAGCTGTCTGCTCTGACCCACCAGAGAGCTTGTGCAGGGTCTGCAGTGACTTGACCCCTGGCTGACCAGAACGGGGCGATCAGGGACCAGCGCCCTACCAACCGACCCATCGAGGAAGCTAATAGTTTGGGGGTCTGGACCATCTTCTGAAACTCATTGAAGTGTCAAAAATACATTGATAAGTGTTCTTGATTAATATTTGCCAACAACCTCGACCTCTGGCACCGACAAGGATCAGTTGCTACGAATATCGATGCAACGCACTTCACGATGCATATGTCTCTGTCGTAATGTAGTTGGACAGGTATGGGCTAATTAATCAACTGTAAAGGTACTTGTATATGCGGCAGCTGACAGCGTTATTCCACATACCTGGTCCAACGCGAGTTCCTCACGTGACTATGTTCGCTGGCAGCGAAATAGAGGACCTCATCCAATGTTGGTACGACGGTCCCACTTTCGCACAGTGGCTGATATCTTGTCCTTTTGACTCAGAGGCATTATATCAATTAAAGATGCTGTGTACGATTTGGTGTGGACGTGTTACCCCAATCCACCCACACTTCCCACTTTCCAAACGTGCATCGTGCCGATGTCTACGCCATCCCGATGATGCCTCCTGGAACGAGTCACACTGCAAGTGTGACACTCGACACCTGGAGTCCACCTGTGACGTTTGCAATCTATGGTGGGGTAACCATGGCAACCATGCAGAGGCAGGCTTCATTCTGATGAAGGCATAGTTCGTTCACCGTCTCAACTGTGACCAGGGCAAATTAATGTGATCGATCCCAAAGTCGGCTTGGTGCTCCTGCTGGCTTGATTTAGTGCATGATGATTGGTGACGCGGTGTATCATTACGAGCGAAGAATGGTCACGGCATGTGTATAAAACCGTGGGACTGTCCCCACGTATATAATATAAACGCAGAATATTGGACGAAGTGTATGGAACTGCAAACCCAACAACGTTTAGAATCTCCTCATGTTATATCCTGTGTGCCAGCTTCCAGCCAGAATATTTGATTAATTACGGGGAAAGCAATGCTAATGATGAATATAAGCATGGTGACGCTTTCACCTGTGATTGTGATAATGCCATATGAGCCGCTAGAATGACTGTGTAGCTGTGACTGAATGTGGCCGACTGGCGACCGTGACTGAGGCAGGAACTGCCGGCAGGACTATGTACCTCTGACCATGCGATTGTAGTTGTGTGACTGTGACTGTGTGACTGTGGTTGTGACTGCGACTGTGACTGTGACTGTGTCTGTGACTGTGTCTGTGACTGCATGACTGTAACTTTGTGACTGTGACTGTGTCTGTGACTGGGTCTGTGACTGTGTCTGTGACTGTATGACTGTAACTTTGTGACTGTGACTGTGACTGACTGTGTGATTGTGACTGTGATTGTGACTGGTACTGTGACTGTAATTGCTACTGCGTCTACGACTGCGACGGCGACGGCGACTGTGACTGTGACTGTGACTGTGACTGTGTCTGTGACTGTATGACTGTAACTTTGTGACTGTGGCTGTGTGATTGTGACTGTGTGATTGTGACTGTGTGATTGTGACTGTGACTGTGTGACTGTGACTGCGTGACTGTGACTGTGTGACTGTGACTGTGTGACTGTGACTGTGTGACTGTAACTGTCTGACTGTGACTGTGTGACTGTGACTGTGTGACTGTGACTGTGTGACTGTGTGACTGTGTGACTGTGACTGTGTGACTGACTGTGATTGTGACTGGTACTGTGATTGTAATTGCTACTGCGTCTACGACTGCGACGGCGACGGCGACTGTGACTGTGACTGTGACTGTGACTGTGACTGTGACTGTGTCTCTGACTGTATGACTGTAACTTTGTGACTGTGACTGTGACTGTAACTGTGACTGTGACTGTGATTGTGTGATTGTAACTGTGACTGTGTGACTATGACTGTGTGACTATGACTGTGTGACTGTGACTGTGTGACTGTGACTGTGACTGTGTGACTGTGACTGTGTGACTGTGACTGTGTGACTGTGACTGTGTGACTGTAGCTGTGTGACTGTGTATGTGTGACTGTGACTGTATGACTGTGACTGTGTGACTGTGTGACTGTGACTGTATGACTGTGACTGTGTGACTGTGACTGTGTGACTGTAACTGTGACTGTGACTGTGACTGTGACTGTGTGACTGTGACTGTGTGACTGTGGCTGTGACTGTGACTGTGTGACTATGACTGTGACTGTGACTGTGTGACTGTGCGACTGTGTGACTGTGACTGTGACTGACTGTGACTGTGTGACTGTGACTGTGTAACTGTGTGACTGTGACTGTGACTGTGTGACTGTGTGACTGTGACTGTGTGACTGTGACTACTGTGTGACTGTGACTGTGTGACTGTGACTGTGTGACTGTGACTGTGTGACTGTGACTGTGTGACTGTGACTGTGTCTGTGTGACTGTGACTGTGTCTGTGTGACTGTATGACTGTGACTGTGTGACTGTGACTGTGACTGTGTCTGTGTGACTGTGACTGTCTCTGTGTGACTGTGACTGTATGACTGTGACTGTATGACTGTGTGACTGTGACTGTGACTGACTGTGACTGTGCCTGTGTGATTGTGACTGTGTCTGTGTGACTGTGACTGTGTCTGTGTGACTGTATGACTGTGACTGTGTGACTGTGACTGTGTCTGTGTGACTGTGACTGTCTCTGTGTGACTGTGACTGTATGACTGTGACTGTATGACTGTGTGACTGTGACTGTGACTGACTGTGACTGTGTCTGTGTGACTGTGAATGTGTGACTGTGTCTGTGTAACTGTGACTGTGTCTGTGACTGTGTGACTGTGTGACTGTGACTGTGTGACTGTGTGACTGTGACTACTGTGTGGCTGTGACTGTGTGACTGTGACTGTGTCTGTGTGACTGTGACTGTGTCTGTGTGACTGTATGACTGTGACTGTGTGACTGTGTGACTGTGACTGTGACTGTGACTGTGTCTGTGTGACTGTGACTGTCTCTGTGTGACTGTGACTGTATGACTGTGACTGTATGACTGTGTGACTGTGACTGTGACTGACTGTGACTGTGTCTGTGTGACTGTGACTGTGTCTGTGTGACTGTGACTGTGTCTGTGTGACTGTGTCTGTGTGACTGTATGACTGTGACTGTGTGACTGTGTGACTGTGACTGTGTCTGTGTGACTGTGACTGTCTCTGTGTGACTGTGACTGTATGACTGTGACTGTATGACTGTGACTGTATGACTGTGTGACTGTGACTGTGACTGTGTCTGTGTGACTGTGAATGTGTGACTGTGTCTGTGTAACTGTGACTGTGTCTGTGTGATTGTATGACTGTGACTGTGTGACTGTGTGACTGTGACTGTGTCTGTGTGACTGTGACTGTCTCTGTGTGACTGTGACTGTATGACTGTGACTGTGTGACTGTGACTGTGACTGTGTCTGTGTGACTGTGACTGTATGACTGTGTCTGTGTGACTGTGACTGTGTCTGTGTGACTGTATGACTGTGATTGTGTGACTGTGTGACTGTGACTGTGTGACTGTGACTGTGACTGTGACTGTGTGACTGTGTGACTGTGACTGTGACTGTGACTGTGATTGTGACTGTAACTGTGACTGTGACTGTGACTGTGGCTGTGACTGTGACTGTGACTGTGACTGTGAATGTGAATGTGGCTGTGTGACTGTGACTGTGATTGTGACTGTGTGAACTGTGACTGTGAATGTGACTGTGACTGTGTGACTGTGACTTTGACTGTGACTGTATGACTGTGACTGTGTGACTGTGACTGTGTCTGTGTGACTGTGACTGTCTCTGTGTGACTGTGACTGTATGACTGTGACTGTATGACTGTGTGACTGTGACTGTGACTGACTGTGACTGTGTCTGTGTGACTGTGAATGTGTGACTGTGTCTGTGTAACTGTGACTGTGTCTGTGACTGTGTGACTGTGTGACTGTGACTACTGTGTGGCTGTGACTGTGTGACTGTGACTGTGTCTGTGTGACTGTGACTGTGTCTGTGTGACTGTATGACTGTGACTGTGTGACTGTGTGACTGTGACTGTGACTGTGACTGTGTCTGTGTGACTGTGACTGTCTCTGTGTGACTGTGACTGTATGACTGTGACTGTATGACTGTGTGACTGTGACTGTGACTGACTGTGACTGTGTCTGTGTGACTGTGACTGTGTCTGTGTGACTGTGACTGTGTCTGTGTGACTGTGTCTGTGTGACTGTATGACTGTGACTGTGTGACTGTGTGACTGTGACTGTGTCTGTGTGACTGTGACTGTCTCTGTGTGACTGTGACTGTATGACTGTGACTGTATGACTGTGACTGTATGACTGTGTGACTGTGACTGTGACTGTGTCTGTGTGACTGTGAATGTGTGACTGTGTCTGTGTAACTGTGACTGTGTCTGTGTGATTGTATGACTGTGACTGTGTGACTGTGTGACTGTGGCTGTGTCTGTGTGACTGTGACTGTCTCTGTGTGACTGTGACTGTATGACTGTGACTGTGTGACTGTGACTGTGACTGTGTCTGTGTGACTGTGACTGTATGACTGTGTCTGTGTGACTGTGACTGTGTCTGTGTGACTGTATGACTGTGATTGTGTGACTGTGTGACTGTGACTGTGTGACTGTGACTGTGACTGTGACTGTGTGACTGTGTGACTGTGACTGTGACTGTGACTGTGATTGTGACTGTAACTGTGACTGTGACTGTGACTGTGG
Organism: Ashinkailepas kermadecensis; assembly: GCA_034440615.1. NCBI lineage: Eukaryota > Metazoa > Arthropoda > Thecostraca > Neolepadidae > Ashinkailepas > Ashinkailepas kermadecensis. The sequence continues at coordinate 228,181 of JAOTOM010004541.1, read as the reverse complement.
CTGTGACTGTGACTGTGACTGTGACTGTGAATGTGAATGTGGCTGTGTGACTGTGACTGTGATTGTGACTGTGTGAACTGTGACTGTGAATGTGACTGTGACTGTGTGACTGTGACTTTGACTGTGACTGTGTGACTGTGACTGTGACTGTGTGACTGTGACTGTGACTGTGACTGTGACTGTGACTGTGACTGTGACTGTGTGACTGTGACTGTGTGACTGTGACCGTGCCGACAGGCCGGCCCACTGCGGAGCCGCCAAAGGCCAGATAGAGACGGTGCGCATGCTGGCCAGACACAACGCCAACATGTGGATGCGCAACATCAAGGGCGACCAGCCACTGCACGAGTCGGTCCAGTCGGGCCGGAAGGAGTTGGTCACGTGAGTACCCTCAGTCACACACACACACGCACACACACACCTGACTTCACCCCTGCGGTACCGACGCTACACTGTGACCGACACTGACACATGGGGAGACAATACGGACGCACCGGGAGACGATATTCACAGGGAGTACACTATGCAGGGGAGAACGATTTTTACTGGCGTGCCGGACCGTAAGGGTTATTTGCGCCGCTTTTAAAGCGAGTGTGTTTTGCAAGCAAAGCTCAGCCAGTTGTACATTTACGTTCAGTGAGTTTTGCGTTATAGTTTGTGTGATTTTTTAATGTGCTGAAGGCGGAAGCTGGGTGAGGGACATCTCCCGTATGTCTAAGCAGTTTCAGTTTTACTTTGCTCCTCCGCAAGATAATTTGTAGCTGGGGTGAGGGGGGGGGGGGATTTTGAGTCACTAGAAAGTAGATTTTTTCCAGGGTGCCGGCAATAGCCTACTCTTGTCGAAGAGCATCGAGTTGTTTTTACCGTGCGGACACGGAGGTAATTGTACACACCGCCTATCACGCCGGCCGCCTCGTGTTAGTTGTTAGTAGAGGGTTCGTCTAAGCATGCCATGCAGGGTTGTCAGTGGGGTTAGTACGGTGTTTAGCAATTCGGCTCATCTACGTCCGCTGTACCTCTTGGTAGCCGTTTTACGTTATGAGTGGCCAGAATGGCCAGCGCTTCAGCGGAGTAGATGGAGAAGTTCTCGGGTAGACGCTTGGAAAACCTAATGCCTGATCCAGTGATGCCGGTGCCTACCTTGACAGCGTGTTTCGACCCATCTGTGAATACGAGTGTTGTGTGATTATTGTCATCGGCGAACTTGTGGATGATGCCAAGCATTTCCGCCGATGTATGTATAGTCGTAGTAGTGTGTCCTGTCTCCGCCCCAGTCTGTGCCTGCAAGCGCACGGAATACGTTGACGCGCTTCGCGCATCCCTTCGAGATGAAGGTGGTGTGCGTGTGTGTGTGTGTGTGCGTGTTGAGACTAAGTTTTTCGTCCAAACATACTCCTAAGAGCGTGAAATTGTCACCTGTTTGATGACTTTGCCGGCGATTTTAAGTGGTGTTGTGGGTGTGGGGTGGAGACGACTATATGTGAATGTGGCCGATTTTTATGCGGACAGGGTGAAGCCCCACGTTTTAACCCATTTGCGACGTGGTCTATAGTTATTTGAATGGTTTTCTCAGCTTTTAGGAAGCATTTTGCTGTTGTCGAAATGGCTATGTCGTCCGCAAAAAGTGAGTATGGAAGGGACGTGTCTGTGTGATCAGCGAGGATGTCGTTAATCATGATGATGAAGACGCTCGGTGGGAGCACGCTCCCCTGTGCCAGGCCCTGCTCCTGAGTTGTGGTGTTCGATGTGACACTGCCGATCGTACCTTAAGGGTCCTGCCTCTGAGAAAGTTGAGAATGAAATGTGTCATGTGTTCGCGTAGGCCTATCTTGTGGAGTTTGTGTGTCAGCGCTGAATTGTGTACTCAACCTAATGCGTCAGTGATGTCTAAGTAGGCAGCTATTGTTGTGCGTTTCACACGTAGACGACTTTGATGTCGTGCACTAATCTAATGAGATTATCTGCTGTTGATTTTTGACGCTGAAAGCCGCACTGAAATTCGTCGAGCAGGTCGTGTTCCAGAAAATGTTTCAATCGTGTGTTGACAAAGCGATCGACCAGTTTACTAGCGCAGCTAGTAGGTGAGATGGGCCTATAACCTTTTATTTTGGTGGAGTAATCTTTATGCGGCTTTGGCAATGGAATGACAATGCTTTCCCGCCAGGAGGCGGAATAGGTGTCGGTTTGGTACAGATCGTTAACTAGGCTATCGATCGATCGATCGATCGTCTTGTTATGCCCCTCCCCCAAAAAGGAGTGCGAAAATTTGCCACACCTTTTTCCACATCAATTTGGCATGTTGTATGAAAATGTTTGAGGCCAGGTCATCTACGGTCAACGGGTTATTCAAGGTTAAGTTAGGTCACCTCCAAAAAAGTTCAACCAGTCCTCACGCTTTAACGGATTTGAATATTTGAATATTTGAATACAACTTTCAGCGTTTGGTTATCTTTAAAGATGCAACAAGACGCACAGAGGATTTAAAAAAAAATACTGTTTTTGATGAGTTATGAATTTTGCATAGTTTTGCACGTTATTTATTGCATATTTTTGCATATTTGCCATTAGGGCTAAAGTCGAAAATTCGGGCTAAAGTAAGCATTTTTAAGAGGGTAAGTTGACTTAAAACAACGTTTCGCGGTCCGGTGTGCGAATTAGAGAAATGAAATTAAAGAAAATTGAAAACTCAAAATTTTGAAAATAAAAAAGAAAATGCTGATATTTAGGTGGGCAAAGATGCTAGAGCCATGGTCGATTTCGCCTTTCTTTTCTTATCCCAAATAATTTTTACCTCTAAAATATCCCCCAAAATGAACTCCCCAAAGCCAAAAACATGATGTCAGTCATGATCACATGAACTCCCCAAGTGACGTCACTTTTTATGTGGGGTAAAATGTTGTGGGTGATTTCGGGCCTTTCTCATCGAGCGCTTTCCGATGACACCTCTTTCGTGTTCGTGCAACGCTTAGTTTGAAAATTAGAGGATGTATAAAGAGCGCTACATGACCAATGAAGTCGATGCGCCCTTTAGCACAAATAACTAACTAAGAGGACGTCATAAAAAAGTCATAAAGTATTAAGGCTTAATAAGAGCCACAGGGGCCCATCTGGGTTAAGCCTATCTAGAAAAGGTACTAGAATGTACATACTCCCACCCCAATCAATCCCTTATCCCAAGTTCCTAGGAAGCTATATATCCCAGCCCATCTAACACCACTCACTTGCTACCGCCTAACACCCTCAATAATCACAAGCTCCTCCCATCACACCCATCGTGCCACCATAGACAACCTCATCAGCATCACATCCCGAAGGAAGGTGCCGAATCCACTGCTAGGCACATCCCACAGAAATTCATAAAGCGTTCAGACTTAATAAGAGACTCACTTGCTATTGCATAATACACTCAACAATTACAAACTCCTCCCATCATACCCATTGTGCTACCATAGACAATCTCATCAGTATCACATCCCGAAGGAAGGTGCTGAATCCACTGCTAGGTACACCCTATATAAAGTTATAAAGCATTTAGACTTAATAAGAGACTCACTTGCTATTTCATAACACAGTCAACAATTACAAACTCCTCCCAACTCCCACTCCTCCCTGTCGATCAACCTTCCCTGGAATACAGAAAAACAATCCCCCTATTCTTATAATGATTGTGTATGCCGTTTTTAAAGATGTTCAGTGTGTTGCTACTGACAATGGTTCCTGGCAGCTGATTCCAGTGTTCTACTACCCTGTTGGTGAAGAAAGACTGTCTTAACCTTGTCCTGCTGTGATTAACTTTAATTTTGAATTGATGACCTCTAATTGCATCATTTCTGTTAAATTCAAACATTTCCCTGAGATATCCCTGTTCCTGACCATGAACAAATTTAAAAACCTCGATGAGATCTCCTCTCAGCCTTCTATATCTGAGTGAAAACATGTTCAATTTCTTCAGTCTTTCCTCATATTCCAGGTTGCCTATACCATTAACCATTTTTGTTGCCCTCTTTTGTACTCTCTCTAAAAGCCAACAATCTTTCTCATAACTAGGGGACCAAGCTTGGACACAGTATTCCAAATGTGGCCTGACATATGCACAGTAAAGCTTCCTGATGACCTCCTCACTTTTGTATGACACATTCCTCTGTATTGCCCCAAGCATTCTTAGTGCCTTCTTCCTGGCTTCTTTGGTCTGTTCTGATGCCCCCAATTTTGTGTTCAAAATAACACCTAAGTCCTTCTCCTGCTGAGTCACAGATAGTACTTGGCCACCCATCAAGTATGGAGCCTTCATATGCTGCCTACCTACATGCATGACTTTGCACTTATCAAAATTAAACTTCATTTGCCATTTTTCGGACCACTTCACTAGCTCGTCTAAGTCTTTCTGCAGCAAAACCTGCTCATTTTGCCCTGTTATTGCCCTAAAGATCTTCAAATCATCCGCAAATTTCAAAACCTTACTGCTTAGGCCACATTCAATGCTATTCACATATATAATGAACAATAGTGGCCCCAGTACCGACCCCTGGGGGACTCCACTAAGAACATTTTGCCATGATGACTTTGTACCATTTAGCATCACTCTCTGCTGTCTATCTGAAAGCCACAACTCTATCCATTTTAGGATGCTACCTGCAATACCATGGACCTGTTGTGGGTCTAAGGTCCTAGGGCCCGGGGGAGGCAGTGGTGGGAAGGCGTCATGGTGGCGGAAAGGGCCCTGGCTGGTTTGAGGCGATGTGGCGAAGGGGTACGGCCGGGTCCCGTGGAGGATGGCGAGGTACCGGTGGGGGATGGGATGGAGACCGGGTTTGAGGGATAGTGGGGGTGGGATGGGGCGGGGTGAATGTGGGAGGCCGTGCTAGAGGTGGGTGGTGGTGGGCGTAGGCCGGGTCTGAGGTGAGGTGGAGGAGTGGGAGCAAGGTCCGCGGTTGGGAGGGTGTGGGATGAGGCCGGGTCCGCGGTTGGGAGGGTGTGGGATGAGGCCGGGTCCGCGGTGGGGAGGATGTGGAAGGAGGCCAAATCCGCGGTGGGGAGGGTGTGGGAGGAAGCCGGGTCCGCGGTGGGGAGGGTGTGGTAGGAGGCCGGGTCCGCGGTGGGGAGGGTGTGGAAGGAGGCCGGGTCCGCGGTAGGGAGGGTGTGGTAGGAGGCCGGGTCCGCGGTGGGGGTGGGGATGTGGGAGAAGACGGGTCTGTGATGAAATGGATGTGGGAGGAGGCCGGGTCAGCGGTTGGGTGGTGTGGGAATAAATGGTGGGCGGTGAAGTCGATGGGCGGTCGAATCGAGGATCGGTGGGGCGTTGAGGAGGGCGGTGTGCCGGGCTCCGGGCGCCGGCTGCTGGTGGGATGGTAGGGCGGGTGGGAGCTGGTGCTGGACGTGGTGTATATTTAGGCATTGAGGAGAGCGCCACACTGAAAAAAAAAATTGACGAACGTGACTAAGTCAACGTTGGTAGTCATTTTGTCCAAACGCAAAAACCAAGGCAATACCAAGGGAATTAATGCTAAAACTAAGGGAACTATGGCTAAAACTAAGGCTTCGACTAACTGAACTAACATTGGGTACTAATATGACTAACCAAGGGAACTAATATAACCAGCTATGAAAACCAACATAATTAACTAGGGCTACTACCAGGACTAACCAAGTTCACTAAGGCTACGAGCCAATGGTACTAAGGAAACATTGCAGGGTATAAAAGGTAACTAACCCCGGGTACTAAGGCGATTAACCAAGGATAATAAGGTATTAACCGAGGCGACCAACGTTACCAACAGGCAAACAGCCTGGACCGACTAAAGCAATAAGGTGAATACTAAGGCGAACAACCAACGGTACTAATACGACTAACCATGTATACTAATGACACTAACGAAGAAAAGTAAGATAGCCAACGAAGAGTACCAACACATATACTAGTATGACCAACCATGGGTACAACCAGTAATAACGAAAAATACTTTGACTAACAAAAGGCAAATTATGCGACAATCAACGTGGGCGATTCGGAGTAAAGGATGGGTAGGAGGTCCGGTTATGGGCTGGTAGGGTTACAACCCACCTTCGAGGTTGCTTAATCCCACCAAGCACTTGCAACCGATTTTCCAAGACCTCAGTAGTGAGATATTTTCGTGCCCGTGGCAACAGCGACGGCCGGAGATGTTTCCGATGCTGTTGATATTATGCGACATCTGCTGTCGAAACAATGCAGGCGGCGCCAAATCCAACCCATGCACGTTTCAGTAAGGCCCACGTCCATCAGACCATGCACGTCTCAGCAAAGCCTACATTGCAGCCATATTCTTCCTCATTGTGGCGGACCGTGGGAGGGGTTACGATACCATGCCCCCAAGAGGTTTGATTGCAGTAGGTAAGTGACATTCTCCTGTACGGAAAATGCATCCCAACGTTTGTTTTGATTTAGTTCTTAGGTAGACAGCTATGTTTTGATTTACTTCGAAGGTGAAAATAAATTGAAACCCAAAGGGGGACCCCATTGAAACCCAGCATTCTTTCATAATCGGATTATTTATTTTTTTTGGGGGAAAGGGACTTGATCCCTCCACTAAGCCACCATTGAAGCGCGTGTTTGGATCTGCCACTGATACTTGATGTACCGGTAGCCAATGCATGGCTTGCCATATTTTCCCTGCAAGGACTTCTATCGGTTCTATGAATATCTGTCACTGTTACGTGGTTTAGCCGTTCATCGGTGTGCTATGTAATTGGACACGTAAGAGGCAGGTGCAACTGTAGCAAGGTTACTACTGATTGGAGACAAACGAACAATATCGATAAGTATAGGGAAAATAAGCATAACGTTCGCTACCTGTCAGGTGATCAGTGCACTATACGTTCGCACTCGTCATTATTGGTAAAGCACCGCTGAAGTGTAATTCAAGAAGCCTCAACTGAAGCATATTTACATGGGCGGCGATTAAGCAATATGTACATGCGAACATATAGTAGGAGGTTCGCAGAGTGTGACAAAGGTTAACAAAAGCCTTCATACAATTTTGCAAGACTACATACAGTATGTCAGGTTTGTTTTCATTTGCTTCCGTACCACTTCTGCCGCAGGGGTATGGCGCCGTGACCCGGCGTGCAAACGTCGATCTCCCAATAGCCACAGTCAAAAAGTAGCAAGTGTATTCTATGAAAAATAAAACGGATGTTAAACAACTGTGCCGAAATGACCTATCCGTGCCATCACATGTCAAAAAGGTTAGAACGGTCTCGATGGCTTCAAACTCTGATCTGATTCGATCCTATGCTGAATAGCAATGCTATTCAAAACAATGTCGAATAGCAATGTTTGCATGTTGAATGACAATACGATGACTCTAGACTAGAATATCACATGATTAGCACAGCCTTCGGAGCCTCATGCGACTCCTTGCATGACAACCCACACGTCAGTCAAACAGAGAACCTGGATAATCACACAAGCAAAACCGAGACAACATTCTTTCGAGATCGCAGACGCCCCCCGCCCCCTCTTCGGCTGGTGACCTATGCAAGACAAGAGAGCGCCGAGGGTGGACAGCGGCTGCGGGATGCTAGCAAGTCTAGCACTTTTCCCACTTCTCTATGTCCCTGACGATTGATTTATCCAGGTCCATCTCGCAATGGACGTTCATGACCTTCGTTTGAATGAACCAGTTTGTCTCTCACCGACCTCGCCGTTTTTTTTTTTGGTGCAGGACGTAGTGAGACACGCACCATACGCCGACCGCTCCTTCCAGTTTCGCTGCGCGCACTACATGTTCCCCTTCAACGACTACACTCCATCCGTCTTCCTCCTCGATAATGTGCGGGTATGGTGCATCGCCCTCGCTGAAGACCTACCTGCCCTCCTCCCCCATCACAAGCAGGAGCGAGTTCATGGCGTTGTCTGCGAAAATAGCATCAGTCAAATAATGTAGCAAACTAAAGTTGAACTTTGCTTATTATGGAAAATGATCAAGGTGTCAAAGCAAAGCTATTGGAAAAGGGGAGAACAAAGATCGCATACCAGTTGCTCAGAGAACGCCCGACTGAGAAAGAACATCCATGCTTATGTTGCGTAGGAACTCTTGCAAAGAACAAGCGATCACATTGTCTTGTTCCCAAATGTTCTAACGTAATAACAAAAGCTTAGGGAAGAATGCAAAATAGCATGCAAGCACCGAAAAGATGCACGAATGCCACTTTTCATGTCAAATTAAGCATGTTACAAACATACGTTTTTAAAGAGAATGTACTCCCAATAGTGGAAGAGAAACTTTGTGTGTCGAGGTTAACCCGGGAACGGCCGCTGATCGGCCGACCCTCTCCCTCAAGAGGAGATTTGGTCCCCTACTCTTTTCCAAATTAGGCCCGTATGAAAAATGGGTTTCTCTGCGTTGCATAGCTGCATCTCTCTGCGTGAGAAGTCATAGGTTCAGTCATGAAATGAAGGCTGAACGTCATACCTCTAATACCTATGCTAAGAGACAAGGTCGAGATTTCGGTTCTCAGCTGACTAATTTTTGTAATGTTTCTGCCCCCACCCCACTGCTACATTTCCAGTTTTCGAAGATTCCAGTTCAAAATTATGTATCATTAGAAAGGTCTCGTAGAGATGTCAGCAAGCTGTGACCTATTGAACATGTTTGCCACTGTGAACAGTAGATGGCACCAATGGAGTACTTTCTTGTCTTGTTACCCACAGGATTGGACACCACAAACTCGTCATATTAGAATATCAAGAGAATATCTCCAGATTCGGCACTGCTTCGATGCTGAGATCCCTAAAAAAATGTCACAGTACACCCCAGGCTGGCATCGCACATCCATTTGCAACTCTGTCTCCTCAATAATTGATACCAACTGCACACTTGGCGGGATGAATTGGGGCACATGCACTTCTGATCGTCCCTCTATGGTGCACGGAATGGGTGCCACATATCCCTTTTCATGTCCATGATATTAGCAACGCATTCGCATTCGCATTCAGCATCCTATTCGCATACTCTTCGAATTCGTTCATTTTTTTTCAGGATATGATCTTTGTCCCTTGCAAAAGTAAGGCAAACAACGATTCTTCAGTAGGACGAGCGGTTCAATCTCCAGAGGTCCAGAGAGGTCACTCGGGTCAAAAAAAGGTGTACCGTATAAAATTCGAAGTATTTCACTTAGCCGAATAATTCCAACGCTCAGATGTCCATCAAAGATGCAGCACATCGAATTACGTGAACTGCAATGCCAAGTTTGACCTAAGGTCAGCGAAGTTGGTTTTACTCATGCACTATATCTATTTACGGGGTACCGAATAAAATCATGGTGATACATTGGATATACCTAATTTTTGCAGGCCATAGTCTACATAGCACGTACATAGAGCACATCAATCAAAATGACCCATTATGGCCAGATTCATCACCGTTCGCCAAAAAAAAAAAAAAATGCAACTATACCAAATTCTTGTGTACCCGATAATTTCCGCAAAATTTTGCTTGGCACGACGAAAAAGCACCCAGACATTGGTTATGGCCCATGGATGCAGCACATTGAAGCATCTGGCCTACAATCTCATAGTTTGACCTATATTCGCAAAATACTGTTTTGACCATGCATTATTGCCATCTACGGGGTACCTGATAATACCATCCTAAATACATTCATCGGATGGACCCGCCTAAAAATCTCCCATCGGACAAGAAAACAGCACATCCAAGCATGTCATCTTCAAGCTCACCATTAGACCTAAGGTCAACGAGGACTTTAACATTACACCCTGTGGGGAAAATCACTGTGTACCGAATAAAATTTTCCTAAATACATTTATCGGATGGATATTAGCGTTGAATAATCGCCCACCGAGCAAGGACGCAGCACATCCGAGCATATGCCCGTCAGCGTCAGCGTTTGACCTCAGGTCAGGTTTAATGAAATTCAGACAAAGAAAGTAGTTCACTTGGGTACCGTATGTGGGCCAAACGAAGCATTGAATGTAGACTATCTCAACACTGATGCATGCACCAGCAAAACAAGAAGCAGCACACTGCGTGACCTGACCTCTATCGATGACGCATTTCATCAGGTAGCACTAGCGTCCCATTCAACAACGTATTCAGAAACCATTTCACTAATGTCCTCCGATTCGTCCGAAAACTTGACACAACCTTCACAGACATATCCGTACATGCATCCCGAAACCATTTTCTGCTACGACGAACCATTACGCCTTCAGAGGCGAAAAGGTCCGCCAGGTCAAATCTGGGGTACCGCATAACTTGCCGGATAATTCACTTATTGGAATAATTCAAACACTTGTGCCACCGCTATCACGGTGGAATGCAGCACACCAAGTCAACTGGTCACTCGAGGTCATCATTCAGGTCAACGAAGACTTTAACATTACACCCTATGGGAATATCACGGTATACCGAATACAATTTTCCTGAATACATTTATCGGATGGATATTAGCGTCGAATAATCGCCCACCGAGCAAGGACGCAGCACATCCGAGCATGTGACCGTCAGCGTCAGCGTTTGACCTCAGGTCAGCGTGTGACCTGGCTGACCTTTTCGCCTCTGAAGGCGAAATGGTTCGTCGTAGCAGGAAATGGTTTCGGTATGCATGTACGGATATGTCTGGGAAGGTTGTGTCAAATTTTCGGACGAATCGGAGGACATTAGTGAAATGGTTTCTGAATGCGTTGTTGAATGGGACGCTAGTGCTACCTGATGAAATGCGTCATCGATAGAGGTCAGGTCACGCAGTGTGCTGCTTCTTGTGTTGCTAGTGCATGCATCAGTGTTGAGATAGTCTACATTCAATGCTTCGTTTGGCCCACATACGGTATCCAAGTGGACTACTTTCTTTTTCTGAATTTCATAAAACCTGACCTGAGGTCAAACGCTTGCGCTGACGGGCACAAGCTCGGATGTGCTGCGTCCTTCCTCGGTGGGCGATTATTCGACGCTAATATCCATCCGATAAATGTACTTAGGAAAATTGTATTCGGTACACCGTGATTTTCCCACAGCGTGTAATGTTGAAGTCTTCATTGACCTGAGGTCTAATGGTGACCTCGAGTGACCAGTTGACTTGGTGTTCTGCATGCCACCCTGATAGCGGTGGCACAAGCGTTTGAATCATTCCAATAAGTGAATTCTCCGGCAAGTTATGCGGTTTCCCAGATTTAACCTGGCTGACCTTTTCGCCTCTGAAGGCGAAATGGTTCGTCGTAGCAGAAAATGGTTTCGGGATGCATGTACGGGTATGTCTGCGAAGGGTGGGTCTAATTTTCAGACGAATCGGAGAACATTAGTGAATTCGTTTCTGAATGCGTTGTTGAATGGGACGCTAGTGCTACCTGATGAAATGCGTCATCGATAGAGGTCAGGTCACGCAGTGTGCTGCTTCTTGTGTTGCTAGTGCATGCATCAGTGTTGAGATAGTCTACATTCAATGCTTCGTTTGGCCCACATACGGTACCCAAGTGGACTACTTTCTTTTTCTGAACTGTTGAACTGAACTGAAGTTGACTACTGAATTTCATTAAACCTGACCTGAGGTCAAACGCTGACGCTTACGGGCATATGCTCGGATGTGCTGCGTCCTTGCTCGGTGGGCGATTATTCAACGCTAATATCCATCCGATAAATGTATTTAGGAAAATTTTATTCGGTACACAGTGATATTCCCATAGGGTGTAATGTGAAAGTCTAAGTTGACCTGAGGTCAAATGGTGAGCTTTAAGGTGACATGCTTGGATGTGCTGTTTTCTTTTCCGATGTGAGATTTTTTGGCGCTAATGTCCATCCAATGAATGTATTTTGCGAACATAGGTCAAACTATGAGATTGTAGGCCAGATGCTTCAATGTGCTGCATCCATGGGCCATAACCAATATCTGGGTGCTTTTTCGTCGTGCCAAGTACAATTTTGCGGAAATTATTGGGTACACAAGAATTTGGTATAGTTGCATTTTTGTTCTTTTTTGGCGAACGGTGATGTATCAGTGGCCATAATGGGTCATTTTGATTGATGTGCTCTATGTACGTGTTATGTAGACTATGACCTGCAAAAATCAGGTATATCCAATGTGTCACCATGATTTTATTCGGTACCCCGTAAATAGATATAGTGCATGAGTAAAACCAACTTCGCTGACCTTAGGTCAAACTGTGGCATTGAAGTTCACGTAATTCGACGTGCTGCATCTTTGATGGACAGCGGACATCTAGGCGTTGGAATCATTCGGCTAAGTGAAATACTTCGAATTTTATACGGTACACCTTTTTTGACCCGAGTGACCTCTCTGGACCTTTGGAGATCGAACCGCTCTTTCTACTGAAGAATCGTTGTTTGCCTTACTTTTGCAAGCGACAGAGATCATATCCTGAAAAATGAACGAATTCGGAGAGTATGCGAATAGGATGCTGAATGCGAATGCGAATGCGTTGCTAATATCATGGACATTCCCTTTTCAACCTTCGCGTGACGCATGAGCTTGTGACTCGTGTCGATCTTTCTCAGTTCCCTCATAGTGCTCACATTTCCTAATATTTCTGATGGCTGCGCATTTGGGTTTTGTTTTTCATATCATCACATTCAGTCACTACAGCTTGACATATGTCTTTCATTTTACTCACTATGCTTTGACATATGGTTTTAGGAACAGCCTTAGCTTGCAGAGACATAATGAAGTCTGCCACATCAATGGAGCTGCTTTTGTGGATTGTTCTGATTACTCCTGTTCCAAGAGGGTTGGTGTCACTGTTGAACAATCTGCAGTATCTATGCCACATCCACTATGGTCACCATCATTGCTTTCTGGTTCCATTTCAAATTCTGACAATGTTTTTTCATCCCTCCTTTCCACCATTTCATGCCAACGATAATGTTTTCTGAATAGGTCGACTCTTCGACATATACGGGAACATTTGTCACATGCCAAATATAATCTTGGGTCACCTTCATGTGCTCTGGAATGCTTGCAATATTTGTGTCCGTCATGAAACTCGATATTACAAAGCAAACACTGAAGCATGTTGATTCCCTGAAATTCAAGATTGTGAACGTCTAGTAGGTACTTTAATAAAAGGAAGAAATCTAGTCCGAATCCTTGCTGGGGTGGCTTATGGACCATGGTTATATTGCTGAGCAGAGCTTGTTGCGTGAACCTTGGCCCTACCACCCGATCTGTAAAATCCAGTTTGACGGCAGAATTTCGACTGAGCTTAACTTTCCACCAATGCACCGACACGGTAGCTCGTCCCCGGCCTTATCGCACCAGTTGCCAACTGACCCTCCCGATCGGGGCTAAATGCGAGCGCGTGCAGCGACTCGAACCCCATCTTTCCAGGACGGGAGAGACCAATGCAGGCCAGCGCTCTAGCCAATTGAGCTATCGGGGCAGCTACTTTGCGATTAATGGTGCAAAAAAAAACAACAACAGAAATTACTCGGATGTACTTTGCTTTTTTGTGTTTTTTGTTTTTTTTTGGGGGGGAAGGACACATTCATAACTAACGGCAAAAATATAGCAATGTAACAATTAAAACAAACCACAATCACAACCAGAGTATCAAGAGCTCCTGTGTAGCAAACAGCAGTGAACAAAGAAGGCCATGTGGAAAAGTGGCAGATGTAGTGCAGCACAGGACTGGATAAAGTAGGAACAGAAGAAAATCCGATAGGATGAGTGTTAACCTCGCTGGCAATGCAAGGAGCAATAAGCTTGGATCAACGGATTTTTCATTAAATGCAGGGAATGTCGGGAATAAAATCGAGCTTACTATGGCCAGAAAATGACACAACCAGCGCTTCACGGCTGCATGATCAGTGCAAAGATGGATTTGGACTGCATTACTGAAGTATGTACTCATGGAACTATTCATGGTGATAGCTTACAGGAGCTTGCATTGGCAGGACATATCATTTGCATACCACAGGCAATCTAAAATAAGGGGGAGGGGAATTCTAGCAGCTGGTAGATAGCCATGTCAAACCAGTAGGTAGAAATAATTTCAATATAATACAAATTTCAGTCTCATTTACGAAGGAAATAGTCGCATCATCTTACTGATACTCAGAAACACGTTTCAACAATATCTTTTTCTCAAAGTGCCATATTGGAACAAAAATACAAATTTCCTGCCTAACCTCTTCTCAAAGAACTATTTTTTACCACCTTAAAAATAAAGAAGATCCAAGCAAAATACCTCAACCTGCCCTAAATTAGCCTAACGACTGTGTTTGATTTATGGAGGTAAAATGTGTGCAAAACTTCTTTCCCGAGCAACATAAACTGCAATATTACCCTCTTTTCTTGCTTCACTGAGGAAAAACGTGCAATGTTGTGAATGACCCAGACTGCAATAATATCCATAAATGGATGGCCAGATCATCACCATGTTAATAATCATCATTGTTTCCAGGTCTCAAAAGCACCTTAAAGGACAAATTTAACCAAAATGTCAACCACCATTTTGAGGGTAGGTACGGCACTTCCACAATGATAAATTATTCGTGAAGTAGGGTGGTATACACCACTTTCTGAACACTGAACTGACATCCTTCCCAACGGAGTATTGACATCGTACTTCGTGACGAGTCGTTATATAGTCTTGATATATAATTTATAAGTCTATTGTTGATAAGTATCATGCTGATGCTTACCATTGTGGATTTTGATGCACAAACATTTATTAGCACCATTCCAGGTAGGATTGCCTGTCTATGATGTGGACTGCTATACAACATCAGTTGATAAGGATATATATTATATATTGCTATCACTAAAATATTTTCCCCTAAATTAGGTATCTCAAAACAAAGGAAAAACGCGCACATATGAGCGTGCTCTCGAATCTAAATTGTGTTTGAAGAACTTATTATGGTAGGTTATATCGTTTCCGTGGCAAATTTCGACATCCTACTGGACTCATTTCGACATCTCACACCTAACGAAAACAAATTATTTTAACACTGCACTTCCAGGCCTCATACAATAGTGCATTATCTTGTTTTTTTTATCCACGATCAGTTGAGAATGACCACAAATACGAACTTCAATTGAGTAGGTATGTGGGGCAAATTTTCAAATTAGTTTCAAATTAGATACAGGGGTATAGCTTGGTGTGTCTTTGAGAGGGCACTTGCC
The DNA here is from genome assembly GCA_034440615.1 of Ashinkailepas kermadecensis. Classification (NCBI taxonomy): domain Eukaryota; kingdom Metazoa; phylum Arthropoda; class Thecostraca; family Neolepadidae; genus Ashinkailepas; species Ashinkailepas kermadecensis. The sequence goes on along the minus strand of JAOTOM010004541.1, from coordinate 213,043 downwards.
CATCAATCTTGGCTGTGCCCTCCAAATAATGTAGACTTTTAACATGGGACACTATGTGGTATGCCTCCAATCCATTTTGGCCCACCCATTGCCTTCATGTTGTGTGCATTCACAAACATTTTCAAAAATATGCACCCATGATTAAGTGGGTATCTCTGTGGGTGTTCAGAGATTGTAGCAGCCCTTATTTTTGCAAGTCATTGTCAATTGGCCCAAAGGTAGGCCTTGTGTATGCCCATGCTTAGACCCAGGGAACTAAGAAGAAATTGTTCTTGAAGGTAATTATTAAATTCTTGGAATTTCTTTTCCCAACTCAATGCTTATGAATGTGATTCACATTATGTGACCACTTGTTTCCTCTGTAAATGCTCACTTTTCAGTTGGCAGGTAAAATAATACCAGAAAAGGGGGCATTGAGTTGGGTAATGTAGCATTCAAAATCATGTTATTCAACGAAAAAATGTGGCACGACCTAACGTACCTGGCTTAACATACCATGTCAAAAGATTTTAAAAAACTAACCTAGCGCTAACCTGCTTTGTGAAGAACTTTTTGAATGTTAATTTTTAAATTAAAAAAAAACTTAAAAGCCTAACTTAGCCAAACAAATAAAACCATTTTCTTTGCTACATGGAGATAAAATGTGTGTAAAACCTCTCATTCAGGGCACAATCATACTGAAATCATACTGATCATACTGATCTCAAGGCACAATCATACTGAAACTGATTGGGTGTTAAAGCGCCAGGTTCTTCGGCAACAAGAAGTACATTGAGATTGCTCTGGAAGGTAATGGAAATCAATGTGATCTTTAAAACAACACTACAACACCCTTCACCCTGCAACAGTGAGTGACTGAGGTAGGTGTCATATATGACACTTACATGGCACCTATGACACCTATGACACCTGAAGTATCTAGAGATAATTCAGTGTTGATAATGTTGCGGAGAGCTGTGTTGAGCATAGTCGAATTGAAGATGATTATAAAAAGTAACCAAATGGTCATATTATTAAGTAAAATCGGATAAAAAATCGGTCTAATATATTTCGGGCGTGACCCTTCTTCGGAGACAATAAACATACAGAGACAATTTACGCACATGCTATATATCTTAAGCCGTCTCCCAATAGTGACGAAATCATAACCTATAACCCATACGAACCCAACGAACCCATAACCTATATTGGGGAAACCACACGCATTGTTAGGGACAGATACATGGAACACATCAGAGACGCAAAGAACGAAACGAAAACACCCCTTTTGGAGAGCATTTCGCCACAAATCAACCAGAAAGCACCATCACTCCAGCAACGCTCAGCATCACAATCTTGCGGACTTGTAAAGACTTGGCAGAACTCAAAATTGCAGAATCCATTGAAATCAGGAACCAAAATTCCCCCTAAACACAATGGTAGCATCATGGACCCTTTTAAAGCCAGTTCCCTATACAGCATGACACTGTACAGACGTCACCTGCACTCGCCGACTTCACCATGTACGCACGCACGTGTTCCCCACTCACTTACACACTCGTCCATCCACACACGCGAACACTTCGAGAGCACTGACGTATCAAGGATATGTGTATATAGAAAGGCATAGGGTAGGTGTATACAGAGGGTGTCTAGGGAAACGACGAACATTTTGGCTCTGTTAGTGTCGCATCACATGTAATTGTTACAATGCCCTTTGTTATGTTGTAATTTAAATACTTGGACGCAGATGATGATTTCGTCAATATTGGTAGACGGCTTATTATATATAGCATGTGCGTAAAATCCTATGCGTAAAAGGTCTCGGTATGTTTATTGTCACCGAAGAAGGGTCACGCCCGAAATATATTAGACCGATTTTTTTATCCTATTTTACTTAATAATATGAGCATTTGGTTACTTTTTATAATCATTTTTATACTTCAGTGTATCCCAATTAATTTTTACTTGGGTGTCAGATGTAAAGAACCATATTCTGTTCTTGACTTGATTTTTTTTAAATTGAGTCTTCAAAAACAGTTCAGGCTAGCTGAGGTTATGTTTGGTTTGTCATTAAAATTTTTGGAAAAAAATTGTTAGGAAATTTTCCATTAAAAAAGAATTGGTCAATTTATGTTTTAGGGTGTTTTTTTTTATTTCTTCAGAATACTATGTTTATGAAGGTGACTAAGATGATGGGACCACTTATTTTCTGTGCAAATGCAACTACAAAAATTGTTCAAAAAATTTGAAAAACTGTCAAGGTTAAAAAGCCTGAACTAACGTAGCCTAACCGAACCTAACCCATTTGTTTGCTTTATGGAGGCAAATGCATGCAAAAACTTTTCTTGTTACCACCTTAAAGCACAATAATACTGAAAATCTTCGGTTTTTTAACAGAAAAACAATTTCAGAAAAATAATTTATATTTTTGTCTTCAAAAGCAACTTAGGTTAGCAAGTTAGGTTAGGTTTCTTGTTTAATTTTGAGAGTTATCATATAAAATGAATTTTTATACATTAAAAAACAATTATTGGTTTTTCTCCAAAGGTATGTTATGTTAAGTTAGGTTAGGGTATGTTATGTTGCATTTTGATTTGTTTTTTTACATTTCTTTTTATGCTGTTACCTAACTCAAAGCCTTTTTTGCCATTATTATACCTGAAAAGTAAGCATTTGCACAGAAAATACATGGTCCCATAATCTTATATACCACGTTATATACCACGTTTATGTCGTTATATATACCACGTTATATACTTATATTATACCACGTTTATGAAGGTGACTATAGTCACCTTCATAAACGTGGTATTCCAAAGGTAAATTTTAAAAGAACACCTTAGAGCACGAATTTACCAAAGAATTTGATTTCTTGCATGGAAGGTTAGGCTAGGTTAGGTTAGGTTATGTTGCATCTTTTCTTCTATATTTTGAACATTACTTGCTATGCTAGGTATATTACCCAACTCCAAGCCACTTTTTGGGTGTTAGTTTTCCTGTCAGCTGACAAGTATGCATTTGCAGAGGAAATGAGTGGTTACATCATGTTCAGCATATTAAAAACACTGCATTTAAAAAATAAAATTCCAAGAAAACAGAAATTACCTTAAACTGGAAATTTACCACCTGGCAAGAGGAAGTTGGGGGTGGGGGGGGGGTGACTTTATTTCAAAGAGAGAGCATTTTCCTTTCAGAAGAATGCATTCAATTGAAAATTTTCAGGGGTGCACTCAAGCCTTCCCAGAGGGGCACCACCTTCCTCTGGAGGGGGGGGGGGGCGCATTCCCCAGTGGCCCCCATTGTAACCGTCCCTGATTGAATGCCATTCATGTCTGGTGTGCTTTATGCATTCACACCTGGTGTGCTATCATGCACTTATCTCTCGGATGCACTGACACAGACCGACAGAAGATCGCAATGGACAGGTCAACATCCGATTTAGATTTAGAACACTTCTGGTATGTGGAGTTTCCAACCCAAATTGGCGAATTTAGACCCATTGAGGTACTCAAGTAGGTACCTACACTAACTCGACTAAGAAACATGCACACACAGGCAAAACACTCACCTTGCACAGACACAATGCAGAATGAGAACGATGAAGAACGATGGAAGCTAGAGCTACAGCTAGAACGATGAAATATGTACGTAATTAAACAAAAGGGATTATGAGCTTGGCAGCGCAGCGCTATCCAGAGCGTCCGTCTTGATACAATAATGGCGGCCGTCGTGGCAGAGGCCTCGTGTTCTGGAGCTGATTCTTACTACGAGCAAAACCATGACTACTAACCAAGACATCTAATACTACCAGCAAACTCAACTAGGGAATTGGCCAACACAGCTACAAACTGGCCTCACTAATGCTTTACCAATTCAACTAACTGTCCAGAACTAAGACATCACTAAAGCAAAGACAGTAAGATGTTGGTAGCATTGGTTAGTTGTTTTAGTTGATTGACCTTAGTGACTAAGGAGGATACAAACAGCACAACTCCAGCAATAGTCGGTGTGGTTGGCGAGCTTAGTTTTCTTTTTAGTTGCTTGGTATGGCACCAAGGCAATGACAAAGACATTTATGCCAATTAGTTGCAGCACCTAACCCTGTCGGTGAATCCGTTAGTAGGCATCGTTAGTACTCTTGGTTTTTTTGCTCGTATTTCCCTTAGTATTTGTCATCGTTAGTCAATTTTTTTCAGTGCACTGCGTAGCTGCGCCCGATGGTAGGTGCAGTGTAGGAGGGTGCGGTTGTGGAGGTGGAGATGTCAGTGGTGGAGGTGGTGTTGCATAAGTGTTGTGCTGCTGTGTGCATGGCACGCTGTGAGCTGCCACATACCAACACACCTCCCTCTCGTGTGCTCACTTGGGGCAGTCGGGATCGGTGGCTCGGTGCGGCCCATCGCAGGCTGCACCGGTGGCACGGTGGCACGGTGCCGGTCGGTGGCACGGTGCAGCCCATCGCAGGCTGGGGCAGTCGGGGTCGGTGGCTCGGTGCAGCCCATCGCAGGCTGCACCGGTATTGGATTGGATTACATGGTATTGGAGACGCGCATGCGCGTTCGCCATGACCATAACGAAAACAGCGGCGGCACCGCAATGGTAGAGGTATGTAGAGGCGTACCCGTGCCTCCCGTTGAATGTGATCTATCGTGGCTGTGGCGTCTAGGAGGGCTGTGGTGTCAATCAGTGTGGCGATGCTGTCGAGTGGTAAGTTTCCAGCTCTGGAACGCAAATGTATCCCCGGCTGGTGCTCACTATATGATGCAGCGTGAAGGAGCAGCGCCGGTTGTTGAAAGTGTGTCTAGAAGCGTTTGTGTCAGCGCCTAAAAGGTGCCTACGACGTCGGCGTCTTTTGTGTTACGTGGATGGGCTCCGTTGTGGGTGACATGGTGTGTATGGGTTGGTTCCCCCCCCTCCCGCAAGTTGTCCCTCCTGACTGTAAATACCCGGATTTGTTGCACCCGTGGACCAAGCTTTCGCCCTCTGGTTCCTGCTCCGGCCGCAATGGCCCAGGGCAATAGGCTCGTTACCGTTACGTTTTCTCTTGGGGGGTAAATGTGAGTTGGGAGACAGAGAGAAGTTGGGATTTGGTGTGGGAGGATTTCCTTCTAGAGTCGCGGGAGTCTCGTTTAGGGTGCCTGGAGCTCTTGAATCCTGCTTTCTTCGAGTTTTCGCTACTTCTGCCGCTGCAGGTTTGTCTTCTCTCTCAAACCTTGGAGCTTCCTGGATCTCTTCGTACGTTAGTGGTACTGGGGAGATAATGCATTGCCTTACCCAAAGAGACGTGTATATATATATATATATTTGTACTTACTAGTTAGGATGGAATGACAAATTATGAAAATACAGAGCAATGGGAGCATAATTTTACCAGCAAAATTCGGCTCACGCCTTTCTCAAGCTACCGACGCTTTACAGGCATGCGAATATTTAACGCTTGTCTTCTTTTTTAACACATGTCACGAGACATGAATCATATAGCACTTCGCATGCGCTGACACCGAGTAAATCAAATAGTGAAAAACAGTAAATTGGAAACAACAAAATAAGTACGACAGTGATGTTTAACCTACCCTTTTTCAACATGTTCCACAATCAGTTCCGCTATAACACTTGCAATTTTGAAACTACAAGAAACACCATTGATATTCTCACGTGTGACAATATACGCGGATTCCACCGTCTTCCGACACCCCTTCCCAAGTCCATCACTAAGAACAGATGATCCTTTTCAAGTTGGGTGATGGCCTTCTTCATAGGCATGCGCCACAATATCATTAGAAAGTCTATGGTATCTGAGGTCTGAACGATGCTCCTAAATTCTAGCCCATATCCCCCGCCCGGTTTCCCCATAGTAACCTTTTCCACATCATCCTGTGTAAGGAATTTTGTAGACTATGCTTTTTTCGTTCACGTTGCGGACCACTTTCTTGACTATGTGTTTTATTTTGACCCCTGCTGAGAGACTGATTTAATGATTAATTTTGATTTTATGAATCAGGGAGATGGTGACTACTCCCTGTGATTCCGGTACTGATATGTACCTTTTTGTCAAAACTCGTTGCTTGGCCTTTTTCATGCACATTAGGGTGTGTCGATGGAAGCGGATTACATTTGGATAGCAATAAAAGCATGCGCAAGGGCCTAAAGTTATGAGAAAAGTACAAAAACCCCGAATTAAATCGGTTTTACCTTAGGCGCACAGCCGATTTGTGAAGAGCATGTCGGCTCCAGCCGGCCAGCCACGCGTTACACGCGATTCTCGCCCCACCGGCCGCACCGACGATGCTGCGTCGCGGCGCGCGGCGTGACTGCCGTAGAGGCGAAAATCGCCTGCTATTGACGGCCTAGCGGCCATGCGGTCGCGCCGCTGCCCTCAGTGCTCTGCATTACAAACGACTTTGTCGTCCAGAATTATGTTCTAAAGTATGCACATAGCTATACAGACTATTGCCACCACATTTTCGATGCCAGAATGGTAGTGGCAAGTGCCAGCAAGCTCCGGCGGTGCCAGTAAAATTCATATGAACACATGAACGAATAGGAGCAAAAGAGAAACTTCGGACAAGGTTACACCCACTTATATTACACAATAGATGCAAATTTCGTACGGAAATGTGGGAAAATTGACAGTGGGAACCATTTACCAATATAACAAAAAATGAAGGAAACAAATTATGACTATCAGGTGCTACGGATTCGGTAAATGTTAGGTATGTCGAATTAGCCAATTCAAATTTAATAAAACCTGGCGCACGGAAGAACTTTCATGTGTCAACAAAACAATCATGGATGTGATTGCATAATAAAACAAGCAAATTCCAGTCAACAACCAGTTCGGATCACTGGCAGATCCAGGGGAGCAAAGGGGGGGGGTTGTCCCCGCCAAAAGATTTGAAACTGGGTCATAAACTATGTTTTACTCGATTTATGGCCAAAATGCTTGTTTCTACCACGGTACAACAATAGCCAGTTCTGGATCAGCCAGTGGTTCTGAAGTCACTGTCACTAGTATACAGTTCTTCACTACTGCCTACAGTTTCATGTCTTTTTTGGAGGCGAAGTTTGGCTGTGCCACTCTGTGGGTCAGGCGGGCACAGACGAAGCCGTGTCGAGCCGTCTGGCCAACAACGGAGCTTGACGCCTTGCTTACCTCCCGAATAGCTCTCTCAACGGCCTGCATATGTACAGGATAGTGCTTTATCAGGATAGGCGAGGCCACGAGCTCTTCAATCTCACTATCCGGCACGTCTCGAAGAAGCGGTGGTTCCGTTATAGCCACCGAGTCCCAGTCAATCAAGTCCACGTATGTGGTGGCGTCGAAATTCAGTTTCGGAATCTCGTATGGCCGGACACCCTCCCTCGTGATTCTTCGTCGACATCCCAGAATCATCTCCGACGCCCGTTGACGAATGTCAGCGTCTGCATCAGCTGCCATGGCCAAGAGAAGCTCCTCCGGGTGACCCCAAAACCCGTTGCGCTGGATGACTGGACTGACGATCACTTGATCCTCTGCGTCGAGCGTTCTTAGCAGCCGGACTGATTCATAGAGTTTTTTTTTAACCTTCTGTGCAGTGAGAGTGGCTCTTAATCAAAAACCACATGGGCGCATAGTGGTTGACGATGAACTTGACGAGACGGCGCAGGGCGGCTGAAGGTCTTGTGGTTGCCACATACAAGCGAAGTATGCGGCATGCGAGGGTCAACCATCGCGCGTGGTTGACGGGTCCTGGCTTTGCACGAGCGACGTCTTCGGGTAAAGCGCCATCTTGCACTGCAATGCTAAGCTTATGCAACAACTTCTGATCCGCACTGAGGTCAGCCGCCATGGTTCCATTCAGTTCAGTTACTTTCCCCGAGACTAGCTCAAAATCTGCAAGTGGCATATTCTCAACGTCCGCCGATAGATGTTTGCCTAAATTCCCGCTGAATGATCTAGGACCGGTGGTAATACCGTCGACAATCTTGAAAAGCTCTCTCAGATTCAATTCATTGGCATGTAACATGCAAACGAACCAATGCACAGCTTTGTCCCTTTGAAGTTCGAAGCGTCGGCAAACACCCGAATGCACCCCAGTGTTTACAGCGCACCCATCGCAGCCGAGCACTTCCACACCTGCCCCGTACTCACACGCTATCGATTCGAGTTCCCTGTGGATATCAGCTGATTTTCCTGACACAGGCGTAAAATGGGTAAGGTACTGATCATTCGGCTCGGATAATACTACATAGTGCTCCTCCTGAATTTCCAACTTGCCGCGCATATTGGTGTCGGTTACCAGGGTCGCATCCTTACGGCCATCAAAATACAGCGCAGTCAATCCGTCTTGCAGGATATTCTCTGTTCTTGCACTTGCTTCATTCTGTCTGGCGGTTCTTCGAGCCCTCCACAGTTTTTTGGCGTCAACAACAGTGGAGGTACTATCCTTGGTTAACCGTCCTATATCCACCTGGTACGCATTTATGAGGGCAGCCGCTGCTCTGTTCGATATTCCGTACCGATCTGCTACCAAAGCAGACTCTGCCAAAACATCTGTATTCACATCAGTAGTGGGCAGATCGGCTTCAAATTCGTCTTCAGATTCTCTCTGGTTACGATCAGCGCAATCGTCATCTTCGGAAAGTTGTTGAGGATCTGAACAGAGCTCTGCACTTTCTTTGTCTTCTATGTCGTCTGCTTTGCTCTTCTTTGGTTCTGATTCCTGTTTTTTTAGTGTGTCCCATCGGCATTTCCGTTTCTGTCTTCGCGTACTCTCTTTTCTATCCACCGATCCAATTTGCAGTTTCCTCGGGCCCCGCTGATCGTACAGGTACGGTCTTTCCAATGCCGGTACTTTATGCTCTTTTGCACAGGCGCAGTCCATCGTGAAATCATCTCTTATAGTGCACTTGCAGATTGCTATGTCAAGAACTTTGTCGAACCACTGATGGAGCGAATCCAGGGCAGTAACCCTGAGTGTGTTCTTGGAGCTGCTGCGCCATTTTGAATAGCACAGTTCTACCATTGTTTCTATCCTTCGATCTGAAACCACTGGAATATCCTCCATTGTCCAAATGTCCCGGAGCGTCTCGGCAGCCGATTTAAATGCGGTGCGAACCGGAAAGTTGCCGTCATTATGCTCATTACCCAGGTCTGTGCGTAATTTACGTACACAGTTGACCACGTCCTTCCTTGTGGGCAGCACATTGCGTCTCAGATCACTTGGGTGGCCGATAAGAAAATGCTTTGTTTTTTGTCTGCCCCGTCTGCCCGATTTGAATGGTGGCATATTACCTCTTTTCACTGCGATATATCGGTCTAAAATACCTTCTCCAGACCAGATAACTTAAATGCAATATGATTTGTTTACAATCGGGCTTCGCTGAACAATAATAAATATCAAGAACATTAAAACTACTTAGGTACAGTACCAATCAGATTTTGGAAGGTAATATGGTGGCAAGCGTGTTATTGCTTAATAACTAAGATAACTAGGATTTTTTAATATATATATTATGCACTGCCTGCATCGGAACAGAATTCTGGTAGACAGAGTAGTTTGTAATGGCAAGCAGCGGCGCGACCGCATCTCCGCTAGGCCGTCAATAGCAGGCGATTTTCGCCTCTACGGCAGTCACGCCGGGCGCCGCGACGCAGTATCGTCGGTGCGGCCGGTGGGGCGAGAATCGCATGTGACGCGTGGCTGGCGTGCTGGAGCCGACATGCTCTTCACAAATCGGCTGTGCGCCTAAGGTAAAACCGATTTAATTCGTTTTTTTTTGTACTTTTCTCATAACTTTAGGCCCTTGCGCATGTTTTTATCGCTATCCAAATGTAATCCAAAGGAAAAACCCCCAATGTGACACACCCTAGCACATCACCTTTTCCGCTTTTGCCGCAGCTTCACTATCGGACCTTCTGGATATTTTAGCAACTTGAAAGACTCCTTGATGAAAGACAATTCTTCTGGGAGGCACTCAGGACTGCATATTCTATAAGCCCTTAAGAAAAAACCCCCATTAGGACCCCTGTTTTTGTTTCATGGCTGTGACTCGAGAAGTAGTGCAAAATATCGTTTTGTTAGTGGGCTTTCTGTACACTGAAAATGTGCATCTGCTGTCACAGCGCTTGATCAATGTGTCCAAGAAAGGAATATCGGCCTCGTTATCTTGTTCTTTTTATTTTTATAACGTGAATTGAATCGATGGATGCACAGCGTTAATATTTGTGTTGACCGCATCGAGATCAGTATCTTGATCAGCAATCACCAGTACGCTATCTACGTATCTCAACTAAAGGGAGTTGGGGCCAATCATAGATTTGTAATTGTCCGCCTCGAGGGTTTCCATAAACAAACATGCCAGAACAGGACTCAATGGTGAGCCCATGGTCAGGCCGCTGATTTGACGATATTCTTCTCCCTGAAACTGTAGTCCTCCAAATTCCACACATATACGCACGAGCTGTATGAAGTGACTCTTGGGAACTGGAAGCTCCAAATTATTTGACTTGTCTAAGGCCCTAGAAACCGCTTCCATCCTCCCCCGATAGGGACATTCGTGAACAAGGATTTCACGTCAAAGCTTGCTAGCTTTTTGCTGGTGAAATCTATCTTTCGGATTTTACCTAGTAAGTCGCCTGCATTTCTGCTTTGGCTATCACCTATCTGCACTAGCATTTCTGACAAAGGTTTTGCTAGTTTTTTCGCCAGCTTGTCTGGAGCACTTCCTATACCCGAAACAATTGGACGCATGGGTACACCAGATTTGTGAGTTTTTTTTGCAGTCCTCTCATGGAAGGCGTCCTTGGAGATTCTTCTATTAGGTGTAGAAGTCCTTTTCCTTTCACGAATTTTCTCAGGATAGAGCGAACATTCTTCTGAAACTGGACACTCTCTTTCTGAGCACTTCCTATTGGCACCGATTGGTATGTCACCACATCGTCTGGAAGAGCACTCATTTTTGGCACTGCCTCATTTATGCGCGTGCCTGTAAAGCGTCGGTAGCTTTAGAAAGGCGTGAGGAAGGCGTGAGCCGAAACGTTGCTAGTAAAATTATGCTCCCATTGCTCTGTTTTCACAATTTTTCCTTCCATCCTAACTAGTAAGTACAAATATATATATATATATATATATGGTATAACAGTGGAGAAATAGTGGTCCTGTGGGAGTTACCACTGACATCGGGGAGACAGTAATAGTGTTGCCCAGTCCGACTATGGCGTACCTGGGGCGCCATAGTACTATGCTCTAGCTCAGCCTGCAAGTGCACTGGGTGCACTATGGTGTACCCTTAGCAAGCATGGTGTACCCGGAGCAGGCGTGGTGTACTCGGCGCACTATGGTGCACCCGGAACAAGCATGGTGTACCCGGCACACAATGGTGTACCCGGAACAAGCGTGGTGTACCCGGAACAAGCATGGTGTACCCGGGGTGACGTTGGAGGTATGCACCACAGAAAGCTGAGAATACTTCTCAGTCCAAGTTATCAGGCATTGCTCGTACAGAATGTTTGTCCTTGCACCTTGTTCTCGACCCCAAGCCAAATATTATGACCTCCGCCACACTAGATAATGTTCAGTGGTCAAGAGTTTCGTAATGTAGCCATGCCTCCTTTGTCGAGGAACAATTGGACTGCAGCCAGTGATTGTCCCGTCAGATGGCACCGGCTGACTAGTGGTGTGCAGTTCATGTCACACCATGCTCCTCTGGACTGGCATCGGTATCGTCATGTAGCGCGGCGACTGCCACTGATATGGTGTACACACGAGTAATTAGTGCAGAGGCTTCGTGACCTGGGTCGCTGATTACGCACCCACATGCGGTCGATGTGTTTGTCCTGATGCACGTTCGCCCACTGTGCTTCTCGCAACCCTCTCCCTTCTGTCCCACCGTGTGTCGTGCTCCAGTACGAAGCAAGTGGGTGCTTCTGACTGTCCGCAGCAGTCTTGTATTATGCCGCCCCTTCCGCACAGCTACTGTAGCCGTCCAATCGATCCAGGCATGCCTCTGCACTCAATGTTAGCCGAAAAATGGGTTGTCACCTGTCGTGTGCTCATTTTGTAAATCAAATTCAATCATCAGCTGGCCGATTGGAATGAAACGAGTAAAGTGGATCACATGGATCAGGTGGATCAGGTGGATCAGGAGGTCAGATGGGTCAGACGGATCAGACAGGTCAGACGGCCAGATGGGTCAGAGGATCAGATGAGTCAGACGGGTCAGATGGGTCAGCTGGACCAGATGGGTCAGACGATCAGATGAGTCAGACGGGTCAGATGGGTCCGACGGGTCAGGTGTGAGGACGGTCGGTTCAGACGGGCCCGCCGGGTTGGTCGCGGTAGCCCGACCTTAACTCGGTCTACTGCCGCCAGATGGCTGCTGCACCACCGTCCGGAGGCGGTTAACAGCCCCAACAACGACGGCAGGTGTCCGCTGCACGTGGCCGCCATCAACAACAACATCGAGATGTGCAAGGTGGGTGTGGTCAGGCTGGACAAGGTGGACATGGTCAGGCTGGACAAGGTGGGTATGGTCAGGCTGGACAAGGTGGACATGGTCAGGTTGGACCAGGTGGACATGGTCAGGCTGGACCAGGTGGACATGATCAGGCTGGACCAGGTGGACATTGTCAGGGTAGACAAATTGAGCGTGGCCAATGTGGACACATTGAGCGTGGCCAATGTGGACAAATTGAGCGTGGCCAATATGGACAAATTGAGCGTGGCCAATGTGGACAAAGTGGGCATGGTGAGTATGGACAGGCTGAGCGTGGTTATGGTCGATAAGGTAGGCATGGTTAGGGTGGACAAGGTGGGCGTGGTTATGGTGGACAAGGTGGGCATGGTTAGGGTGGACAATGTGGGAGTGGTTAGAATGGACAAGGTAGGAGTGGTTAGGGTGAACAAGGCGGGCGTGGTCAGTATGGATACGGTGGGCGTGGTTATGGTGGATAAGGTAGGTATGGTTGGGGTAGACAATGTGAGCGTGGTTGGGGTGGACAAGATGAGGGTGGTTATAGTGGACAAGGTGGGCGTGATTATGGTTGACAAGGTGGGCGAGCTTGGGATGTACAAGGTGGGCGTGGTTAGGGTGGACAAGGTGGGCGTGGTTGGGGTGGACAATGTGAGCGTGGTTGTGGTGGACAAGGTGATGGTGGTTATCGTGGACAAGGTGGGCGTGGTTAGGGTGGACAAGGTGGGCGTGATTATGGTTGACAATATGGACATGGTTATTATGAGCAAGGTGAGCGTGGGTATGGTGGACAATGTGGGTGTGGTGATTGTGGGAAAGGTGAGCTCGGTTATGGTGGACAGGGTGGGCGTGATTGGGGTGGACAAGTTTTGCGTGGTCAGCATGGACTAGCTGAGTGTGGTCATTGCGGACAAGCTTGCGGTCTGAGCCGAGCCGGCGCAGGTCTGAGGTCGACTGCTGCTGTGACGGTCGACCAGGCCTGAACAGAACCTGAGCCGAGCCGGCGCAAGTCTGAGGTCGACTGCTGCTGTGACGGTCGACCAGGCCTGAACAGGTGTTACTTAGGTGTTACTTGGGTGTTACTTGGGTGTTACTTAGGTGTTACTTAGGTGTTACTTGGGTGTTACTTAGGTGTTACTTAGGTGTTACTTGGGTGTTACTTAGGTGTTTGCTAGTTACTTAGCCACGGACGTGTAGGCTACATGTTCCAGTGGTTCCTGAAACGCTGGTGCCGTGTCGGACACTTCACCACCACTCTCTTAGCTCACTTAGCAATGTGCAACAGTGGGAACGGTGTCGCCGGCTTGAAAGGATAGAAAGACGAAGGCTCTGGCAGGTGCCTCTGGTGGCAGAGTCCTTACATTTTGTAGCGCTTCTGATTCGGGAAAGCGGTCTTAAGATAACTTAAATATTTATCTGAACCTGAAGCTGTTCATTGCTATTGCTGACCATGACAGTATTGGCGTTCGTCACGTCTGCGGGTAGGATGCATCTGTAAAAAAGTGCATAGTTGCATCATAACTCGAGCCTGAAACGTATGTGCATGGTAACCTAGAGTGCCGGGTTGTGCCATTGCGATGGGGAGCAGGGTAGCACGAGCGTGGGGTTGTGTTGTGGCGGAACTGAACAACTGATGCAAAATTAGCTCCTTTCCGAGCTGCTCAGGCATCCTGACGTTTGGGCGAACCTCTGCAATTAGAAAAGAGACACACTTCATGCCTAGCTCCAATTGTTCCCAATCCTCCCCAGCCGTCACGTTTAGGTAGTCATGCTACATTTTGTGATGCTGCACCAATGGTGCTGCCCTGAACTGTAGATAACGCACAGCAGGCTGAACTGTAGATAACACACAGCAGGCTGAACTGTAGGTAACACACAGCAGGCTGAACTGTAGATAACACACAGCAGGCTGAACTGTAGATAACACACAGCAGGCTGAACTGTAGGTAACACACAGCAGGCTGAACTGTAGATAACGCACAGCAGGCTGAACTGTAGATAACACACAGCAGGCTGAACTGTAGATAACACACAGCAGGTTGAACTGCAGATAACACACAGCAGGTATAACACACAGCAGGCTGAACTGTAGATAACACACAGCAGGCTGAACTGTAGATAACACACAGCAGGCTGAACTGTAGATAACACACAGCAGGTTGAACTGCAGATAACACACAGCAGGCTGAACTGTAGGTAACACACAGCAGGCTGAACTGTAGATAACACACAGCAGGCTGAACTGTAGATAACACACAGCAGGCTGAACTGTAGATAACACACAGCAGGCTGAACTGTAGATAACACACAGCAGGCTGAACTGCAGATAACACACAGCAGGCTGAACTGCATAGCTATATACATGTACGGTTGGACTATAATATACGTAATCTGGCACGTGAACTTGAACTGGAGGGTGTGATCGAGAGGATGCTGAAATTGAAGGGATACGGTGCAGTAGAGTTGGAAGACCACTCGACGATATATTGTCAGAGGGCAGAGAACCTCTATAGGTTCTTGAACGTTTGACGGAAAAGCGCTCAAGCTGCCTTACACCGGGACTGAGGCCCAGGGTACTCCATCGGAGAAGAGGTCACCTGGGGACAGGACCACCATAAGACAGGACCACCAACGTTACACTGATCAGATACCCTCATGGGAGAGAGACTCAGTGTCTTCGTTGTCCAGACTTTACACAGTTATTTGTATCTTTCCTTGCTTTCCTCATTTCATTTCATTCTGATTTATGTCTGGAAATGTAAATGTCAGTGTTCCGAGACGCCACGTGCGGTCTTCACATCAGCAGGTCCGGGGCGTAATGGTAGTCGTAATGGTAGTCGTAATGGTAGTCGTAACTCTACGTCGCACTCAGCAGCTGAGGCCATATGGCGTCTCCTGTCTCTCACACTGGCAGGAAGGGCGGGCACCGCAAATAATCGAACCCCGTAGCTCTGGTATGCCAGACGTACAGCGCGTAAGTCAGTGTATTTAGGCAACTGACGCGAACAACACATCGGTCATGTGGACATGACCACTTGGCTCATATTAAAGCACGAGTGCTTCTGGAAGATGCACGAGTGGCTCTGGAAGGTGCACGAGTTCCTCTGGAAGGTGCACGCGTGCCTCTGGAAGGTGCACGAGTGCCTCTGGAAGGTGTACGAGTGCCTCTGGAAGGTGCACGGGCGCCTCTGGAAGGTGCACGAGTGGCTCTGGAAGGTGCACGGGTGCCTCTGGAAGGTGCACGAGTGGCTCTGGAAGGTGCACGGGTGCCTCTGGAAGGTGCATGAGTGCCTCTGGAAGGTGCACGGGTGCCTCTGGAAGGTGCACGAGTGCCTCTGGAAGGTGCATGCGTGCCTCTGGAAGGTGCACGAGTGCCTCTGGAAGGTGCACGAGTGCCTCTGGAAGGTACACGAGTGCCTCTGGAAGGTGCACGGGTTCCTCTGGAAGGTGCACGAGTGCCTCTGGAAGGTGCACGGGTCCCTCTGGAATGTGCACGCGTGCCTCTGGAAGGTGCACGAGTGCCTCTGGAAGGTGCACGCGTGCCTCTGGAAGGTGCACGAGTGCCTCTGGAAGGTGCACGAGTGCCTCTGGAAGGTGCACGCGTGCCTCTGGAAGGTGCACGCGTGCCTCTGGAAGGTGCACGCGTGCCTCTGGAAGGTGCACGCGTGCCTCTGGAAGGTGCACGCGTGCCTCTGGAAGGTGCACCACGCGTGCCTCTGGAAGGTGCACGGGTCCCTCTGGAAGGTGCACGTGTGCCTCTGGAAGGTGCACGAGTGCCTCTGGAAGGTGCACGAGTGCCTCTGGAAGGTGCACGCGTGCCTCTGGAAGGTGCACGAGTGCCTCTGGAAGGTGCACGAGTGCCTCTGGAAGGTGCACGCGTGCCTCTGGAAGGTGCACGAGTGCCTCTGGAAGGTGCACGCGTGCCTCTGGAAGGTGCACGCGTGCCTCTGGAAGGTGCACGAGTGCCTCTGGAAGGTGCACGCGTGCCTCTGGAAGGTGCACGAGTGCCTCTGGAAGGTGCACGCGTGCCTCTGGAAGGTGCACGAGTGCCTCTGGAAGGTGCACGTGTGCCTCTGGAAGGTGCACGAGTGCCTCTGGAAGGTGCACGAGTGCCTCTGGAAGGTACACGAGTGCCTCTGGAAGGTACACGAGTGCCTCTGGAAGGTACACGAGTGCCTCTGGAAGGTACACGAGTGCCTCTGGAAGGTGCACGAGTGCCTCTGGAAGGTGCACGGGTGCCTCTGGAAGGTGCACGAGTGCCTCTGGAAGGTACACGAGTGCCTCTGGAAGGTGCACGAGTGCCTCTGGAAGGTGCACGGGTGCCTCTGGAAGGTGCACGAGTGCCTCTGGAAGGTGCACGAGTGCCTCTGGAAGGTGCACGGGTGCCTCTGGAAGGTGCACGCGTGTTGCAACGACGCATAGCCGGCTGAAACTGAACAGTAAGCACGCATGTTTTCCGCGTGCATGTAATGCTCCCAGCGTTCTAATATCAAACAGGACATTTTCAGGTAGACATCACTACCTCTTTAGTTCCGCTGACTTCCCATGGAAAAAAGTTCCAATACAAATTAAATGAGACTGCAGTTATGCTACTCTAGACATCTACAGGCGGAACACACGGAACATTTCAATGCAAACCAGGTATTTGTTTTGCTTCTAACCATCCATGATCCTACCAACTTGTGTTATTTTATGTTGTCTGCAATGTGGAAGGAAACCCTGATATGTACCCAACGCTCCAGCAGCATTCAAAATACCCGACGTGGTCACTGTGAGACCAGCGTTGTTTTCAATCCAACTTGACATGTTTAAACAAAGTACCGTTAAATCGTGCAAAGTGTGCACTAAACAATCAGAACTTCTGCTGGATACCCTGCCCTCGCATGTGTCCTTGATCGAATATGAAGATTGCATGAGGGTCGGCTAGATTTAGTTCGGCCTGGAAGATTAATTATCCTGGCCGGTTCCCTTTGCAGCAAGCATGCGAGCATGCGGTTCTCTTTGCAGCAAACGAGGGGATGTATCGCCTCGTTTGTACACGTCACATGATGACGTACGTCGCGGTGGCCTGCGACGCCGCTTTCGTGTAGAGCGGTACATCCCCCCCCCCCCCCTGCTGTACGCCGCTGGCCAATCATACAGCGGTCGATACGCGCCTGAGGCGGTCGATCCCACCGGCGGTTCCGCCGCTGCCCTGTTTGTGCCGCCAAGGCGAGGTGCCCCGATAGGTCCATGACTGGCGATTGGTGTGCACAATACCAACAAAGTAAAAAGTCTGTCTCAGCACAACGGAAAATCATCTGCTCAATGTGGTTTTAGCCAGTTAGTGCTGCCTATGCATGTGCGACGTTAATGAAGTTAGCATCATTTTTGCGCATCAGTGTGCATCTCGAAGGCCCATGGGAGAGGGGAGGATGATAGTTAAATGAGCCAGATAGTACAAAGGCGCTCATGGTCCTTTAAATGCATATCATGCTATGCTTCCCATTGTTGTGCCCTGACTATGCAGTATTTGCGTATGCTATTCGCCACTTACAACACCCTTTCGTCAACGGCATCCCATTGTTCTGTCCTGACCTGACTGTGCACTATTTGTGAATGATATTCGCCAACCTCTTCGTCAACGACTTCCCATTGTTGTGCCTTGACTGTGCACTATTTTTGTGTATGCTATTCGTCACACACAATACCTCTTCGTGAACTACTTCCCATTGTTGTGCACTGATAATGCCCTATTTGTGTATGCTATTCGCCACACACAATACCTCTTCGTGAACTACTTACTCATTTTCTCAGGAATCGCCAGCGAGATCCTCTTTATGAATGTTAAGTAGGTAATGTTTCTTCATCATTGGTCCACAGGCAAGTGATTTGCAATCTTGCATCACTTAATTTGAACGAGGGAGGTTGCACTTGGGCACAGATGGGATATCTAAGTTTTGTAAAGTTATTCTTAATTCCCCTGGTAATGTATTCGGTGAACTTGAGCACTGCTCTGTACTCCAGGATTTATTTTGGTCACCGCACAATTACAAGTGGACGAATCTTTAGCGATACTGGTTATGTTCATCATGCTTATAGATGAAGATGGCTCGTTGCCGAAATATATCTCCATATTTTTTGTTGTCACAGCGGCTCCTTAATTGTGAGAATGAGGCTAATTTTCCCCACACTGATGAATAGGTGCAGCTAGATTTGCTTGCTAGCACTGGTCTGTGCTGGAAAGTTGGGTACATTACTGGAGAGTTTATGATCTCGAGCGATATCCTGCTATATTAATAATTCGCTATGCACATTTCTAGCTTTGTGGATGAACAATCGGTACACCAATTATAAAGTGCGAGGTTGAAATAAGCGCAGGGGATTAATCACATTTTCAATTTGGCCAGAGCAGTCGAAGCGTCCTAAAACCCATGGATAAATCACGTTAATAGTTAGAATAAATATATTACTATTTTCTATAAAACAACAGTAACTTCTTCACATAGTTTGAAATGTCAGCTTTTTGTAAGCTTTGTGCTTCTGCCGATCGAAGGCTAAGGATGACTGTTTGTTGGGCATATTTTAAAACCAAGACGTGTGCCGGGAGTCCTCCTGGTGTTGTGTGTCTACCGAAAATAGTATCGGTGACTTGTGCCTAGAGTCCTCTTGGTGTTGTGTGTCTACGGATAATAGTCTCTGATACTTGTGCCGAGAGTCCTCTTGATGTTTTGTGTATGCCGATAATAGTCTCGGAGACCTGTGCCGGGAGTCCTGGTGCTGTGTCTATCGAGAATAGTCTCGGAGACTTGTGCCGGAAGTCCTCCTGGTGTAGTGTGTCTACCGAAAATATTATCTGAGACCCGTGCCGGGAGTCTTGGTGTTGTCTGTCCACCGATAATAGTATCGGAGACCCGTGCCGACAATCCTGGTGTTGTCTGTCCACCGATAATAGTCTCGGAGACCCGTGTCAGGAGTCTTCCTGGTGTTGTGTGTTCACCGATAATGGCCTCGGAGACCCGCGCCGGGAGTCCTGGCGTTGTGTGTGCACCGATAAAGTCCCAGAAAGTTGTGCCGGGTGTCCTGATATTGTGTGTCCACCGAGAATAGTCTCGGAGACTCATGTCGTGTCCAGGTGTTGTGTGTGCACCGATAATAGCCTCGGAGACCCGTGCCAGGAGTCCTGGTATTGTGTGTCTACCAAAAATAACCTCGGAGACCCGTGCCGGGAGTCCTCCTGGTGTTGTGTATCCACTGAAAAAAAAAGTATTGGAGAGTCCTGCTGATGTTGTGTGTCCACCGAGAATAGTTTCGGAGACCCGTGAATCCGAACTCGTGACCCAAGCATCGCTCCCGGCAGAGGGCGGGTCAGATCATTTAACCATTCGATCACACACCACAAAACGTTTCTTATCACAAGCATTTTGCATTGTTAGACAGCAAGCAGAATTGTGCCAATAACTCTGAGAGGTTACACATATCATATAGGTTACTGAAGCAGGTGTGTCTCGAGCCGAAGTAGAATGCCGTACGAATTAACAGTTAAGCAGTAAGGTGGAAGCGGAACCATGCTGACCACCTTGCCCTTCATTAGTATTCACTGCTTCTCAAGGGTGCAAGGGCAAGCTATCAGATAGTGTTAAATATGTAGCGCATATAGTCGTAACCGGTACTTCCCGGGTTGTACCATTTATGAAGGAAATCAACAGCAGTGTTTTTGGATTTACCGAAGAAGCCTTCGTCATTTCATCACTTGATTTGTAGCATTTCCACAGCATAACTGTAGGCATTTCGCACATCCCTGCAGGTGCTGGTAGGGTACACTACGAATTGTGTGCAATAGGACCCTCGATCGAAGCCCTTGTGAAGATGATCTTGTGCTTCGGACCCAAATAAGCGTTGTTCATGACGAAGTGGTCAACTGCCCTGGCCTATCCTCAAGTAGAGCGTTGTCAGAGTCACGAGATTCGGCACGAGGGCAACGAAACATGTACCATGAAAATGCAACGCTCTTGCTTTGGCTGTGATATACCTCACAAGCAATGTATCGCCTGAGCTTTCAACGAACGCGACGAGATGCAAAACTGATGTGAAAAGTCTGGCCAGCAACAAGGGTAGGGCCATGAATGAACAGGGCCGATATTGTAGTTGGAGTCATTTCAACCATGCAGTTAATCGAAGCGAGGCAAATCCTCGGGAAGCGCTTTATGCCACGCAACGCAACAGCAACCTGCCGCGGCCCATCATGCAAGTACATGTCCTTCCAACGGTGCCACAGCTCGACGGTCGAATAATACGTCGTAATGTGACACTAGCCCAAAAGCCTGTTACACTTTCGATTGAGGCTGCGTGACCTCGGTCGCGGCGAGGGCCGCGGCCCAGCTGCGTGCGTGCGTCCTTGGACGTGCGGTGACATCAGACGTCCTGTCATCAGATGTCGTGGCGATGCGTGAGGACGTGGCACCCTGTTGGCGGCTCGGCTAATGATGCCGGCCGCGGTCTGTGTGCGTGACGTACGGGTGCGTGACGCTCAGGGACGTCGGGCGGCCGTCACACTTCCAGGGTCCCGCGATGCAGGGTCAACAGACGAGACTTCATTCCCTCCTTGGTGACGATGATGCAGCACGTGATACGTGGGGCATCGTGGAACGTCACGTACTGATAAAGTACGTTTTCTTCGCTGTAGATAGACGTCAGAAGTGGTTGCGGAGAGCCGTCGGCCCTCTCCGTTGCACTCTTGCACTTCAGTTGCTGCCGCCTCGGTCGGTGCCGTCTCCGACATCGTATCGTTCGGAGCCAGACGTAGTCTGTCGCATCGGCCGTGACGTGATGTCTCTTATACAGTCTATCTCGAGACAGTATCGGTTGGAGCCAGACGTAGTCTGTCACCTCAGCTGTGGCGTGACACAGGCCATCTCGAGACAGCATCGGTGGGAGCCAGACGTAGTCTGTCGCCTCAGCCGTGACGTGATGTCTCTTATACAGGCCATCTCGAGACAGTATCGGTCGGAGCCAGACGTAGCCTGCCGCCTCGGCTGTGACGTGACATCTCTGACACAGGCCATCTCGAGACAGTATCGGTGGGAGCCAGACGTAGCCTGTCGCCTCGGCCGTGACGTGATGTCTCTGACACAGGCCATCTCGAGACAGTATCGGTGGGAGCCAGACGTAGTCTGCCGCCTCGGCCGTGACGTGACGTCTCTGACACAGATCATCTCGAGACAGTATCGGCCGGATCCAGACGTAGCCTGTCGCCTCGGCCGGTGCCGTCTCCGACATAGACCATCTCGAGACAGTATCGGCCATAGCCAGACGTAGCCTTTCGCTTCCGCCGTGCCGTCTTTGACACAGACCATCTCGAGACAGTATCGGCCGGAGCCAGATGTAGTCTGTCGCCTCGGCTGTGACGTGACGTCTCTGACACAGGCCATCTCGAGACAGTATCGGCCGGAGCCAGATGTAGTCTGTCGCCTCGGCCGTGATGTGACGTCTCTGACACAGGCCATCTCGAGACAGTATCGGCCGGAGCCAGATGTAGTCTGTCGCCTCGGCCGTGACGTGACGTCTCTGACACAGGCCATCTCGAGACAGTATCGGTGGGAGCCAGACGTAGTCTGTCACCAACACGGTGGCAACCTGACCCGACAACTTTATGCCAATTCCTATTGTTTGTGACATATCAGCCCTCTAACTTTCGGTGGTCCGTGCCGTTGAGTGTTAAAATTCGGAGTTTATATGCGTGTTCGGTTTGTAATTGAGCGTCGGAAGTGAGAACTACGAGACGAGACACGTTCTCGATATCCAATTTGGGCCTATTATTCGTGTGTAAAGTCGCATCGAGCGTGCATGCGAGCTCCACACTAATTCCCGGTCGCTAGGCGGTGCGGCTTCTGCGGACTAGAGATCGAGCAGTTGTAGCCGATCGACCGGTACCTGCGGCTTCTACAGACTAGAGATCGAGTAGTTGTAGCCGATCGACCGGTACCTGCGGCTTCTGCAGACTAGAGATCGAGTAGTTGTAGCCGATCGACCGGCACCTGCGGCTTCTGCAGACTAGAGATCGAGCAGTCGTAGCCGATCCGTCGGTACCTGAGGAGGCGCTAGCCTACCAAGACCAGCTGTCTATCCCGACGGTGGACATCAGAGCGCGGAATCGTTGTATACTGTCCGTCACTGTATTCCGACGTTCTGCAGTCCTGATTGTTTGTTGGGTTGCCATGCCAACAAAGATTTGGTGCAATGATCAGGTCTAGTAGAATGGTTGGTGTGTTATATGGTGCTTAGGGCGTATAGGCCAGGTGTGATCCTTGAACTCTCGACCAATGTAGTTTAATTTGCTGTTTGTGACATTCGATAAATGCCACAGGTAGATCCGCTTCTAAGAACATTGTCGGGGTCAAAGCCGGCAGTCGTATGCATGTAATGAGCTTTGTCGGAAGCAGCAATTACAAAGACACCAGAGTAGTTGCCAGCAAATGACAATGTAAGCAGGCCGTCTCTGTCCACGCTGTGTATTAATTATTTCATAACGAAACGCGGATATTAGCTGTGCTTGTAATGGCTACTCCTCGTGATCTATAAGTGGCGGTCGTATGGACCCCAACATATCCTTAGTATGAGACATGTGCTTGGTCACGGTGAAGTGATTTAGGTGGGTATTTTAGTTCCAATTTATTGCTATTATTCGCGGTGATATGCCTTATCATTATTACTCAGTGAAATCGGCACGGATATTGCCATTAGGTGTATTCCGTCCATTCAACGGCAATAGCCGTACTTTCAAATCGAATGTTGTGTCATATATCATTTCCCAAACAGCCAATGCTGCAAGGCATGTTGAACTAGAATGTATTAAATATTTGTTTAACACGCGTACTGGAGGGGAGGGGGCGAAATTCGGCCACCCCTCCGGTTTTTCGTGCATAACTCCAGATTTTGCCGGTCAATATATGCCATTTTTTGCGTACCTACTTAGAAATGACCGGCACGTCGTTTAAAGCAAGAAAAATGGAAACCGGTCGAAAATTTGTCGAGTTAGGGGCCGTGAAAGTAAAAGAATTTCGTAGCGCCAGACCACAAAAATCGGCGCTGATGCGCTTCTCGTATATCCGCAAAAAGGAAGTGTTCTTGGCAACACTAGCGACTTGTTTGATGTATACTGATATGCTATATAGTTTCAAGGTCATGTTAGGTCACCGAGGCCAAGTCAGGTCAAGTTCATGACATGTTAATGGAACCAAACTTGGTCAACTGGAATGTTGTCATAAATGCACTACTGTTTGTCATTGTGTACTGTTTATCATTGCGTTTCTATATTTTATTCATGTACTTCACTCCTTTCTTCGCGAAGCCGATTGCGCCGAGTTGCCCGACGGAACAGTCTGGCGGGCGGCCCGGTTCCGGTAACTGGAACAGGTAACTGACCTGATAAAGTGCTGCTATATAGGTGACCTGAGGTCAAATGTCGAGTCTAGCAGCATCTGTATTGCATCATTAGTAATGTCCAAAACATCATTGATGCCCATTTTGGAGCATTTAAACACAATCACAGCGATCCATAACAATGACAAGCCAAGCCACGCAAAACAAGAAAATTTTGACAAATGTGACCTCATTTGACCTTGAAAATATTGACCTAAGGTCATGAAATGTGAACACAATAGAGGTAGGTAGGTAGCTTTAATAGGAGCCGAAATCTTAGGGGGGCGGGAATCCGCTCCCCTCCAGTGCGCGTAATTTTCAGAGGCCCTCCAGGGCGCGTGTTAAATAAATAAAAAAACTGATCGAGAATGACTTCATTGCTGATATTGGACCTTCGCCCCTGTTGCTGTCTTCACCGCCGCTGTTGTGCTGTTCCAACTGGTGAGAAACTTTGCGGCGTCGTGGTTCCCCGGCGTGCCGTAACCCCCTCCAGGACTCCACCACCGGACGCTGCACCGTTTCTAACCAGATGGAGCAATGCCGCAGTGTCGGTGGAGACAGAAGCAGAAGAACGACAGCGCAGTGTGTTCAGCGTAGTCGCTCCCGACCAGTTTATTAAAACATTTATTTACTGCAATCTAATTCAACACGCATTACATCCATTTGCTGTGCCATCATTCTGGATAACAAGAATCTGTGCCGCAATATTTGCGAAATTTGAAACTGGGTTCGTGTATCTTCACCTACGCCACACCCTGACATGCGGGCCGGTCGCGGCGTGCCTGCTGGCAGGTCCTCATGGATCTGCACGCGCACGTGAACCCCATCATGCGGTCCAGCAAGGGTCAGCTGATGACGCCGCTGGACTCGGCGCTGTACCGGGGCAGCCGCGGCTGCGCCAAGTACCTGCAACTTCACGGCGGGGCGCCGGCCAGCACGCTCACCGACCGCCACGGCCTGGTCAAGGCGCTCAGTCAGTGAGTAGTCCGTCAGCCACAACCTCATCGGACTGTGTGTGGTGTGGCAGTCAGTGAGTGAGCGATCTGTCAGCCACAGCCTCATCAGACTGTGTGTCGTGTAGCAGTCAGTCAGTGGTCCATCAGTCACAGCCTCATCAGACTGTGTGTGGTGTGGCAGTCAGTGAGTGAGCGATCTGTCAGCCACAGCCTCATCAGACTATGCATCGTCTGTCAGATACAGCCTCATCAGTTTGTGCGTCTTCTGACAGTGAGTGAGTGAGCGATCTGTCAGCCACAGCCTCATCAGACTGATTGTGTTGTGGCAGTCAGTCAGTGGTTCATCAGCCACAGCCTCATCAGACTGTGTGTGGTGTGGCAGTCAGTGAGTGAGTGATCTGTCAGCCACAGCCTCATCAGACTGTGTGTGGTGTGGCAGTCAGTGAGTGAGCGATCTGTCAACCACAGTCTCATCAGACTGTGTGTGGTGTGGCAGTCAGTGAGTGAGTGATCTGTCAGGCGCAGTCTCATCAGACTGTGTGTGGTGTGGCAGTCAGTGAGTGAGCGATCTGTCAGCCACAGCCTCATCAGACTGTGTGTGGTGTGGCAGTCAGTGAGTGAGCGATCTGTCAACCACAGCCTCATCAGACTGTGTGTGGTGTGGCAGTCAGTGAGTGAGTGATCTGTCAGGCGCAGTCTCATCAGACTGTGTGTGGTGTGGCAGTCAGTGAGTGATTGATCTGTCAGGCGCAGTCTCATCAGACTGTGTGTGGTGTAGCAGTCAGTGAGTGAGTGATCTGTCAGGCGCAGTCTCATCAGACTGTGTGTGGTGTGGCAGTCAGTGAGTGAGTTGCCAGACATAGGCTCGTCAGTGTGTGCGTGATTTGTGAGGAATGGCCTCACCGGCCATTGACTCGACAGGCATCATTCGGTAACCCGGACTAGAAAAAATCCGTGGTGCATGGCTTCCCAACTTGACATCCACCGATATTTTTAAAGCGATAAGAATGCAAGGTTCATCCGCCGCAATGAAAACGAAGCATAGCTGATCAATGTTCGGTTGCTGTACTGTAATTCCCCAGCACTGTGTTAAGGAGCCAGAGCTTTGCATCCGTGAGTTTCGCTTTGCTTGATTTATTCAGACTATTCTTGAGTATATTCACAGTTGTACGTGTGATGTGGGTAATAATATAATACATTCTTTTAGTTCAGCATTGCTTGTCATCCCGAGTAGTGGAGTTGGTAACACAGTTGGTAGCACAACAGGTTTTCTATTTAAGGTAATGTCAACCAATCCATGCCATCCAAGAGTAACACGCTTGGGTGCGACCCGAATAAGCAACTTATCGAAACATTACACTACACCCGATACATCTGATTATTACTTCCGAATTTTACTGACATTGCATGCACTAGCAATCCGGCTATTGTAGTTAGGTAAACCATTGCTTTCACAGATTCACTCGAAACAAGATATCCAGGAATTGAACTGCGGGAACGTTGGCTTTTTGCCCAGTTTAAACAGAAGATGCCTTGGGATGCTCCAGATAAAACTGCTACTGAAACGCATGTGTTCCCTCATGAGTTGCAGCCCAAACCATATGCTCCTCTGGCAGCGACTTCAATGTGCTTCCCCGAGCAGCAACTCCCAAGGCCGTGCCCCCCCCAGAGCAGCAGGGCCTAACACCTTGCTTCTCTCTCGCAGCAGCTCCAAACACTGTACTCCTCTCTTGCAACAGTTCCTAACATTGTGCTCCTCCAGAACTGCAGCTCTCAACACCGTGCTCCTCCTGAGCAGCAGCTCCTACCATCGTAGTTTTCCAGATCAGCATTCTTCAGCACCGTTTTCCTCCCAAGCAGCAGCTCTACAACTTGCTCCACCAGAGCAAGAGCTCCTAACACCGTGTTCCTGCAGAGCAGAAGCTCATGACACGTTGTTCCTCCTGAGCAGCACCTCTCAGCACTGCTCTTCTCCTGAACTGTGGCCGGCCTAACACTGTGCTCCACGAGCAGCAGCTCCTAACATGGTGTTCCTCCTGAGCAGCACCTCCCAACACTGCTCTTCTCCCGAGCAGCATCTCCTAACACCGTGTTTCTCCCGAGCAGCAGCGCGCTGAGCCAGTCGCAGACGCAGACCGCGTTCGTGCTCTCTCCGGAGGCGTACATGCACCTGAACCTGTCGCCGGACGGCCTCAGCTCCTCCATGTCGTCCTACACGAGGTCGGGCCCGTCCGCCCTCGGCATCACATCCGTGGACGACGGCGTCCAGACAGACCGACGCGTCACCGAGCACTCCGGAGT
Organism: Ashinkailepas kermadecensis; assembly: GCA_034440615.1. Taxonomy (NCBI): domain Eukaryota; kingdom Metazoa; phylum Arthropoda; class Thecostraca; family Neolepadidae; genus Ashinkailepas; species Ashinkailepas kermadecensis. Next base: position 185,954 of record JAOTOM010004541.1, on the reverse strand, counting down.
ACAGGTGAGTCAGGTCACCGAACACTCCAGAGTACAGGTGAGTCAGGTCACCGAATACTCCGGAGTACAGGTGAGTCAGGTCACCGAACACTCCGGAATACAGGTGAGTCAGGTCACCGAACACTCCGGAGTACAGGTGAGTCAGGTCACCGAACACTCCGGAGTACAGGTGAGTCAGGTCACCGAACACTCCAGAGTACAGGTGAGTCAGGTCACCGAACACTCCGGAGTACAGGTGAGTCAGGTCACCGAACACTCCAGAGTACAGGTGAGTCAGGTCACCGAATACTCCGGAGTACAGGTGAGTCAGGTCACCGAATACTCCGGAGTACAGGTGAGTCAGGTCGCCGCGCACTCCGGAGTACAGGTGAGTCAGGTCACCGAGCACTCCAGAGTACAGGTGAGTCAGGTCACCGAGCACTTCTGAGTACAGGTGAGTCAGGTCACCGAGCACTCCAGAGTACAGGTGAGTCAGGTCACCGAGCACTTCTGAGTACAGGTGAGTCAGGTACCGAACACACCGCAGTCCGTGTCACCGGGCACACCGCAGTCCAGGTTAGTCGGATTACCGAGCACACCGCAGTTCAGGTCAGTCAGGCTGTAGTCGGATCACGGGATGTACCAGAGTCCAGGTCAGTCAAGCTAGCGGTCACCGTATTCCGGGTCAGACTGGTCATCCAGTACAGGAGAGCCCAGTCAGTGCGGCTGTGGATTACGTGGAGTTCAGACGGTCAGTAAAGGCGCAGAGCATGTTGGAATAACGTTCCCAGCTCGGTTGTTCAAAGAGAGCATATGCTGGCGATCGAAGCCAACAGGTTACTCGTTAGTTGCACACAGAAATCTACACAGTTGTTGCTGTCGTCAGAGTTTATCTCCATTTGCAATGCAAGTGAGTCTCTGAAGGCTCCACATCTGTGACATGTTTCTTCGGAATCCTAAATTACACGCCGCTTGAGAATCCCACCGCCCATACTGGTGTCGCGGTAGGCGGGCGCCACACTGCCGCCGCCTGACCAGCAATGACGTCACAAGTCGGTAGCCGGACAGCCTGCGGCGGCGGCCGGCTGTCGTGACAATTGCTGGCGGCGGGCCGATGTCGTGCTGCTGCCAACTTAGCCGCTTTAACGACCAAGCCGTTTGCTGGGCAACAAGCGTCCATGCGCGAAAAGCCAATCAGCGTCGGTCGCCACCGCGTGGCGCCGTCGGCACGTGCTGAGCCGCCCTGGCAGGCTCATTTTGTCGTCAGGTGGCCGCCAGAATGGGTCCATTTTGTCGTCAGGTGGCCGCCAGAATTGGTCCATTTTGTCGTCAGGTGGCCGTCAGAATGGGTCCATTTTGTCGTCAGGTGGCCGCCAGAATGGGTCCATTTTGTCATCAGGTGGCCGCCAGAATGGGTCCATTTTGTCGTCAGGTGGCTGCCAGAATGGGTCCATTTTGTCATCAGGTGGCCGCCAGAATGGGTCCTTTTGTCGTCAGGTGGCCGCCAGAATGGGTCTATTTTATCGTTAGGTGGCCGCCAGAATGGGTCCATTTTGTCGTCATGTCAGAATGGGCCTATTTTATCGTCAGGTGGCCGCCAGAATGGGTCCATTTTGTCGTCAGGTGGCTGCGAGAATGGGTCCATTTTGTCATCAGGTGGCCGCCAGAATGGGTCCATTTTGTCATCAGGTGGCCGCCAGAATGGGTCCATTTTGTCGTCAGGTAGCCGCCAGAATGTGTCCATTTTGTCGTCAGGTGGCTGCCAGAATGGGTCCATTTTGTCGTCAGGTAGCCGTCAGAATGGGTCCATTTTGTCATCAGGTGGCCGCCAGAATGGGTCCATTTTGTCGTCAGGTGGCCGCCAGAATGTGTCCATTTTGTCGTGGCGTGGCTGCCTTGGATAAGTCGATTTGTCCTGACGTCTCTTCCGAACGGGTTATTTGGCCGGGTTCCCGGCTAGCCGGCGTCGTCTTTCAGACCGTTGTCAGACAATAGTGAACGGTGTGGGAAACTCGTGCTGGATATCGTGTCGAACATCTACTTCTGTTTGGTGATGATTTCATGGCTGCGGAGCTCGGGAACAAGCAAGCAGTCAGAAGTCAAGCAATGTTAGGCAATGTATTTTGTTCGTGTGGTGTCCGAACTGCTCAAGAACTTTCGGAAACGGTGACAATGAATAGGCAACCACTAAATATGACGTCATTCATCGAGCAACTATGAAACGAATATATGCCTTAAATTACTTCGATGAAATGCATCTTGAAGTATGTTGGCAATGGTTCGCGTTCATGCCGCCGAAATCTAGCACAGTCCTCAAAACTGTATTTTATCTTCATTCCCTATTTTATCAGCCTGCTAGCTTTATTGATCAGAATGATCCAGTGGCTATTCTGCACCTGAAGATCACATATCATAATAAACCGTTGCTCCTCGCCAGCCTTCCCATTTGTGGCCAGTCGAACCTCAGTATGCGAGTTCTCCCCCAATCCCTCTCACCAAGTTCCTTGATCTTCTTGCCACCATTCACGGAAAGCTTGTGCATATATTTGCCTAGTCGGCCGGATTCAGCGCATCTTCAGCCTTCGGCGAATTTATACCCTTGGGCACAGCGGCAATTTTCTGCGTGTCTGCGCTGTTGGATACACCTTTAGCATTGGGCGTATCTGCGGCGTTGGGCATATCTCTAGCCTTGGGCGGGCGTATCGGCAGTCTAAGGCGTGTCTGTAGCCTTGGGCGTATCTGCAGTCTTTGGTGTAGCTTTAGCCTTGGGCGTATCGGCAATGCAAGGCGTATATGTAGCCTTGGGCGTATCTACAGTGTTCGGTGTATCTGCAGTCTTTTGTGTATATTTTACCTTGGACGTATCGGCAGTGCAAGGCGCATCTGTATCATTGGGCGTATCTGCAGTCTTTTGTGTATATTTAGCCTTGGGCGTATTGGCAGTGTAAGACGTATCTATAGCCTTGGGCGTATCTGCAGTCGTTGGCGTATTTCCGGTGTTGCTATCGGGCGCATTGGATGGCTTTGGCGCTCGTGCATAATCCGGCACATTCGCCGATTTCGGAATGCCAGCGGACGCTCTCAGTGTTGAATTCGGTGCGTCTATCGTCCCGATGGTGTCTCCAGGCTTGGCCGGCTCTGACTGGTCGGCGAGCTTGAAGGCGCAGACGAACATCTTCTCGGCGCGGCACTCGGCCGCCACCCAGTAGTCCTTCTTGGCGTGTCGGAAAGCGCACGACACGTCGTGGTCGCCGCCGGCCCAGGTCGGGTCGGCGCCATGCTTCCAGTTGCGGTACTGGGAGCGGTCTCCGGTCATCCAGCCCCAGTTGTTGACGGCGCGCCGGTACCGCATGCCGATGTGGTAGCTGACGTTGGCGCCGACCAGCGCGTCGACGGCTAGCTCGTGGCCCCGACTGAACAGCGTCACCAGCTTGCTGGCGCGGTGGTGGTTGCACCAGAGCTCGCCGTTGGACCACTCGCCCACCAGCCGTGGTGTCAGGTGGCACCAGCCGGCGATCTGTGTCCAGCGCGCCGGACATCCGCCGGTGGCCGGCTCGGCCGGCTCGGCCGGCTCGGCCAGCTCGGCCAGCTCGGCCAGCTCGGCCAGCTCGGCCGGCTCGGCGGCCCGCGCCTCGGTCCGCCGCAGCAGCTCGTCCAGCGGCGCGCGGCACACGAACGGGTGCTGCGCGCCGCAGTCCGTCTTCACGAACGACACGGAGACGACATCGCTGGCCGTGTGGAGGCGGACACAGCGGCGCGCCGGCTCCGGTTTCCAGCCGCCCAGCAGGCTGACGTTGGCAGGCAGTGGCTGGCCGTCGAGCCACTGCCAGCGCTCGTCGGCTTCGCTGTACTCGGCGCCTACCCACACGTCATGGAAGAACTGGAGGAAGTAGGCCGCCTCGCGTCCGCTGACGGGGTGGATCAGCAGCCCGCCGACGTCGCGGCAGTAGTGGCGCGCCGTCCGCTGGGTGGCGCGCATCCGGTAGGCGGCGTCGTAGCAGGCGTCGTCCAGACGGAGCCAGCCGGGCGGACACTCGTGCTCGTCGGCCTCTATCGGCGCTGCGTCCACTGGGCAGACGTCGCCATCCTCAGGACACGTGGGGCCTTCCGACTGGGAGGCCAGGTGCTGCGTGGCTGCATCAGCGGCTTCCGTTTGTGTGACTCCGTCGCATTCGAGAATGCCGGATTGTAGAATCTTGCACGCGCCCGGTTCGGCTACCGGATGATGGCTTGAAGTAGACTTTGGTTCGTCATCTTTTTTGTCGACTTCGTCCCATATTCTTTTGTCATTAGTGCCCAGCCCGTCAAAGATAGCTTCGTCTTGGAGGCGCTGGTTAACCCAATATCGTCCTTTTGAATCCAGCATGTCTGGGGTAACTCCATCTGGTAACGTTGAAATCCCGGGAATGTCAGAGTCTTGCGCTCCAGCAACAATGTACACTGTACATATCAGACTTGCAGCAATATGCGTGGCGCGATGAAGATTCATGACACTCTTTCGCATTATTTTCCCATAGCACATTCAGTGCGCAGCCATTCCCATCGTATTTATGAACTGATGGATAGCGTGCGTATACCACTACTCTAGTTATTATATTACCTAAGACAATTAATTATCAATTGTAAGCATGGCTATCTTCAGAGAGTTGTTGAATCTAACAGATGACTCATTAAATGGCACACTGAATTGAGATATTAACTGTGCTTGGCTATTGTGCAAATCCAGCAGCATTTGAAATTTATTAGAGAAGGCCACGTCACGTGATCGTATTTTCGATGTACTCACGGGAATTGTCAAATGCAAAAACGCGAAAGTGCTTATAATGGTACTTCTATTGCTTATTTTACTGTGGTATAGTTTGCCTTAGTTTGTGCCATCGGTCCTTTACAAATCCTGTTTTGCCTGATCTCGTCGAGCTCGGTATATCGAAAGTATCTTTAAAATAGGTACTGGATGAAATCATAACGATGGACACTCAAGTGAATGTCCAAAGGATTGTGTATTTAATTTGTGCATCTAGTGGGAACGATTTTAACAGGGAGGAAAATTCCGGTCATTCACGACTTTCGACCAAAACACTTGACATCTGACTCTTGATATGGCTCTTCGTTTTTCAACTTTGTGTAACCAGCGTCTTGAAAAGCAAAGGAAGTCCCAACCCACGTCAAGTCCCCCAAGTCTCGTCAATCTTTTCAAACGATCGCTAATCACACCTAAAATTTGATTTGCCTTCTATGTTGCAGCTGCCATTGTTCCATATATTACACTGCTAGTTTCGTAATTATACTATGAAGAAAATCCCCAAATCCCATAAAATGTGTTGCTTCAATATGGACTTGATGAATATGGTTGGGACAAATGAGAGCGTTCTGCCTACGTAGTATTTACATGAGGTTCAATTCATGGGAGCTGTGAGATGGATGTAGCCGTGTCTGGCAATATGTAGCCCTGCAATTCACGATGAAAGGTGCAGGTAGGGCTATCGTGCAAGCTGGTCCATGGTATGTATCCTATTGGAAACGTGATGGAAGCCTTCCGTCTGCGATTCATATCGTGGCGAAGAAAACGTGCCGGATAAGCTATTATCTCTGCATTTCTTTTAACATCAACTACTTTCTAATTCCTGCGTTCTATCCCTTGAGTGAAGCACATGTGTGCATTTGCCGAAGACGAACAAAACAAGACACACTCTCGATCAGTAGTGTAACTGCGTATCTACGTGGGGATGCCCGAACACCCCGACTTCCTTTTGAGCACTACCAACTTCTTTGCTGAGCACCCGCAAGTGCTTTATCAGTTATAGCTAGATGAGCTCAGTATTGCATGGATGTGTGATGGATACTAGATATATCTCAACTGGCCAGTGACAGCAGCTGGCTTGCTGCTTGGGTTGAGATACATACCGGGGTGCTAATTATTGCGATAAGATGAAGAAAACGAAAATTGTGAAATGCCCCGATATTCGCCTCCTCATGTCTGAATCGTTCTTACTATTCGTTTGAAAGATATGTTGATAAATATTTGTTTTCCAATCTCTATTAAACCCCGAGCTTGATTTTTTTTGGCTCGGTGAGAGGTAAGGTTCGCCGGGTGACCTGATCACTAGTAATATTCGCAATTTCGCAGTCAATGGCTTTAATGAATGCAGACCCCAGCCAGAACGCTCGTCGCTTCAATAGATGTCAGTAAAGCTTTTAACACTGTCCCCTTATGGCTTCTGAAAGAGAAAATGTCTAACTTGAGGTCCCTCCCAATGACAGACATCGAACAGTTGTGTAGTTTCCTTTCTGATAGAAGAAACATAGTAAGATTGGAGAACACATACTCAGGTATAAAACGCTTTAAAGACGGAGTACCTCAGGGAGCGGTTTTATCACCAACCCTGTTCAATCTCTTCGTGGCTGATGCTCCCACCCCACACGGAAATTATCTCCTCCTATCTTATGCAGACGATTTTTGCGCAATTGCCAAGGACCCGAAACTGAACCGAGGAGTTAAGAAATTGCAGCGCGATGTGAGTAGACTTGCAGCCTGGTTCAAAAGCAAACGCTTAAAAATATCTGAAGCAAAGTTAACAGTCTCCCTCATGACGTCAGACAGCCATCAACACAAATATCACCCAATCATCAAAATCAACAATGTCCCTCTAAAAGTGGAGACAAATCCAAAACATTTTGGTCTAAAATTCGACCCCTCTCTAAAATTCAATACCCACATCGACAACATCAAAAAAAAGCTGAAATAAAATGCAACATAATGAAAGGACTCTCAGACAAAGAATTCGGTAAAGGCAATGCAACTTTTACACATTTCTACAAAACTTTCATTCGTCCAACGATTAACTACGCATGTGCTGCGTTGACCCTCAAATTTCAGACACGCGTGTCGAAAAACTACAGATTGTCCAAAACAAATGTATGCGTCTCATCACAGGCTGCGTGAAAATGAGCGCCATAGGAGACTTGCATCACGAAAACAAGCTCCTCCCATTAAAGGACCACTCAAACATGATTGGCGCCCAGGCTGTATTCAGTTACGGAAGTGAACGACACACGTGTCATGCTCTTCTCTCTCCCCCAAATGGAAGAAACATGCGCGAGAACATAACATACTTCTCAAAATTAGTTCCTCCACCAAATGCAGAAAACGAAGCAAGACAGGCCACACAAATTATCCATGACAGTATTGCCACAAACGCAATCAGAAGTCTACCTCCATCAAAGATTCTAAATCGACCCCCTCCAGAAATAGACAAGTCAGTGATGTCTTTAAAAAAAAGAGTCTCCCTCTCCCGCCTCAGAACTGGATACTCTCCCGATCCACGGTCTTACACGGCAAGCATATCAAACTGCCCCAGTGACTGCCGACACTGCGCCCTGGCTGAAGAAACGTCGGCCCACCTTATGAAAGAATGTACAACCCTGCAACCTCTCAGAACGACCCATGGAATTTGCTTGGAATCTCTCTGGATAGACCCCATACGAGCAATGCGCTTTCTCAAGGACACTGGCCAAGTGGCCTAGACGCTTGGCTGATGGGCAACTAAAAAACAACAACCATCACTAGTAACATGGTTTTTACAAAGTTCCACTTCTGCTGAGGATCAATACCTGCATGAAGTGAAGGGTCTTTTCAAACCCCAACATTGACGCTGCCGGTGTTGTTGCAGGTGAAGATGCCCAGCGACTGGAACCAGCGGTCCCACTCCGCCGGCGACGGCGCTGAGCCGGCATGGTGGTCGGAGCCGAGGGCACAGCCGAGGGCACAGCCGCGCCGCCGCCACGACGACGTGGATTCCGGCCGAGAGGACAGCGAACGGCGCGGCCGCCGCGGCGACAGGCTCATCCGCGAGGAGGACGATCAGGACGTGCGGAACGTCGAGATAGTGCGGCGCCGGCTGCGCCGCGAGCTCAACACGCGCTACGTGGACGAGCGGTACGAGTCGGAGGACGAGGACGAGTCGGGCCGCGGCCGCTGGCGCCGCCACGGCGACGACGGCCGCCGCCGGCGACGCGGCCACAGCAGTGACTACGAGGAGCGACGTACTGACAGGACGCGCGCCCACCTCTCCGAGCGTCGCCACCGTCACAGGAGCGAGGACCGTCCCGACTTCAGCGACGAGCCGCGCGGCTCCCGCAGACGCCTGCACAGCGGGGACGAGGCAGGCACGCGTAGAGCGCGCTACAGCGAGGACGACACGGGCTCCAGCAGGCGAATGTACAGTGGCGACGAGGACGACTCTCGTCGTCTCATGCACAGCAGTGATGACAAGGACGTCTCCCGCAGAGCGAGGCATAGCGACGGCGATACAGGATCGCGCAGAGCGAGGCATAGAGGCGACGACGAAGGGCGGCGGAAGGCGAGGCACGGCGGCGATGAGATGGAGTCCCGTCGCCCACAACGCGGTACCGACGGCGACCGAGATGAGCGGCGTGTTCGTCTGGCGGCGTCCGACTCGGAGCAGCTGAGACTCCGGCGAGACATGCAGGAGACGGAGGAGAAGGACGTCACCGAGCCGGAGGAGTCGAGCCGCGGCTCGGCCGAGCGCCGCCGTCGCCGCCGCCGCCGGAAGCCACGCGCTTCCGGCTCGGACGCGGCCAGCTCCGAGGACGACGAGGCGGCGCGCCGGCAGCGGACCGTCCCCGAACGTCGGCGCAGACCGGCCGAGAGCCGAACCCACGCGCACCGGCAGCGCGCCGCCGCCGGCAGCAGCGGCGGCGCCACGGCCGGCAGCGCGCGCGACGACAGCGACGGCGGCTGGCCGGCACGCGCCGACTCGGGCATCGCCAGCGTTGAGCGGGTAGCGGGTCCTCCCGAGGGCGGCGCTGAGCGGGCTGCCGACGATGTGGCGCCGCCCGGCGGCCGAACCGGCCTCACCAGCGACCCCCTGGAGAAGGACGGGAGCGTGTCCCGCCCGCGCGCGCGAGTCGTGGACGGGCGCGGCAACGCCGGCGGCCACTCGACCAACGCCGACGGAAAACACCCGGCACCCGGGACTGTGCAGGGGGCCGCATCCGGACCCGGACTGAGACAGATCGGCGGACGCGGACCACGCCCCATGGCCGAAATCCTACCCAGCTCTGCCGACACCAGCAGTCACCCGACGCCGCGCGCCAGCGGGCTGCCCCAGCCGCTACGACAGCGACCCTCACAAAACGGCATACCTCAGCTGCGCCGGACACGCTCCGCCAAGGACTTCAAGCAGATGCAGAAGGTGTCCACGCTGGAGCGCGACCTGGCACACTTGACTCGTGCCCAGCAGGGCGGAGCGGCTGTGACCGGCAAAAATGGCGCGGACGCCATCTCCGCGAACAGTCCTCAGAGGTAGGTGTGGGCTCCTCCGTCAGGTCTGGTTGCTACACCGTGTGGGGGGGGGGGAGCTGCCCCTCAAGCGTACGAGTTAACAATGATGAATTAACCAGTTAATACACCAAGTTCTGTCACTGCACGTCAAAAACGTATACCCGTATTTATGTACACCATTGTGGTGCAGAAGTTCCCAGCTGAACAAATTCCCCTTCGTGAAACGGGAATTTCATGGTAGTTATGTGATTTGGAACATTGAATTTCTATTTATTGTTTCTTATCCTGTTCATCATTTGCAAGGCGGTTCTGTCAGGACACTTCGTCGTACAAAATTCAGATCATTAAAAAAGTATAGCATGTTCATAAAAATGCACGAATCATGTTTGACAGTTGTCGCATTGAAATGCAAATGAAGCTTGAAATGAAGCCAGGACACTTCGTCGTACAAAATTCAGATCATTAAAAAAGTATAGCATGTTCATAAAAATGCACGAATCATGTTTGACAGTTGTCGCATTGAAATGCAAATGAAGCTTGCTCACACATGCATACATTAGAACTGCACTCTATCCCAGTATCCCTAAACCCACGAACAGTGGCTACATCCAGCACTGCGCCGGGCAGACTATTCCACACCGACGCGGCTCAACATGGAATGGTCGTTGTGTGGCGGTCAGCCCCTGGACAGGCCCATCTGCGCGGCTCCACCTGCTGAGCCGCGCCGTCCGTGCAAGGCCAGTGTCCCGCACAGCTCTGTCGGATCGCCGAATAAGCTAGACCGTACGCGTGAAGGGGCATTGGCGTCGTTCAGGGTACGATATGCCTTGGTGCAGTCACGTTCCAATACAAGTTCATTGACTGTGAGTGAGTTGACGACATGAGTAATGTGATATCGGCTCGATGCTCCTCTCACATCCCATGCTGCGAAGTTGATGATCCTCTGAATCCGGTTCAACTGCTGGAAGGCAGCTCCACCCCAGACATCAAAGCAATAGATGTCGGAAAAAACTTGGGCGTTCATGATAGTGATATGAGCTTCGGTGGTAAAGTGGCTTCAGGTTGTGCATGTAAAAGTATTATTCGTCCCCTATGCTATTTCTGCGCGGCGAGAGGGAGTTCAGATGTATTTGCAGCTGTATCTGCACAGTGCACATGTTCTGGAACGTATGGCTTCAGTGTGTGAGTCTGGGTACGCCCCCGTCTGATGACCTTGCTCCGCTGATTGGCGGTGGAGTGTGACCTCCTCAGTGTGTTAGTCTGGGTACGCCCCCGTCTGATGACCTTGCTCCGCTGATTGGCGGTGGAGTGTGGCCTCCTCAGTGTGGTAGTCTGGGTACGCCCCCGTCTGATGACCTTGCTCGGATTGGCGGTGGTGGCCTCCAGTGTGTGAGTCTGGGTACGCCCCCGTCTGATGACCTTGCTCCGCTGATTGGCGGTGGAGTGTGGCCTCCTCAGTGTGTGAGTCTGGGTACGCCCCCGTCTGATGACCTTGCTCCACGGCGAGGACAGATCAGCTGACCCAGCAACGTACCGCTGACCGGTATTTGTACACTTTAATTTGTGCATTATGTTATCGCTATGTTCAATATGCTATTGAGGATCAAGCACCTCTAGCACCTCTAAGCCAATGCATAAAATAGCCGGAAGTATTACTGCTGTGGTACCTGTTTCAGGGGTCCGCCACTCTTCATCATGGATGTATGTGCGCTCCCTATGGTGCGAGCTACGAATAGTAGAAAAAAACACTACTTGGAAGCGCCGGGTTGGTCCGGGAATCCTCGATCGGTGGTCGGACTTGGCTTATCCTTGCACTCACTTCTTCAGGATGCAGGCGGAGAAGAAGATCTTCCAGGACCTGTTGGAACTGAAGAGGGTGCAGATGCGGGCTAACAAGACCAACGAGGAAGCCTTCATCAAGCGACTGGCCGAGAACTTCAACGCCGGCGTGATCAAGCTCATCCTGACCAGCTTCAAAGGACCGTACACATACGCTGCGTACGAGCAGTATCTTACCGGTGGGTGCCACGTGACACTCGATACCTTGCCGGCTAGAGGCAGCTGGAGGGATAGCAACTTCCTCTCATCATCCCCAGTCGAAGAAAAAATTAACACTGCCATATTGTCTTGCGCTGGTGGTATTTCAGGGGTGATATTGCGTATTGGCCTTGGATGGTCGCTACGAAAGTTCAGCACAGTTTGAGTTTCTAACTTTAGACCTTGCAATCATAACTATGCGTTATGGACTACGACAACTGCCTCCTGGTTACTCGTCCGTTGCACTGCACTGAAAAAGCAATCAACCACCTTCTCGGACCAGCCTAGGGCACTAATCATGTCCTACCCACGTCCTCAGACCATAGACCAGCTTAAAACATCAACCCCCGCTCCACTTACTTCCCCAGACCAGCTGAAGATATTAGTCCCATCCTACTCCCAGATCACTTAGGGCTATTAATTCCGGCCCACCCAGCTCTCAGGCCAGCTGAAGCCATTAACCCTGACACACCCGTCCCCCCAGACCAGTTGAAGTCACTGCAGGTCGGCCCACCAAGCTCTCAGGCCAGCTGAAGCCATTAACCCTGACCCACCCGTCCCCCCAGACCAGTTGAAGTTACTGCAGGTCGGCCCACCCAGCTCTCAGGCCAGCTGAAGCCATTAACCCTGACCCACCCGTCCCCCAGACCAGTTGAAGTTACTGCAGGTGCCGGTCAGGCGGCGCGCCGCCAAGATGCGGCGCGCCGACGAGCTAGCTCGCGTGCAGCGCGGTTTGGAGCGCGCCAGGAACAGCGTCAAGGACGACCAGCTGCGCGACGCGATGCAGGGCAACACGGTGTGCCACCACGCCTCGCACGCCTACACAGGCATCCCGTGCGTGGCGTACAGTAAGTTGCCCTGCTCGAAGCACCTTGGCTGGCGTAAGTAGTGCCGAGTGTCGCTTGGGGCGATGCCAGCAGCCGCCGATCAAAATTAAGCACCGCGAATACACTGTGAAAACATTCACCTTGGTCACGGCTCGAAGCTGTCTCCTGAACCACTGGCTTGTCGGCAACGACGACTCTCCTTCAGTGCATGGTTCCCGACCGACAACTGAAGCCCCTCCTTGCTGTACGGTTTCGAACCTGCAAAGAAGGGCTTCCCTCTGTTTGTTTACCTTGGCTCGTTTTAAAAACCGTTCCTTCACGCATTGTTTCCGGGACGAAGAATTCCTTCACTTGGTATATTGCAGAGACCACTTAACGAGACAACGTGAAGGGCTAAAGCGATTCGGGTTCAGTTCATAGGTTATGAACTCATCATGTTGTCACGAATCCGACATTATTTTGTGTGAATTTTGGCATCACCCCATTGCTTTCCTTTGACATATTATTTATACAGTGCTTCCGGTCGCTGATCAGAAATCCCCAGGTAGAACGAGGTCAAGGAAACTACATTTTCTAGGAAAGAGTCTTCGGTCCCCGATAAAACGCCATCCACCCTCCACCCCTGTGTTCTCTGCGTATAGCGCACGGAGCCAAGCATAGACCAGCTGGGCGTGACTGGTCCCGGGTGGTCGGCCCTTACCTAGGCCTCAGACCACTACTCGCCGTGCTCATAGAGCAGCTGGGCGTGACTGGTCCCGGGTGGTCGGCCCTTACCTGGGCCTCAGACCACTACTCGCTGTGCTCATAGAGCAGCTGGGCGTGACTGGTCCCGGGTGGTCGGCCCTTACCTAGGCCTCAGACCACTACTCGCCGCCCTTACCTAGGCCTCAGACCACTACTCGCCGTGCTCATAGAGCAGCTGGGCGTGACTGGTCCCGGGTGGTCGGCCCTTACCTAGGCCTCAGACCACTACTCGCCGTGCTCTATGCTCCTGATTTTACTCGCTTCTCCAACGGCACCGTTCCGACTGCAGCGCGGCATGACCTGATCCAGAACAATTCGACACTACTCCGATCGTGATCCAGCACCGGCCAGATCTCGTTGTAAAAGCGCACGGATCAGGCTGCAGCGTGTGTGCAGCACTGCATCTCACCGCATGGCCCCATGGACAGACGGCTGCAGATGAACATCAGCACTGTTCAGACGGTGCTGCGTATTGGCACAGCTGACCGTGGCCGCCCGCCGGTGGCCGGGCTGGCGGTCACCTGCCTTATCTGATGGGGACTAGGCTGACGGGGTCGGACCCTACGATGGCCGGCCTTACGATGGCCGGCCGACACTCGGTCTTCTGCTTCGGGTGCTGCTGGGCGCGAAACACTCGTCACGAGTTTCCTGCTCCCAGCTTACTTACTCAGCAAGCCCAGCCTTCTCTAGCGGAAAATTCCAGGCAAGATTTTCGACCGCGAACAAGGTTGCCCACTGAGCTGTGCAATTTCCACACGCAGCTAGTTACTAAGCACCCATCTAAGGTGGCATTGGAGTACTTGGAAGAGCGATGGCCAGAAACGGGAGATGAGGCCCCTATGGCGCAGCCACTTGGAGTACATAAGCGGCAATCCCCGTGAAGAATTCCGTGCTTGTGTTTGTATTGGGAGCTGCCCGGCGCCAGTACATGCACACTCATTCAGCACGGGTTGGCTATCCTGCTGAGACCACCCTGGCTGCGCCCCTGGCTTCCTCGCTGCCAGCACGGAGTCGGGCATCATGCCGTTGTCGGTAAGACGATTTTGAACCAGCTGCAACTGCCCCTTCGTGGCAGCTCGTGGGCGATGTCGATGGTTGTTGGTTTTACGACGCGTCGACTGTTGGGTCACAGCGTCGCCAAGATCTCACGGCGATTGGTTACAGGCGAAGAGTACCGACTGATGGGACTCGAACCCACAATATTTCGGTTGGGAGACGGACACCTTACCTTGGAATACTCGCTCTGGTAGCTCGTGGGGAGAGGTCGGTGAGGTGCTATATAACGAGTATTTCATGAAAATGATAAAGTGGTCAAAACAGGGAAGTTTAAAACTGAAAAGCAGGGCTTATATTTAGTGCAGAAATTATGGCTTGAAATGTTATGACAAAAAAAGAGTTATGTAGGTTTCAAAAGCGTGACGATCGGGTCTAATTGAGTCCTCAATATTTATTGTTGTAAATATACAGGAGTGAACTCATTCGAGCTTCGCCCCCGCTCGTGGCAGACAAAGGAACGTTTCAAGTAATTGAAATTCAAGCGCAACTCCCATGGGATGTGGACGCCTGACAGCACGTTCGAACTTGTTTAGAACAATTTCTGCTTTTGAATCATGCTAGGTGACCGGGAACTGGTCAAGGAGCCAAATTATGGCCCCCGCCCCTTATAGCGAATCCCGGGTCGGCGCCGGAATCACATTTACAGACTGCTATAATACTTCAATAAGGCTTTGTCATGCCTTCTTGAAATGAAACCGCAAGAAACCATTTAGTGTATTTTCATAATAAATGGTCCATTCAGTGATTTTCGAAATTATTGGACAGGCATGCATTAGTCATCATCCTACGCTATACTGCACGAGTACCTTAGTGGCCAATAATGGGTTTAAACTTGGTTTTGAGGGCACGATTATTGGGACTTGGACCTGGGTTATGATATCTCCGTTTCTTTGTGGATATGCTGTACCTTCAAATGTCTTCTTTTCAACAAATATATTGCAGAATATGATACTCCATGCTGCTATTTTGTTTCCCCAATTTACTTTTGGTCTGGTTGTTCGCTACACTTCAGGAATTAATTTTGAATGTTAAGATACAAATATATATATATATATATATTATTATTATTATGCGTGTACCTGCACACCAGGGGTAGACAAGCTTCACATTTATTGTTGAAGCACGATGCATGGAGGAAATTAGTGGTGCCAATTTGTTTTGTGGGACCACCGATGTGATCCATGTCAGTGAGCAAGAAGAGAAACAAGAAGTTGGTGGGGCCAAGGTAATACAAGATGGTAAGGACTAGACCCCACCAAAATCATGGGAAGTTCCACCCTGCTGCAAACCCTGTCTTGTTGCTTGTTGCCAAACGTTCTGCTTATTTCCTTCTTTTCTGCAGTGGGGCATTCCAGGACAAATCGATCAGGCAAAGGGGTGATTGTCCACCCTCATGTCTCAGATTGTGAAGAAAAAAATTGGTGTATGATGTTAACTTATGCCCTGAATCTACCTGTGCAAATTTTACTTCGATCAGGTAAACTGTTCAGGAATTATAGCCTCGGGCATTTCTGGAAGGTCACTCTGTTAGGTTATGTTCGGTGGCCGATAACTAAGTTAATTATCAGTCAAAATATAAATATCCAGACATTTTGGAACTCGCAAAGACTCAAGAAATGTAATACTGGCAATGTTTGTAATATGTGATGAATAATAAAAGAGTTAGCCCCTTGACCTCAGGTCACGTGACTTCCGGTGACCTCGATGCCCGTTATTTTTTTATTGACAAAATGGAAGGACCATGTTTTGACTTGACATATAGCAAATAAAAAATGGACGTTTTTCCTATGCATCCTCATTTGGAGAGCGCAAACCTTACCATATTTGAAGTGTTTCGAGGATTGAGCTACTAACTCGGCCGTCCCTCCGTTCAATATTGAGATGCGGTTTGATAACACATGCCAGCGTGTTCTCTGGCATTGTGTGCATGATGGACGGTTTTAAAATGTAGTAATGCATAAAGCTGTATAATATACATAAATTTACCGAACGATGACAGGGGAATTCTAGGATAAATCGACCAGGCAAAGGGGTGATTGTCCACCCTCATGTCTCAGAATTTGAGCAAATGATTGATGCATAAGGTTATCATATGCCCTGAACCCTCCTGCTGAAATTTTATTTCTATCAGGTCAACGTTTCAGGAGTTATAGCCTTAGGTATTTCTGGAAGGTCGCGCTGCAAGGTTACGCTCGGTGGCCGATAACTATGTTAAATATCGTTCGAAATATAAATGTCCAGACATTTTTGAATTCGCAAAGTTTCAAGGAATCAAATTCCGGTAGTATTTTTGATATGTGATAGATGATTGAAAAGTTACCCCATGACCTCAAGTCATGTGACCTCCGGTGACCTCGATGCCCGTGAAAATTTATTTTTAAGATTGACACGATGAAAGGACCATATTTTGCTTAGCACATAGCGAATACAAATAATAGCGTTTTGCTACCAATTTTCGTTTGGAGAGCGCAAACTTAATCATATGTGAAGATTATCGAGGGTTGAACTTCTGACTCGGCCAGGCCGGGCTGTCAGCAGAGCCCAAACCAAGAAGGGCCCCTTGATGGACAGGGTCCAAGCGTTTGAAAAGGGCCCTCCGGCTTGCCGGAAAAGGCCCTGGGTCGTCAAAGAGGGCCCCTGAAATGACTGTCAAAGAGGGGCCCTAGTTGCCGCAGGGGATCTCGGGCCGTTAGAAAGGGCCCTTGGGCCGACGGAAGTGGCCCAAGCTGTTGAAAGAGGGCCTCCGGCCTGACAGAGGAGGCCCTGAATCGCTAAGGAGGTCCCCTGCGCCGACGAAGGAGACCCCTAGCCGTTGGAGGACCCGGGCCGTCTGGGAGAGCCCAGAGCCGACATGAAGAGCCTTTGGGCCGATGAGAGCCGGAACCACATAGGGGCCCCTTGCATGATAGAGGAGGCCCAAGCTTTTGAAGTGGGGATTCCGACCGGACCGAGAGTTAGCTGAGCCGTGAAAGAGGATCTCTGAGCCGACGGATGGGGCCTAGGTCTGACGTGCAGAGCCACTGGGTCGGCTCTGGCTCACGCTGATGGAGAGGGTCTCGGAGCTGACAGCGGGCCTCAGGCCGATAAAGAGACCCAGAACTTCGGAGACGATCCGAGCTGAAGCGGAGGGTTCCCGGTGCTACGTATAGGGCTCCTAAGCCCATATAGGGGCCCGGGCTGCTACGCAGTCGTGGCGTTTCCAAGGGGTGAAGGGGCACCGGCTCCCTGTCGAGTAAAATGGAGCCCGGCAGGCGACCGCCCTGAGGGGCAGAAATATAACCAAATAAATGTTTAAGTACATTTAATAGCTTGTGTGGAAAGTGCCCTTGACACGTGAAAAGGTCCACCCTGAGGGCTAGCAAGGGCCGTGAAGACAAGAGAGGACCCGCCTGAGAGCTGGAGTGCCTATACCAGCTGGAAAGAGCAGTATCAGTTGGAATTGACCCCTAACGGCTGGAGAATAAACAGGCACGTGAGGGTCTGAGAAGGCTGGGATGCTCTTTGGGTCTGAAATGGCACCTGAGGGATCAACAGGACCCATGCGAGCTGAAGAGGACTAGTGAGGGTCCATCTCAGATCTGAAATTTCCAGAGATGAGCGCTAGACTGAACTATTGGGAACTGTGATGGGCCTCTACAAGCAGGAAAGGGCCTTGAGTGATGCAGAGGATCTCCTGAGAGTCAGAGAGGACTGGACTGGGATTCTTCTGATGTTGAGAGCGGCCCCTAATGAATGAACAGGGCCACCCGAGAGGAAAAACTCCCATGTTGGCTGGCAATTGAGGTGAGGAATACCAAGGGCCAGCCTCAGAACTAGAATGCTCTTGAAACCACGAGAGCTGTCGATAACTAGGAAAGATTCCTAGCAGCATAAGGCCCTTGAGGGCGAATGAAGTTCCCTGAGGGCTAAGAAGAGTCCCTAGGTCAATGATTGTGAGGAATACTGAGGGTCAATGTCAGAGCTAGAAAGCCCTTGAAGCTAGAAAGACTGTCAAGGACTGGGAAGGGCCGTAGCAGCTGGAGAGGACCCCTGACGATTGGAAATAGTCACTGAGCGCTAAAGGGGACTGGACTGGAATGCCCAAGAGCCTTGGAAGGGGTCCCTATGAGCCGAACAGGGCCCCCTGAGATCCAAAGGTTCCCTAAGGGCTAGCGATCGTTGTGAGGAATACTGAGAGCCAATTCCAGAGCTAGAATGTCGTTGCCAGTCCGAAAAACTTGGAGTAGAGAGGTGCCGTGAGAGCTAGAGCGGACCGGACTGTGAATTGTGATGCTTCTGAGGCTTGGGAGGAACACTGGGGGATGAACAGAGCCACCTAAGAGCTCAGGGGAGTTTCGAGAACTGGCGATGTTTGCGAAAAATTGTGAGGCCTGTCTCAGAGCTGCTTTGTCACGAAGGAAGAGGTCAAGGTCACTGCGAGCCTCGCAGGTCGCTTTACGAAAGCTCTCGCCGTCAAGGGAACACAATAATTTCACAAATTCTCGCCTGCTGATGTTACGACTGTTTTGGTACATGTATTGTTGAACGTCGAGGGACTTGCCGTGAAAGTGTCACGATCGGTGGACAAAGACAAGCTAGACACGAGACAGAAACAATTGGTGCACATATGAGACATGACTTGTTACCGCAGCTACTTGCAGATTTGTGCGTTGGTTTGTCTTTGGGCATATAACAAATACTTTGGATCGTTTCCATGCCCTGAAATATGCAAACGGTACTTCGATGCACTTCTGACGGGACATGGTTGTGACGTGATGATGATGATCCTTATTCCTTAGTTGGATACACGTTTGTTCTAAACATACGATGGTTGTGTAACCGTGGTGTATGCATTGCCCTCATGAATCCCTACGGATCGCAATTTCTGTGAGAATACAAACATTAACAGAGTGTCAGGAAGTGTTTTGGGCGAAATAAATTGAGACGCATTTACTCAGCGAAATAACTGGATATAACAAAACACAGGCTACTGGTGCCGACCACAGTTCAGTTGAGGCCAATGGCCACTTCTGACGTCAGTAGGCGCCTTTTATCTTATACAGATAACTGGATATTGGAGGTAAATAAGCACATTAGAAGACATAACTCCACGCAATGCCAGAGAACACGTTGCTATCAAACCGCATCTCGATTTTGGACGGTGAGACGGCCGAGTTAGTAGCTCAATGTTCGAAAGACTTCAAATATGGTAAAATTTGCGCTTTCCAAATAAGGATTTATAGAAAAACGCCTATTTTTTTGCTATATATCAAGCCAAAACATGGTCCTTCCATTCTGTGAATAAAAAAAATTACGGGCTTCGAGGTCACCGGAGGTCACGTGACATGAGGTCATGGGGTAACTCTTTTATTATTCATCACGTATTACAAATATTGTTAGAATTGGATTCCGTGCATCTTTGCGAGTTCAAAAATGTCTGGATATTTATATTTTGATTGATAATTCACTAAGTTATTGGCCAACGAACATAACCTTGCAGGGTGACCTTCCAGAAATTCCCGAGGCTATAACTCCTGAACCGTTGATCTGATCGAAGTAAAATTTGCACAGATGGTTTGAGGGCACACGATAACCCTATAAACCAATTTTGCTCAAAATCTGAGACATGAGGGTGCCGAGCCCTGGTCGATCTCTCGTGGAATGCACCAATTCACTTTTGCCTGCAAAATAAAATGTTAATAATTGTTCAACCTGAAAGTCCCAAGTTGTGCCACACGATTCGATACCTCTAAAAACATCAGTTAGAAATAAGCAAATCGTGCAGATAAAATAAGAAAAGGAGCGATATGGCACATGATTTCGTAACTATCAGAAATTGGATCCACTTGTTGATTTTCATTTCGTTTACATGTCAAACCTTCGACTTCAATTATGTTTTCGCACTATTCTCCATTGTACTGCTTGACCTGCCTGAGGCTTGATTGTGTTGGGGGTCAGACGTGCAGTTCCGATGCCATGCTCAACTTATCCATCGGCGTAGGACGCGACGGGACAGTCTCGCCGGTTGCTCACAACCCTGGCGGGAGCGGCGCGTGCTCTACACGTACATGTTATCGGCGTTCTTCACAGGGTGCGTTCTTTTCCGTGATCCTCCCTCTAGCCCCATAGATTACTTGTTGTCTACGCACACACACACACACACACACACACACACACACACACACACACACACACACACATACACATACACATACACATACACATATACATATACATATACATATACATATACATATACATATACATATACATATACATATACATATACATATACATATACATATACATATACATAAACATACACATACACATACACATACACATACACATACACACGCACGCACGCACGCACGCACGCACGCACGCACGCACCTGTTGTTGCAGATTGTTGTGGCACATGCTACTCTCCGTCAGCCGGTTGCACACACGTCGGCGCGACACTGGCACACACCTAGGCTCGTAACGACACTGGCACACACCTAGGCTCGTCACGACACTGGCACACACCTAGGCTCGTCACGACACTGGCACACACCTAGGCATCGTCACGACACTGGCACACACCTAGGCTCGTCATGACACTGGCACACACCTAGGCTTGTCACGACACTGGCACACACCTAGGCTCGTCACGACACTGGCACACACCTAGGCTCGTCACGACACTGGCACACACCTAGGCTCGTCACGACACTGGCACACACCTAGCTCGTCACGACACTGCACCTGTTGCTTGGCAATTGTCACGACACTGGCACACACCTCTAGGCTCCGTCACGACACTGGCACACACCTAGGCTCGTCATGACACTGGCACACACCTAGGCTCGTCACGACACTGGCACACACCTAGGCTCGTCACGACACTGGCACACACCTAGGCTCGTCACGACACTGGCACACACCTAGGCTCGTCACGACACTGGCACACACCTAGGCTCGTCACGACACTGGCACACACCTAGGCTCGTCACGACACTGGCACACACCTAGGCTCGTCACGACACTGGCACACACCTAGGCTCGTCACGACACTGGCACACACCTAGGCTCGTCACGACACTGGCACACACCTAGGCTCGTCACGACACTGGCACACACCTAGGCTCGTCACGACACTGGCACACACCTAGGCTCGTCATGACACTGGCACACACCTAGGCTTGTCACGACACTAGCACACACCTAGGCTCGTCACGACACTGGCACACACCTAGGCTCGTCACGACACTGGCACACACCTAGGCTCGTCACGACACTGGCACACACCTAGGCTCGTCACGACACTGGCACACACCTAGGCTCGTCACGACACTGGCACACACCTAGGCTCGTCACGACACTGGCACACACCTAGGCTTGTCACGACACTGGCACACACCTAGGCTCGTCACGACACTGGCACACACCTAGGCTCGTCACGACACTGGCACACACCTAGGCTCGTCACGACACTGGCACACACCTAGGCTCGTCACGACACTGGCACACACCTAGGCTCGTCACGACACTGGCACACACCTAGGCTCGTCACGACACTGGCACACACCTACGCTCGTCACGACACGCTCTGTGGCCACGTCAGGAGATGAGACCACCCGCCGCCAGTGGGCCGAAATCACCAGCTAAGCCGACACCCCTCGTCACGTGACCACTGACCGACAGAGGGCACAAGGTCACGTGGCGGCTGCTGACTGCGCCGTACACGAGCGGAGCCAAGGAACGGAGCAGAGGCACTGAAGGCGACACTGGCAGTTGTCGCTGATGATTTGTATGGCCGCTTTGCGGTGGATTTGTGCGTAATTACATACAAGCACACTATGTTGTGTGTGTATTTTATCCTTTATTCTTTTCAGTCATATTGTTCAACTTCATGAGATTAATTCGAAATTAAGTTTCGTTCGAAAAGAATCTAGCCTCAGCTCTGTCTCTCCCTCTGCTGCTCCTTGGCTGCCGCTCTGATGTATTGCCCTGTGACAATGTTGCGTGTGTTCGTGTCTGGCCTAAGAAAGCTTGCGCGTTAATTTGCGCCCATCAATGCGGTCCCCCAAACTGAGGCAGCTCGCCATCGGCGGGCTGCGCTGTGTCGATGTCACCACTCTGCACCCGCATGTCCATGCCATCACTGTTTAATGGCCAAAGACTGGCACTGAGGATTTTAGTGTCGACATTTGTGAACATTGAATGTGATGCATCAAATGAGTTTTACGCCACTTCATCAAAGTTATTTTACGTCTCTCTTGTATTGTAATCGCTGGAGGTTAAATTTAACGCATTAACGTATTCCTGTGTCTATACATCGGAGTTCTTTTGAGAGTTCCCTTTGTGTTCCAATAATTTGAACGGAGGACATTAGAGCACCGTTTGCCGGCATATTGGGACCGCCATTGCCCAATGCATATCTACCGCAGTGTTTGTATTTCGGAACTCGGGAATGCCTTGAGTATGTATGGTAGGTAAATATTCCGGGAACGCTTAATTGAAAAGTAATGTTATAATTGAGTAAGCAGTTTCATTTGATGATGTTTGAATTATTTGAACGCATGACTTTAGAGCACCGTCTGCCGACATACTGGGACCGCCATTGCCCAATACCCTCATCCGATTCTGTCTGTGTTGTAGATGACAAAATGAACCATTTGTCACTAAGCTGGATTGGTGTCTTGTTAACCCGGTATTGACCGCGGGGGGGAAACCTACCCCTCCTGTCGATTTTTACGATAACGTGAAAACGCGTTGCGATATCCACACGAAATTTGCATTAGCTGTCAAATGATCAATTCTACGCCTCTTGCCAAATTAAAAACTGCAAGGTCATGGTAGATCATACTTGAGTGACGTCAGAGTGACATCATGTTTGCCGATTTGAGACAAGAACGCATCGGTGCACACAAATTGACATCTCAACCGAACGAATGAAGATATTTGATGTCGGCAAACGGCAATCGAGAGACAATTATGTATGTAAGTAAAATGTGATGTTCTTGTTTTGTTTTCATCGTTCACTTTCAAATTTCGGAATGTCAAATTAAACAAAACTATTCAAAGGGAGATGCACTCAGAGTTTTACCCTTCGATTCAAAATTTTGAAAAGAGATGAAACAACTCGTCCAAGAGATGACCGTGAAGAATGCCTGTACCAAATGTTAAGCAGTTACCTATAAAGATGAGTGAGCTATGTTTTGAAGCGTACCGCAGTGCATACCACGTCAGGGCGGCGTGGCGCTCCCCAGCCGGCGCGCCGCTGCGGCAGCGGGACGACCGTTTTGTGGTGCGGTGGTGTCGGTGGTGTCAGTGGTGGTGGTGTTAGTGGTGTCAGTGGTGTTAGTGGTGTCAGTGGTGGTGGTGTTAGTGGTGTCAGTGGTGGTGGTGTTAGTGGTGTCAGTGGCGGTGGTGTCGGTGGTGTCAGTGGTGGTGGTGTCAGTGGTGGTGGTGTCAGTGGTGGTGGTGTTGGTGGTGTCAGTGGTGGTGGTGTCAGCGGTGTCAGTGGTGGTGGTGTCAGTGGTGGTGGTGTTAGTGGCGTCAGTGGTGGTGGTGTTAGTGGTGTCAGTGGTGGTGGTGTTAGTGGTGTCAGTGGTGGCAGTGGTGGTGGTGTTAGTGGTGTGAGTGGTGTCAGTGGTGTCGGTGGTGTCAGTGGTGGTGGTGTCAGTGGTGTCAGTGGTGGTGGTGTTAGTGGTGTCAGTGGTGTCAGTGGTGGTGGTGTTAGTGGTGTCAGCAGTGGCAGTGGTGGTGGTGTTAGTGGTGTCAGTGGTGTCAGTGGTGGTGGTGTCAGTGGTGTCAGTGGTGGCGGTGTTAGTGGTGGCAGTGGTGGTGGTGTTAGTGGTGTCAGTGGTGTCAGTGGTGGTGGTGTTAGTGGTGTCAGTGGTGGTGGTGTTAGTGGTGTCAGTGGTGGCGGTGTCAGTGGTGTCAGTGGTGTCAGCAGTGGCAGTGGTGGCGGTGTTAGTGGTGTCAGCAGTGTCAGTGGTGGCGGTGTTAGTGGTGTCAGCAGTGTCAGTGGTGGTGGTGTTAGTGGTGTCAGCAGTGGCAGTGGTGGTGGTGTTAGTGGTGTCAGCAGTGGCAGTGGCGGTGGTGTCAGTGGTGTCAGCAGTGGCAGTGGTGGTGGTATTAGTGGTGTCAGTAGTGGCGGTGTTAGTGGTGTCAGCAGTGGCAGTGGTGGTGGTGTTAGTGGTGTCAGTGGTGTCAGCAGTGACAGTGGTGGTGGTGTTAGTGGTGTCAGTGGTCGTGGTATTAGTGGTGTCAGTGGTGGTTGTGTTAGTGGTGTCAGCAGTGGCAGTGGTGGTGGTGTTAGTGGCGTCAGTGGTGTCAGTGGCGGTGGTGTTAGTGGTGTCAGCAGTGGCAGTGGTGGTGGTGTTAGTGGTGTCAGTGGTGGTGGTGTTAGTGGTGTCAGTGGTGTCAGTGGTGGTGGTGTCAGTGGTGGTGGTGTCAGTGGTGGTGGTGTCAGAAGTGTCAGTGGTGGTGGTGTCAGCAGTGGCAGTGGTGGCGGTGTTATTGGTGTCAGTGGTGTCAGTGGTGGTGGTGTCAGCAGTGACAGTGGCGGTGTTAGTGGTGTCAGCAGTGACAGTGGTGGCGGTGTTAGTGGTGTCAGCAGTGTCAGTGGTGGTGGTGTTAGTGGTGTCAGCAGTGGCAGTGGTGGTGGTGTTAGTGGTGTCAGCAGTGGCAGTGGTGGTCGTGTCAGTGGTGTCAGCAATGGCAGTGGTGGTGGTGTTAGTGGTGTCAGTGGTGTCAGCAGTGGCAGTGGTAGTGTTAGTGGTGTCAGTGGTGGTGGTGTCAGTGGTGTCAGCAGTGGCAGTGGTGGTGGTGTTTGTGGTGTCAGCAGTGTCAGTGGTGGTGGTGTCAGTGGTGTCAGTAGTGGCAGTGGTGGCGGTGTTAGTGATGTCAGCAGTGTCAGTGGTGGCAGTGTTAGTGGTATCAGCAGTGACAGTGGTGGTGGTGTTAGTGGTGTCAGTTATGGTGGTGTCAGTGGTGTCAGCAGTGGCAGTGGTGGCGGTGTTAGTGGTGTGAGTCGTGGCGGTGTTAGTGGTGTCAGCAGTGGCAGTGGTGGTGGTATTAGTGGTGTCAGTGGTGGCGGTGTTAGTGGTGTCAGCAGTGGCAGTGGTGGTGGTGTTAGTGGTGGCAGTGGTGGTGGTGTCAGTGGTGTCAGCAGTGGCAGTGGTGGTGGTGTTAGTGGTGCCAGTGGTGGTGGTGTCAGTGGTGTCAGCAGTGGCAGTAGTGGCGGTGTTAGTGGTGTCAGCAATGTCAGTGGTGGTGGTGTTAGTGGTGTCAGCAGTGGCAGTGGTGGTGGTGTTAGTGGTGTCAGCAGTGGCAGTGGTGGTGATGTTAGTGGTGTCAGCAGTGGTGGTGGTGTTAGTGGTGTCAGCAGTGGCAGTGGTGGTGGTGTTAGTGGTGTCAGCAGTGCCAGTGGTGGTGGTGTTAGTGGTGTCAGCAGTGGCAGTTGTGGTGGTGTCAGTGGTGTTAGTGGTGGCGGTATTAGTGGTGTCAGTGGTGTCAGTGGTGGTGGTGTTAGTGGTGTCAGCAGTAGCAGTGGTTGTGGTGTTAGTGGTGTCAGTGGTGGCGGTGTTAGTGGTGTCAGCAGTGGCAGTGGCGGTTCCAGGAGTCGCTGCGCGGCATACTTAGCGGAGCTCATTGGCCAGCCTGACTACAGGCTCCGCTGTTCTCACTTGTGCGATTTGTGCAAGCGACTCGGACCCAGAGGAGCAGCTAGGGGGCAGAGCCCCCCATCAAATACACTTGATTTAGCAAGAGCTCATGGAATTTGCACCACACCAAACCAGATGTTTTTGGCTCGCTTCGCGTACCGAAATCGTCCATAAAATCAGATTTTTGGGTCGCCCTTCCCCTGCCCTTCCCCTTCAGAAAATCCTGGCAGCGCTACTGCTCAGACCGGATGTAAGAATCTGACCCGTGATGTCTCATGTGAGCTGTGTCACACATTTTGTTGTTTGCTGTTTGTATGCATTGTATGTTCGGTGCACAGATGGTGTGTAATAATATGTACTTAAATCCATATCCAGTAAAATCGAAATATATCGTTAATACTATCACTGCAGTTTTCACAAGATCGAATGTCCCAGAGCTGTTGGGATGCCGTTTTGTTCACTCAACTCTGTCCGCTGGTTTCCAAGCTATGCATTGTTATATGGTTGGCCTGATACCACTTGACATTCCTGTCCCTCCTCTTCACCTTATGAGGTGACATCTGCAAAGCTGCCCACACAGCGGATGCCTGTAGCACATGCGAATAACACATGCCAATCGGATAGTCTGACTGAATTACAAACTATGATGGTACATCCAACCGCTAACTCATAACTAAGGTCATTCATTTAACCTTGACCTTACATGGCGTGTGGACAAACAACGACCTTTGCTCACGTGTCTAATACTGAAAATTACCGCTAAGCACTCCCACTTCACGTATAGATGGCTGAACTAGGAGAAACCATGGCCGACATCTCAGCTCTCATCTGGACTGCACTCGCTCTTGACCCGCCATTTGGTGCGGCGCACTTGATGTCGGGTACCTCCTTGTGAAGCATGCTTAATCAATGCGCAATGATTTCACACCATAAAATAAACTTTGCATCCCAATAAGGTGCCAAGAGAGTCGCATCTTCCAATACCTCACATTTTAAAGTTCGACCTTGACCTGTGACTTAATGCGGACCTAAACATAATTTCGTAAGTGCTCTGAGATCGCACCCCACGGCGATATCGATTGCCGTTTGAAGTTGTAAATTCATCCCAGCCGTTCTTGAGATAAGCAGGGGGCTGGGAGGGAATATTTGTTCCTCCCAGGCCAATGGTGTGCGGCTGAGGAGCCCGATCAATGCCGGGTTAACCTAGAATCACTCAGAAACAAACTTCTCCATTACTCAGATGTCTTTGTTCTGTTACAATGACCTACAACAGTTGCTTTAGCGATGGATAAATACCACGAGTTCCCCCATGGGGTGTATTCGGTGATAGAGTTGGTGTTTCGATTCACACATATCAATGCAAAACCACATCACAATCATTAAGCTTCCCTTCCGTGCCTATATGTCCCTCACGTGCCAAAGTTGTTCGCTTGACCCCGACCCGCACGTGACAGGAATCGCTAACACCACTGAACTCTCTACAGCCTCCCATCTGTGTCATCAATAACCGGGTCACCATGGACTCTTCTCATTCCACAGTCACCAAAAACAACCACCACGGATTGGTGAAGCCCACCAAGACGATCCTGCCCAAGATCAACCCGAGCACGCGGCTGCCTGAGCCGGTGGACCTGCGCGCCTACGACCCGACCAAGCCGCTCCGGCTGGAGCTCAACCACGGCGGTCAGCGGCAGATGCTCGAGCTGCCAACCCAGCTACTGGACAAAAACAAAAAATACCACGTCTCGTTCAGCATCCGGCAGACTGGGGCGGAACAGACGGCGGTGGCCGCGAAGGCGGACCCGGGGCCGGCGGCGCGCGACGTCCACAGTGACGGAGAGGCGGCCGCCCGGAGCAGGAGGGAGCACGAGGTGGGCGGCTCGGCGCCCGACCACCACGACAGCCACGTGCACGCACACTCCCTGTAGACAGACGAGTGCATGGACATGGGTGTGAACGGCCGCGCCGCTTCTTTCGCCGATGGTTGAGCCGAAACGTGCGTATTTGTGGATGTCTCCAATGTCCGACATCGGGTTTTATTGGATCTCACGACCGCCCATGTTTCAACACGTGTGTATTTGGGAGGCGGTCCTTCTCGTTACAGGTTGCACCTGCTAGGACTCAGTCCTCTGGTCATACCTTGTCACGGCCATACGATAGATTGCGTTGAGTTGTGTGGTTGTCGGGGAATAAACGGCGTGTTGGAATGTGGCGAGCTTACTGGGCCGTGGGTTGCAGGTTGGCGGGGTGGGGAGGAAATGTGCACCACCAGTGCGACAATTGGTCGGATGTATTTTGTGTTATCGGTATTGTTACAATACACGGATGTTGTGTGAGCCCTGGAGTGCTGTAAGAGCCCGGTTTACTCGCACTGGAGCACACTATACATGATAACCACATAAACCAGTTGTGGGAAAATATCCAAGGGTGCCGTATTATGGAGAAGATTGAGTAAGCGCACCATGTTCAGGCAAGATAGGATGAAGCTGAATCAAGTTAATTGAGGCTTTTCTTGCACAATGCCTCGCTTGCGCTGTTTCACATTCCAAAAACAATGAGCCAAAGGACGCGCGTTGAATTTGCTCACTCAATGTTAGGTGGACGACAAATTAGCATTCAGACTGCTCAAGGCAGTCTCAGCACAGTCTATCTCATAGCCGTTGCAACATATAGCCAGTGGCCAGTAGCGTACCTAGGATTTACACCAGGGGACGGATTTTGAGGGGGCCACCAACCCCATTTAAAATAGTCCGGATTTCGACCACTGCTTTTTTCAAAGTGGCCCTTTAAAAAAATAATAATTAGTGACCAACTTAATTGTCCTGTGGAGGCGACCCCATCTGCCACCATCGTTCCTGACCAGAGTGGGAAACTTACTTTCCGGGTTGGGAGTCGGAGTGCATACCGACTTCTTCCGGAGTACATTTTCATGGACATCATTTTTTTATGCATGGAATCTGTTTACCAGTAACTGACCGGAAAAACCTATGTAATCAGTACCTACATAATATGCATATGTTATATGCATTCTCATTTTTGGTCAAATCAAATGTCAAAACATAGGGACAAAGAAGTGAACAATGGATGGCACCGCCCGGCAGTGACTCGTAATAATCAGCACCGTTTCGTCTCTCATAACTCACAGGAGCAATGCGCTTTCCTTTCACTGTTGGTCTCAGTACAAGGCTAGCCATATGAAAAACAAATAAAAATATTTCACACTTCACCTTCAGCTCAGAGCGCATACCCACCTACGCAGCCAATTTCCTACATAATACGAACGCAATTCCGCTACCACACACGCCACAGTTGGATGTGAGCAAAGCAAAGGATGAGTCAAGGTCTTGTGTTTGCACTATGACACTGTTAACCATGTGTTCAAAGTTGCTAATGGTTATGACGTCATATAAAAATTACCTTGCATTGATTGGTTGACGGACAGATTTCGGAACAGAAAACGCTAACGCAGCCAATTCTGATCAGTGGCCTCCGGGACTCCGGAGAACGTCTCCTAAAACTGTCAAACTTTCCCACTATATGGGTGGCAGGAACACAAGTTTTCCGAGACGCGGCTCCAAAGCCGGAGAACAGTGTACTCAGTACGCATGCGCATCATCTTGCAAGTTGCTGTTGGCGCGTTGTTGTCGGCAATTCCGGTGGTTGAGATCAAGGCCATTTACATAGTTGAGATTGATGGAGTGTGTGAAGCTGTGATCCGGCTGCTGACTGCTACAAAAAGTGGTTAGTTTGAGTGGTGACTGTAAGTGGAATAACCGTCTTTTTTTGTGTCATTCTGTGTTTGTTTTTATTGATATCTTTGTTCCCACATTTGTGTCGGAGTACATGTGAAGCCCATCCTATCCAGTATAAACCCGGAGTGCAATTTTTTTTCAGATATAAAATATCTTAAGAAGTGCCTTAATTCCCAGCCTGTTCCTGACTCGCCGGATTTCAACCCTAACTCCCCCACCCTGTTCGAAGGTTTTCTTTTATCAGTTTCTTTTTTCTTTATAGTCAATTCTCTTTTCTTTATCCAGTGTGCGAATATCATATGACGTACAAAACCATACGTGCAATACATAACTTCGCATGTCTTATGCGCAGCGAAATTGAAACATGCCTGATGCTACCAATTGTTGCCACATAAGAATAAAAAAAGGGTACCGAATAAAATCATGGTGACACATTGGATATACCTGATTGTTGCAGGTCATAGTCTACATAGCACGTACATAGAGCACATCGATCAAAATGACCCATTATGGCCACTGATTTATCACCGTTCGCCAAAAAAAAAAAAAAATGCAACTATACCAAGTTCTTGTGTACCCTATAATTTCCGCAAAATTTTACCTGGCACGACGAGAAAACACCCATACATTGGTTATGGTCCATGGATGCAGCACATTGAAGCATCTGGCCTACAAACTTATAGTTTAACCTATATTCGATTCGCAAAATACTGTTTTGACCATGCATTATTGCCATCTACGGGGTACCTGATAATGCCTTCCTAAATACATTCATCGGATGGACATTAGCGCCAAAAAATCTCCCATCCGACAAGAAAGCAGCACATCCAAGCATGTCACCTTCAATTTCACCATTTGACCTCAGGTCAACGAAGACTTTAACATTACACCCTATGGGAATATCACGGTGTACCGAATACAATTTTCCTGAATACATTTATCGGCTGGATAATAGCGTCGAATAATCGCCCACCGAGCAAGGACGCAGCACATCCGAGCATGTGACCGTCAGCACCAGCGGTTGACCTCAGGTCAGGTTTTATGAAATTCAGAAAAATAAAGTAGTCACTTGGGTACCGTATGTGGGCCAAACGAAGCATTGAATGTAGACTATCTCAACACTGATACATGCACTAGCAACACGAGAAGCAGTACACTGCGTGATCTGACCTCTATCGATGACGCATTTCATCAGGTAGCACTAGCATCCTGTTCAACAACGCATTCAGAAACAATTTCACCAATGTCCTCCGATTCGTCTGAAAATTTGACACAACCTTCGCAGACATACCGGTAACATGCATCCCGAAATGATTTTCTGCTACGACGAACCATTTCGCCTTCAGAGGCGAAAAGGTCAGCCAGGTCAAATATGGGGTACCGCATAACTAGCCGGATAATTCACTTATTGGAATGATTCAAACGCTTGTGCCACCGCTATCACGGTGGCATGCAGCACACCAAGTCAACTGGTCACTCGAGGTCACCATTTGACCTCAGGTCAACGAAGACTTTAACATTACAACCTAGTGTCATTAACATTACCCCTAAGTCTTCCCCTAAGTCCCCTAAGTAAAATTCCTTAACGTAAATGTCCACTTGCCTGTACCTTGATCGCAAACGCTCGCTTTATAGACAGACATAAAACGTACTCGCTTTAAAGGCGGCGCAAATGACCTTTATAAAGACATAAAGACATAAAAGAGCAGTGCAACTATGAGCCACAAGGGCTCTTCTTGGTTGCATTCTGGACACTGAACCAGTTGCCCACCAAATCCGTCGATTAGCCCTCCCTGGAATACCGAAAAGCAAGCCCTCTTTTCTTATAATGAGTGTCTATGCTGTTTTTAAAGATGTTCAGTGTGCTGCTACTGACAATGGTTTCTGGCAGCTGGTTCCAATGTTCTACTACCCTGTTGGTAAAGAAAGACTGCCTTAACCTTGTCCTGCTGTGATTAACTTTAATTTTGAATTGATGACCTCTAATTGCATCATTTCTGTTAAATTGAAACATTTCCCTGAGATATCCCTGTTCCTGACCATGAACAACTTTAAAGACCTAAATTTTGAATTGATCACCTCTAATTGCATCATTTCTGTTAAATTGAAACATTTCCCTGAGATATCCCTGTTCCTGACCATGAACAACTTTAAAGACCTCGATGAGATCTCCTCCTCTCAGCCTTCTATATCCAAGTGAACACATATTCAATTTCTGCAATCTTTCCTCATATGCCGAGTTGCTTATACCATTAACCATTTGTGTTGCCCTCTTTTGTACTCTCTCTAAAAGCCAACAATCTTTTTCATAGCTAGGGAGCCAAGCTTGGACATAGTATTCCAAATGTGGCCTGACGTATGCACAGTAAAGCTTCCTCATGACTTCCTCACTTTTGTATGATACGTTCCTATTTATTTCCCCAAGCATTCTTAATGCCATCTTCCTGGCTTCTTTGGTCTGTTCTTATGCCCCCAATTTTGTTTTCAAAATAACACCTAAGTCCTTCTCCTGCTGAGTCACAGATAGTACTTGGCCACCCATCAAGTATGGAGCCTTCATATGCTGCCTACCTACATGCAGGATTTTGCACTTATCAAAATTACATTTCATTTGCCATTTTTCGGACCACTTCACAAGCTCGTCTAATCCTTTCTGCAGCAAGACCTACTCATTGTGTCCTGTTATTGCTCTAAAGACCTTCAAATGATCCGCAAATTTCAAAACCTTACTGCTTTATGGTCCGGCACACCTTAAAAAATCACCCCCCCCCCCCCCTGTAGTATGTTTTCTAGTTCCAGCCCACCTTTTTTCACCTTTGTCCGGATTGCACCGGCGCTTTATTTCCGAATATGGTCACACAATTAGCTTACACATACATACACACCTATGCACGCACACGCACACAGATGAGTACACTTATATATCGAAATATGCATTTTGCACAAGCGGTTGCCACCTATTCGTAAACTTTTGCATTGCTTCGTTCTTGAATGCAGTACATTTTTCGATTTCACGCATTGTCCTAATCTTTCCCACAAATTCCGCCAGTGACACTCTTCCATTTCCCCGTATTTTCCAACCTATTATGCACTGCTTCGCAAGCAACAGCACAAAGTTGACAATGTCATTTGCACTTATGCATCCAAACAGTATGTATTCTACGCATAAATTCGTGCTCGTTCCGTTATTTAGACACAGTTTGTGCATGAGTTCATTCCAAAACTGCGACACTGTTTTGCATTTCGCTATGAAATGTGTGATCGTATCAATGTGTGAACAAAATTTGCAGACTGGTGAATTACTAATTGTTCGGTCGCATAGGAATTTTTGCGTGCAAACAAATCGATTTATTATCTGAAACTGCATATTTTGAAGTTTCGTTGATTTTATACATTTATATGGGAGAGCATAGATTTTCTCCCATTTTTGCCTACAGAAATTAAAATTTTATCCCTCCCATTTTATTTGACATGTTGGTTTTACTGCTTTGTACAGGAGGATTCTATACATGAGGGTGCATGTCATTTCTTTTGCTTCTATTTCTTTTCCGTCATGTCTAACGAATGATATGTTTTCATTCCTTGTCGTGGGTGGCAATGAATAGTAATTATGTAATCTCAACATTCTTTTCCATTCGTATGGAATAGCATGCAAGATACTCTGGTACGTATTTTGGGATACTTCAATATTTCGACATCGGGCCACTAATATGCTATGTTCTATGCTGTTGCCATGTTCGAACAAATCCCCTATACATTTGATGCCATTATCATAGAGTGATGGCAAAAATATTGGTCGTTGATCTATTTGAATGTACTTGTTGTACCATATGAATTGAGTACTTACTGATGTGACATCGGTAGTGTTCAACTGCGCTTTCATTTTGCATGCTGCATCAATGACATATGCATACAAATTTGGTATACCTATGCTTAAAAAAGCGTCCCTATCAGCACTCGTTCGCAATATATCCTGTAATTTGAAACGTTCTAATCTACCTTGCAGCATGTATTTCCAAGTTGGTTTACTGTCGTCTATCATTCGCTTCGACCACATCAATTGCAGGGCTCTCATGTATCTGGTCATGTTCACAGCTTTAAGGCCACCCTCCTTTATTGACTGGCATAAGACGTCTTTCCTAACTTTAGGTGGTTTATTTCTCCATATAAACTTAGAAATCTCCCTATCTATTGATTCGGTGACCTCATTTGGCAGACCCATAACAGCTGCGACATACGTGAACTGTGATACCATCAAAGATTTACTGGGTACTATTCTGCCTTTCAGGCTCAGGTCTCTTCCTTTCCATAAATTCATTGCAGCTCTTATTCGCCGCAGTCTTGGTCTAATATTCTCCTTGATACAGGCTACTTTAGTCGAGAAATAGATACCTAGAGATTTTAATTTTGTTGTTGGTACAGCATCGTAAATTAAATCATTTCTATTCCTGTCTTGTCCTAGCCACACCATGTTGCACTTTTGTGTGTTCAACGTTAACCCTGACACTTCACCAAATTTGTTCAGCATTTCAAAAGCCTGTGTGGTAGATCGATCATCTTTTACGAAAATAATGGTATCATCTGCATACTGCGATATTCTTATATCTACTCCATCAAAAGCGGCCGCGAAATCCAAATTTAGTAGAATGCCTGATAGACCTTGTTTCTCACAATAGTAAATGACATCATCTATCAACCTCAAATTGTCTGCGATGCTTCTACCCTTAATAAATCCGCTTTGCCCTTCTGCTACCAGATTGCCAATAATCGCAGATAATCTCAGTGCTAACACCCTTACGACTATTTTATAAAGAATATCTAGCAAGACTATCGGTCTCTTATTTTGGAGCTGCGTCTGATCGCCTTGTTTCGTCAAGTGTTATGTAGCCACGCCTTTGAGTAACAAAGAGTTCGCCTGTGATGCACATATAATTGATGTAATCCATTATCAGTGATCCAATATGCTCCCAAAATAATAGAAAGAATTCCTTTGCAAACCCTGATGGTCCTGGGGTTTTATTTGCCATCGATTTCAAGGCCTCTATGCATTCGTTTTCCGTCATAGGCCCTTCGCACCTATTTTTGTATATTTCTGACAGTTGTGGATTATCTGCATTTTCCCAATATCTATGAAATGATCCTTCCGTTCGATTCGTGCTTCTACTCGTATATATTTTGTCGTAGTACTGCACGCAGCTATTGAGAATATTCCTACTTCCTGTGACTCCGTTTAGTTCCAGCCCTAGTGACGTAAACAGGAATGTGCAAGATTTCTAGTATAATCTACCAGGATTTTGGTATATACGGTGACATCACGTAAACATTCCAACGATGGCACGTCGACAACGTAAACGGCCCAAATAGGAAATGGGGCGCAGCCATACTCATTGCAAACAGCATACCTCACCGTCGAGTAACGATAATACTCCCCTGAATTGCGTAGCAGTCAGCCTCAAAATTGCCATTGCCAAACCACAGTCATTTCACTATACATCTCGCCGTCAGCTGAAACCCCCACACCACAGGAGCTGAGCGACTTGCCGGTTCAGGCCCCTCCAACAGTTCTCATTATGGGAGACTTTAATGCTAAACACCCCTCCTGGGGAAGCGACCAGACTGACGCCAGAGGGCGCGAAATTCACCAGTTTATTTCGGACCACAACCTAGTACTTCTTAAAACTGGGGCCGCCACCCACTACAACCCGACCTTAGGAGGATCGGACAGTTGCATTGACTTAACCTGCTGCTCCCAACGACTTAGCTCACTATTTGACTGGTCAGTTTCAGACGTTCCCGGGCTGAGCGACCACTACCTAATCACAATTAGGCTCAGCACGGACGCTATCCACCACACTAAGCTATTTAGACAATCTTGGAACTGGAAAAGAGCGGACTCGGCTAAATTCGAGGAACAGGTGGACCTCAACCTAACAACTTCAGAGACCAGTAAGATCGAGGCAATCCTAAGGGCAATCCTAAGGGCAATCAGCTCAGCAGTACGAGACTCAGTCCCAAAAAGTAACAAACCTAGGGAAAAGGCATCTACGCCATGGTGGACCCCGGACTGTCAAAGGGCAATCGCTGCACGGCGCCTTGCCCACAAACAATTCAAAAGATGCGTGTGCGAAGCACACTTATCAGCATACAGACAATCTCAAAAACCCTGCCGGTACACAATTCGAACAGCACGACAAAACTGTTGGCAGTCTTTTGCCTCTCAATTCAATAGGTTCACCCCTACCGGCAGAATCTGGGACCTGATGAAGCGTTTCAACCTGAAACGCCTACCACCAGGCCCCTTCCCCCAGCTGACGGTGAAAGGACAGGACATCACTGACCCACAACAAGTCGTAGACCACCTTAAACTACACTACGCCAGCGTATCTGGCAACAGCAACTACGACACCACTATAGTAAGCGCTCTAGACGCCCTTGCCTCCAAAGCAAATTTTAGCTCTAGCAATAGAGAAATCTACAATCAGTCGTTTACTATGCACGAATTATACCTTGCCCTCAGCAAGTGTGGAAACACGTCGGTTGGGCTGGACGACATCCATTACCAGTTTCTTACGCGACTTAGCAAAAACTCCCAAACGTACCTACTAGCGGCCATAAATGAACTATACCAAAGCGACACGTTTCCCGAATCCTGGCGAGAGAGCGTAGTCATTCCATTGCCAAAGCCGCACAAAGATCACTCCACCCCAAAAGGTTATAGACCCATCTACTTACTAGCTGTGCTAGCAAGTTAGTCGAACGCATGGTCAACACATGATTGAGGAAATTTCTGGAACACAACGACCTGCTCGACGAATTTGAGTGCGGCTTCCAGCGTCAAAAACCAACTACAGACAATCTCATTAGATTAGTGTATGACATAAAAAGTGCTCTACGCATCAAACGCACAACAGTAGCTGCCTACTTACACATCACTGCCGCATTCGACCGAGTACACAAGTCCGCACTGACACACAAACTCCACAAGATAGGCCTACGCGGACACATGGCACACTTCATTCTCAACTTCCTTAGAGACAGGACCCTTAAGGTCCGATGCGGCAGTGTCACATCAAACACCACAACTCAGGAGCAGGGCCTGGCTCACGGGAGCGTGCTCTCACCAAGCCTCTTCATCATCATGATCAACGACATACTTGCTGACCACACTGACACTTCACTTCAATACTCACTTTTCGCGGACGACATAGCCATTTGGACAACATCACAATGCTTCCTTAAAGCTGAAAAAAGCATTCAAGCATGACTAGACCACATTGCAAAGCGGTGCAGAACTTGGGGTTTCACCCTGTTCGCAGAAGGATCGGCCACGTCACATATAGTCGTCTCCGCCCCACACCCAAAACTCTACTTAAAATCGATGGCAAAGCCATCGAACAGGTAAAATGCTTCAAGTTCTTAGGAGCACATTTGGACGAAACTCAGTTTCAACACCCACATCACCTCCATCTCGAAGCGATGCGCGAAGCGCGTCAACATACTACGTGCACTTGCAGGCACAGACTGGGGCGGAGACAGGAAAACACTACTGCGACTGTACACATCTGTAGACGGGTGACGTCATGGTCCCGCGCGTCGCCAAGGCGACGCGTGCCTTCCGATTGGCTTGTTGCTTTCGCGCCAAACGATCCTGGCCGCGGGGAGTGTGAGAATAAAGCTGGCCACGGGCGGACGTGCGGTTCGCCCGTGCGGGTTGGACTCGAAAGCTGTCATACGTGTTTGCAATTCGGACACAGCGACTACATTGGCGGCGGCGGTTGGATTGACAGCTTTCGGGTCGTCCGACTCGCATGACGGGAGCCAGATGACTCGACTGAGCGTTGTGGCGGACTGAGGAGTGGAGAATTTGCGTCGTCTGAATTCCGTCGTAACGGAGTGTAGTGATACTTAGGACTTGGCCCGGTGTGACGCGTGAGTGCAGCCACTTACACAGAAGGATTGCGTGCCAGTGATGAGTTTGGGGGTCGCGAGCAAGATGTACGGCGATTGCAAGATGGCGGCCCTACCAGATACAGGTTCTGGTGAGAGTGCTGTTGTCGCCTAGCAACGGCAGACTAGCAGGCGCCTCCAGTACTCGTCTGCGCGCCAGCTGATTGAGATGACGTAGCGACTCCGCGTAGCAACGTGGCATCTCGAGGACACGGCTAAGGCCCTACGCAGAAGGACTGACTCGCAACTCCTGCGTGCGATTCTCAGCGTCGGAACTGTGAGTGCCCTGTCAAGGCGAGGCATACATGTCGGTTTAATTAGGCGTGTGGTGTGATGTAAATTATCGGATACGTCTGCACGGGAGCAGAAAGACGATTCTAGTGTATCATAACAGACTGCAACCAACGACCGCTCAGGTGACCAGGGATGCAGTGCCTGGATGTGCAGCTGGTGTAACAGACACACCAGCAGGACGTGGCTTGAGTGTAGATGATGAGAGGCAGGGCGTCGGTGAGCCGCTCGCCCCGGTGTCCGGGGTTGGGTCACCCGCACCACCCGTTCGATGTGACATATTCCGACCTGGTGTGCTGGAATCTGGAGGCGAAGGGGGTTCACATCCTTCCTCCGGAAGCACCGCTCTCGGAACTCGCGTCGTTGGGGAAAGTGGGGATCTCGGCGCGGATGCGTTAGCGGCTGGTGGTGACGACAGTAACAGCGGCGATCTGGGTCCCACCCAAGCAATTTCCGTTCAGAGGGAAGAAGGGAATGGGTGCCCCGCTGTCAGGAGAGAACCGGCGTTGATGGGCACTGCGGTTAGCTTAGGGATAGAATGCTCTGATGTCCCATCCGTGGAGGGAGTGGGGTCAGAGACAGATGACCCCGGGCCTGGACTTCCCCCGAGTGTACCGCCAACTGTGTTGCGACGATCGAGTCGGGTTAAGTGAGCACCTGGTTGCGCGATGTTAGAATAAGATGCTAGTGCACTAATTGTTATAACTAGCGTCGGGCGGAAAATGAGGATCCCCTGGGGATGCGTAAGTGGAGGGGCGGTTTGTTTCGGGTCTACACCACATTGTGAAACTGTGTAATGTCTGTGCGGATTGTGGAACGTTTTAGTCGTTGGAGCGCCTATGGCGAGTGCTTGATGCCTTGTGCTGAAATCTAGTGCGTACCCTATTAAGACTTGCGACGGTCTTGCGCAGTCGTGACATCAGTCTTTGTGTTGCGGATAAACCCGTTGCCATGCTGCTGACGACCACTTGTGACGATAGTTCGAACAGCGTGGCGATACATCGTGTGCCATTTCCCTCGGTGTCATGTCTTGGTCATGTGCGTTGAGTGCGTGTGCACTCCTTTTTCAAGGTTTATAGAGTGTAGACGGGTGACGTCGTGGTCCCGCGCGTCGCCAAGGCGACGCGTGCCTTCCGATTGGCTTGTTGCTTTCGCGCCAAAAGATCCCGGCCGCGGGGAGTGTGATAATAAAGCTGGCCACGGGCGGACGTGCGGTCCGCCCGTGCGGGATGGACTCGAAAGCTGTCATACGTGTTTGCAATTCGGACCCAGCGACTACACATCAATCATACGACCCATCCTAGAATACAACAGCATCATTTTTGCCACCATTTCAGAAAGTCAGAGCCGAAATTTAGAAATCATCCAAAACAGCTGCATCAGAGCAGCCACAGGTGCCCTCAGCACCACACCGATAGCCAGTCTTCTAGTGGAGTCAAACACGCCCCCACTCCACGTCAGGAGGACACAACAGCTGTGCCGTTACCACATTAAAATAAAATCCATTAAAAATCTTCCAGCACAGCGCTGCTTTACGCCTGACAGATACGACAAGAGCCGATTTGCGCGCAAACGTTCACCATGTAGCATTCAAATTACCACGGCTCTCTCGGATCTTAACTTCGCAATGCCATCCACTGCAACTCGACCGCCCACTAGGCCATTCTGGACTTTCAGTCAACCAAAGGTCGAGTACTTGCTCTCGGAGAAGAAATCCACTATCACATCGGCGGAAATTCTTGGCTTCTTCCACAAGTTCGCCGATGACAACAATCACAAATCAATCGTATTCACGGATGGGTCTAAACACCAGGCAAAGGTAGGCATCGGCATCACTGGACCAGGTCTCAGACTTTCCAAGCGTCTACCGGATAACTTCTCCATCTACTCCGCTGAAGCAATGGCCATTCTGGCCGCTATCACCATTCTCATGAGGCGTAAAGCTAGAAACCTAGTAATTTTCTCAGACTCCAAATCTGTCCTCCAGTCAATTAGCAACACCCACGATTGTCCACATCACTTCATTGATAGAATCCAATAACTCGTGGCCCATAACGTAAGCATGAACTTTTCCTTCCTCTGGATTCCGGCCCACGCCAACATCCCAGGCAGCGAAGAAGCAGACCGGCTCGCAAAGCTAGCCTTAGCATTGAACACTTACCCTAGCGTGGAATATTCGGTAGACGAATACAAAGCACTCATACAACGCCACATTCGTCAACATCAACAGAACACATGGACACAACACAACTCAACACAACACAAATCCAACCACACCCACGCAATCTAACCAACAATAGGCACATGGAACTCATCAAATCAATCCCACCGACAAAAAGAGGTCATCCTCACTAGACTTAGAACTGGTTGCTCAAAGCTAACACAGCCTCAATTAGAGGGTGACCAATATACAACACCGCACTGCGGCACCTGCAACACCACGTTAAGCATAGGCCACATCCTGCTAGACTGTAATAGCTTTAGCTCTCAAAGACAACCATTTCAGGCATTCTGCCAAAAAGAGGGCATCACCCTATCGCTTCCATCGCTTCTCGGTGACAAGCACCCAGAACTCCTTTAATTGCTATTTGAATATCTGTATGCCACAAAACTAGCAGGAGCACTGTAGGCACCACACCACCAACAATCACATGAACTCGCAGTGCATGACCGCGAAACACTCGTAGGAAACACGGAAATAGCCATCCCCGCATGGCGTTGGACGTACATGAGCCGATTTGTTTCTCAATTAGAAATAAATGGCTACCTAGCGGTGCAGTCGGAAGTAGATGATCCGACTTGCTTTTGGAAAACATAAACAAAAATACAAATAAAAATTAGCATAACGTAAAACGACCACCCAGAGGAGCCATCGGACGTAGATGAGCCGATTTGCCTTGCAACTCATAACGTAAACGGCTACCCAGAAGTACAGCGGACGTAGAAGAGTCGAATTGCAAAACACCGTACTAACCCAACTGACAACCATCACCATGCATGGCATGCTTAGACTAACCCACTAGCGGATCTAGGGAGGGGCCATTCCGGCCATGGCCCCCCCGAAGGGCTTAAAAGGTGGGGGGGCATAGTGTCTTTTGCCCCCCCCCTCCGAAACCAACAGAAGTAAATTCAATTAAAATGCAGTAACCTTTGCCGAGGTTAGAAAATAGCGTCCGAATGAAAGAATCTCCAATTTTAAAGGTATTTTTTTTATAATTGTTTCGAGGCCAATATGGTAGCATAGTAGATTCTGACACACATCGAGGGTTCCATGCTGCTCGAGTTCTGCTTACAGCAAGAGTTGACAAAATCGGATCCACCAGTATGTACACGTGCATGAACGTTGACGTCGTACAAGACGTTGAACGTGAACGTGAACGTTTTGGTAAACAAGAACAAAAATCCGGTCACTTAGAAACGGTGCAGGTAAGTTATGGCCCCTACACAGGAAATTATGTTGTCATTAATTATTATTTTAGAAAATGGGCCTCTTTGCCAAATAGTGGTCGAAATCCGGTG
The DNA here is from genome assembly GCA_034440615.1 of Ashinkailepas kermadecensis. NCBI lineage: Eukaryota > Metazoa > Arthropoda > Thecostraca > Neolepadidae > Ashinkailepas > Ashinkailepas kermadecensis. The sequence continues at coordinate 144,862 of JAOTOM010004541.1, read as the reverse complement.
CTTTTAACCAAAAATAGTGGGAGAATGGGCACCCTCCAAATCCGTTCGACCGCTCCCCTGATGCAATTCCTAGGTACGCCACTGGGGGAGGGGAAGGGGGGGGGCTGACGCCGAAAACCGAAAGTTGCCCCTCCCCCAAACCGGTGGGCTAGATCCGCTAGTGGACTAACCCGCTACTAACAACTAACACGCGGCGGCCGGCGTCATAGGCGGTGTGGACCTACTTGTTACCTCCTAACTTGTGTACTTGTTACCTCCTTGTTCGCACGGTAAAGATCCCTTGGTGCTCTTCGATAAGAGTAGACTAAAGCCGGCACCCTGGCAAAATCAACTTCTCGCCACTCTCAAAACACCCCCACCCCCACCCAAACTACGAATTATTTTGTGGAGGAGTAAAGTAAAACTAAACCATTTAGACATCAGGGAGCTGTCCCCAACCCAGACCCTCGCCTTCAGCACCTAAAATATCACGCAAACTAACGTACAATTCCTTAACGTCCACTTGTCTGCACCTTGATCGCAAACCAGGGGCGTCGATTTGTATCCTTTTGTGGGGGCCATGGCCCCCCCAATGTTGATTTGGGTCCCCCCAATAACCTATGCTATTTTATGCTGATAAGAAAGCTAAAGGGAACAAAATGAAAAACACTATGCTAGGTAAGTAGAAACATCGATGTTAACCAGCACATTTTGTACTGAAAAGAAACAGATTTGGATTAGATAGTGGACTGACCCTCCACCTTTTGCTGAAAAATGTAAAATTGTGTGCAAAAACAAACAAAATAGCTGGAATTCCCTCCGCTGTGGAAGTACAGCTTACATCCATAAAATGTTGAGATTAGCGATGCCGATGCATTTTAAACCAGATTGTCTGAAAGAAAATCTGCTAAGCAACTAAACAACAATTGCATGGTCATACTGATGTTTGTACACACAACCAGGGGCGTCGATTTGTATCCTTTTGTGGGGGCCATGGCCCCACCAATGTTGATCTTGCCCCCCATGTTGATTTGCCCCCCCCCCCCCAATAACCTATGCTATTTTTATGCTGATAAAAAGTGAAAGGAAAAAAAGAAGAATAAAGCACCATGCTAGGTACATAGAAAATGTAGTTGATGTTAACCAGCACATTTTGTACTGAAAGGAAAGAGATTTGGATTAGATAGTGGGCTGACTCTCCACCTTTTGCTTTGAAATTCAAAATTGAGTGCAAAAAAAAATAGCTGGATTTCCCTCCCCTGTGGAAGGACAACTTACATCATAAAATGTTAAGAATAGCTGATGCTAATGCATTTTAAACCAGATTGTCCAACAAAAAAAAATGCTCAGCCACAAAACAACAGTTGCATTGTCATACTGATGTTTGTATACACCACCAATGGCAAAACCACATGCATATGGAGCTTGAATAAGGTTCATTCCATTCTCACTTTCCAGTCATTGTCAAACTGGTATTTCTGTCTTAAAGGGTGTTTTTGGAATTTTCGGATTTTTGTCCCGGAATATTATGTTTATTAACGTGATTCGGAAGATGCGATCATTCGTTTTCTCCGTAAATGCTTACGTCTCGGTTAATCTTAGCGATAATATCTATAATGCGCCATATATGCCACACCGCTGTTGTTTGTTGCATAATTTATCCATCCCTCACCTGGCACTTCTCAGACGTGATTAAAGGGACATTTCAACACTTCACGCAGTTGATTCAACACTTTTTCACGTCGAAAATGCTTAATTTCCGCCTCTTTGCCACATAGATGACACCACCATTATTTCACCGCAACGCCGGTAAAAAACTAAGCAGAGCACGGCTTCCGGGCGTGATGTACGGTTGACGTCACGATAAATATTACGCTTGTTTTGAAATTATAATATATAAGTTTATATTAGTTTAGATAAGAGTAGATTGTATTACGTTAGGTTAGGTTAGGTTAGGTTAGGTTAGGTTGGGTTAGGTTAGGTTTTCCTATTTAATTATTAATTATCATACTGCTTGTTGGACAAGACCGAGCAGAAGCACACTCTTTTAAATATCACTTCGCGGTCCGTCACGATAAACATTACGCTTGTGTTTTTAAATTAAAATATATGAGTTTATATTAGTTTAGATAAGAGTAGATTGTATTATGTTAGGTTAGGTTAGGTTAGGATTTTTCCTATTTAATTATGAATTATCATACTATTTGTTGGAAGTCGTGAGGATAGACGAGACCGGGGTCACAGGGGTCACTTTGAGGTCAACCGTTCGAAAATGGCTTCGGTGTGTGTAGGTTGTGATCCAGTGCCATATGATATAATCAAACTTTGCTATAAGGACAACCAAGCGAGCTTAGACTTCCTTAGACGCCACGGAGTTCTTCCTGCCGGAGTTGTCTGCTCTAAGTGTTCCAAGGCCTGCAGGTTGCAGGAGAGTAGGCATCGGTGGGAGTGCACCGAGACGTTTCGTGTCGCCAGAAGGAAGGAGAAGAAGAGGTGTGGGTTCGTCACAAGCGACTACAAAGGAACTTTTCTCGACGGAACCCGCCTGGAACCGTGGCAAGTTGTGTGTTTTATTAATCTGTGGTTAGATAAAGCCGGGACCATCTCATTAAGGTATGTGAACGTTTGTAGCGTTAGCCAATCGAAGCCTCAGTCCCATGCCTATGACGTCATCATACCGTACCGACGTGACTATGACGTCATCGTTCAAATTGAAAAGTAAGCATTTACGGAGAAAACGAGTGATCGCATCTTCCGAATCACGTTCATAAACATAGTATTCCGAAAAAAACTAAAATTCCTAAAACACCGTTTAAGAAAAATTTACCGTCAAACTTGCATACCAGTGAGTGAACCAGTGAACAACAATCACAGTTATCATTGAGATTGTGGATATACAAACTAGAATTATCTTCAACAGCCCACCCATCACACCATCAGCTTGATATTTACCTGGTGCCTACCTAGGTACCTACATGCCCAGTGACAATGTGGATATTCTTTTACTTTCTGCCATAGCGTTGTTTACACTAGATATGTAACCGAATGTGCCGCATATCGGCAGGAAATGTCGCACTGTTCAAATATACCACTGGATATGGATGCAACGTTTTGATGACGTCACAAACAGTCACAGTGATACGACTTATTCGCCCATCGGGAAACCGGACGATGTTGCAACATTACATATGACTCAGTGCAGCGTGAAACTGCCATGAGACCATCGCAGTGGCTTCAGATCATCAGTACCTCTTCAAATAGATCCATATGCATGCATTCAATTTTGATATGGGGAATCCAAGTCTCAAACTGAACCAACGAGAGCCATGTGTGAGCCAATCTGCCAGCTTATGACACCATGAAAGACAAAACTCAGCAATAAGCTGCATGGACACTGCATTATAATTGATATTCCTGAGCAATATGTACTAAGTTATGGCGCACAGACTTCCAAAGCAAACCTTAAAAGGTACACCAAAGTTAGCCTTCAAGCCTTGGTGACGTCACAGCTTTTTCCTCATATATTGCAGAAATTGGTAGCATCAGGCATGTTTCAATTTCGCTGCGCATGGGGGGAGAGTGATTTTTTAGGCGTGCCGGACCATAAAGGTCATTTGCGCCGCCTCTAAAGCGAGTACGTTACATGCCTGTCTATAATAGCGAGTGTTTGGCTATCAAGGTGCAGGCAGGTGAACATTTACGTTAAGGGAATTTTACGTTATAGTTTGTGTGATATTTTAGGTGCTGAAGGCGGGGGCTGATATGGGGACATGTCTAAAGGGTTTTAATTTTGGTTACTTTGGTCCTCCACAAAATAGGATTTTAATTTACTTTACTCCTCCACAATATAATTGTAGTTTTGGTGGGGGTGGGGCTGCGCATGCGACGTGCGAAGTTTATGCATTGCCCATATAGTTTTGCACGTTACATGATTTTTTCTCGACAAAATGGAGGACTACCAGGGGGGTCGATTTGTATCCTTTTGTGGGGATCATGGCCCCACCAATGTTGATCTTGGCCCCCGCAATGTTGATTTGGGCCCCCCCAATAACCTATGCTATTTTATGCTGATAAGAAAGCTAAAGGGAAAAAAAGAAAAAAATATCATGCTAACTAGAAAGATTGATGTTAACCAGCACATTTTGTACTGAATAGAAACAGATTTGGATTAGATAGTGGACTGACTCTCCACCTTTTGCTGAAAAATGTAAAATTTTGTGCAAAAAAACAAACAAAATAGCAGTATTTCCCTCCACTGTGGAAGTACAGCTTACATCATAAAATGTTGAAATAAGCAATGCTAATGCATTTTAAACCAGATTGTCTGAAGAAAAAAATCCGCTAAGCAACTAAACAACAATTGCATGGTCATACTGATGTTGGTACACACCACCAATGGCAAAACCACATGCATATGGAGCTTGAACATCATTAATTCCATTCTCAATTTCCAGTCATTGTCAAACTTGCATGCAAATCATGGTTATCATTGATATTGTGGATATACAAACTATAATTATATTCAGCAACCTACCCATCACACCATCAGCTTGATATTTACCAAGGTACCTACCTACCTACATACCCAATGACAATGTGCATTGATATTGATATGGGGCTACCCAATCTCAAACTGAACCAACAAAAGCCACGTTTGAGCCAATCTGCCAGCCTATGAAAACACGAGAGCAAAGTCAGCAAGAAGCCGTATAGACACCTCATTATAATTGATATTCCTGAAGAAAACAATGGTTAGTAAGCTATTGCCACACATGACTTCCTAAACAAACCCTAAAGAGTCATACAAGACCAGTGTCTGGTAGCGGCCAAGGCCTGTAGCGGCATTAAATTCCCCCCCCCCACGATACTATTACCTTAGAAGGTACACCAAAATTCGCCTTCAAGATTTGGTGACGTCATAGCTTTTTTCTCTTATATTGCAGATATTGGTAGCATCAGGCGTGTTTCAATTTCACTGCGCATGAGAGAGTTAGAGCATTTTTCAATTTTCAATTTTCAAAGTTTAAAGAACTTAACCAAGCCGAACCTAACCTATTTTAAGTTGCTGTTGAATAAAAAATGATTGGTAAACTTGCAGTTCAAGGTGATTTTTTGTTTGTTCTAATTTTTCTTCAGAATACCATGTTCATGACGGTGACTAAGACGATGGGACCACTTATTTTCGGTGCAAATATATTTAATTTTAATTTGAAAAAAATGACAAATTGTCCAACTGAAAAACTTAAACCAACCTACCCTAACCAATCCTAACCAATTTGTTTGCTTTATGGTGACAAATGTGTGTAAACACTTTTCTTGGTTGGTTGGTTAGTTATTTGGGCTTACGGCCGCATTGACTGCGTTGGTCATACAGCGCCCACAACACTTTCCTTGTTCCTTAAAGCACAATAATACCAAAAAGTTTTTTAAAAAAAACAAAAAAAACAAACATGTTCAGACTTTTGTTTTCTTCAAAAGCAGCTTAGGTTAGGTTAGGTTGGGTTAGGTTTCTTTATTAAGGTTGAGAATTTTCAGAAAATAAATTAATTGACATTTTTATTTTGTTTATTTTTTTGTTCTCAAACGATAGGTTAGGCTAGGTTAGGTTAGGTTTTGTTGCATTAAAGAAAAAAAAACATTTATGTTTATGTTATGTTACCGAACTCAAAGCCCTTTTTGGTAATATTTTGCTCACAACCTGAAAAGTAAGCATTCACAAAGAAAATAAGTGGATCCAATCATCTTAGTCACCTTCATAAACATGGTATTCTGCAGAAAAAAAAATTAAAAAAGGAAAAATAGAACACCTTAAACTGCAAAGGTACCAATTAATTCGAAATTTTGTGGGGAAACTTTTTTGGAAATTTTTTGAAAAGTTTTCCCACTTGGAAAGCCTAAACTAACCCAACTTAGCCAAATCTAACCCATTTGTTTGCTATATGGAATTAAATGTGTGTAAAAACTTGTCTTGTTACCACCTTAAAGCGCAATAATACCGGTTTAGCTAGGTTAGGCTAGTTTAGTTGCAGAACTTGGAAAAAAAAATAATTCAAACATAAAATAAAATCGGAAATTTTCCTTCAAAAGGAGCTGACGTTAGGTTCGGTTAGGTTGGTTTCGGTTGTTCAATTTATAAAATTTTCAAAATGTACCTCGCTTAATTTTTGTTTCTATTTTTTTCTCCAAAGCAGGGGCATCGATTTGTATCCTTTTGTGGGGGCCATTGCTCCACCAATTTTGATCTTGGCCCCCTCAATGTTGATTTGCCCCCCCCCCAATAACATATGCTATTTTTATGCTGAGAAGAAAGTTAAAGAAAAAAAAGAAGAAAAAAACACCATGCGACTTACGTAGCTTAGTTGATGCCAACCAGCACATTTTGTACTGAAATGAAACAGATTTGAATTGGATAGTGGATTGAATCTCCACCCTTTGCTGTAAAATTGACAACTTTGTGGAAAAAAACAAAGGAGTTGGATTTCCTTCCAATTTGCAAGCACGACTTACATCATAAAAGCAACCTTAATCCTTGGCAACACGGTACATAGTTTATCGTCGCTTTACCGAGGCTTATTTACTGACGCACCCGAGCAGAAATCGGGCATATTCCAAATTCGGTGGAGAAATTCGGCGCAACCTGGCAATCGCACTCGTGACGTCACAGCTCAGAAATATGGGCCTGTGGCGGCTGCAGAAGTGACAAACACCTGCTTGTAAGTTATATAAGGTCAAAGCCCATCACCAAATGTGTCTGGAGAGACTTGATAGACACTTGCGCGCAATAAATGCCACAAATCGTGGTGGGCGTTTCTCAGAACATCCAAATAAAAAATTCCAGTTACAAAAATTCCAGCGCCTAAAGTCTAAATTTGAGGTTGCAGTCGACGGATGGTGAGAAAATGTGACGGAGGTGAGACATTCTTGATGCAATTGCGCGCAGTGTTTAATCCGTAGCCCAATCTCATGTGACGTACTGATTCGTTTTTTGTACTTCGCACTTTCTGATGTATCTGCATATTGGTGTGATTTTAAATAGTGAATAAATAGCCTGCTGCTATTTAATTCCCAAAGGAACAGTAGTTGAAGAAGTAGGCAGGTAAGCTTGAACAAGAACATCCAAATAAAAAATTCCAGTTACAAAAATTACAGCGCCTAAAGTCCAGTCCATGCCTTTTTCTGATTTGTGCTCAGGGTTTCCATTTTAATATCACATAACTATCACGTATGTCTTCAAGAAGGGCTGTTTTTAGTTTACTTTTATTAATATTTTCACTCCACTGCACCTGGTGCTTTTTCTGTCCTGGATTGGGGCACCTAGTGTTGCATTTCCGTCCAGGGGTTGGCACACCTTTTGGTAAATTTACAGCTTAAGGCAATTTCTGATTTCTTGATTTGTTTAATGCAATGTTTAAGAATGTGATGAACATGATGTTACTGCTCATTTTGGTAAAGTTGTGTTTTAAGGTGTTTTATGAATTCGTGGAATGTATCATTTCAATGCAATGTTTATGAATGTGACCCAAATGATGGGACCACTCATTTTCTATACAAATGCCTACATTTCAGGTTGTGAGCAAAATAACACCAAAAAAGGCTTTGAATTAGGTGTCATAGGATAAGCTATTCTTTTTAAATAAAAAGAAATGCAACATAACCTAACCTAACCTAGCCTACCCTCCCTTTGGAGAAAAACAAAACCAAAACATCAAGTTGTAAAAATTTCAAGCAATGTATTTTTTACAATAAAAAATGTAACCCAACTTAACATGTTGAAATGTAAAAGAACAATAACATGTTGAAAGTACTATATTTTCAGGAATGGAATCCTGTGCTGATGATATTTTCTGTAATAAATTTGCAAATCAGATCTACATCATTAGTGTAAATAAATATGAAAAATTCATAGAAATGCATACACCGGTTTGTGGACAAGAAGTTATTCTGGTGATTTCTGATGTATTGGAACATGACAAATGTTTCATGATAGAAGCAGGCAAAGTTAAAGTACTTATATCTCAATAAATGGTCAGTTCACTAACAAGACAGCAAATTCACTCAAATAGCACTCAAAACAACAGGCGGCCCACTCTTTTTGCAAGTTTAAAATCGATGACAGTGCTTTCTTGAATCATGTTTAAAGCACATGAAGGAAATGTATTGCTGACACTTGTAAGGAACTGATGTGCAATCTGCAATCTACTCTCGATCGTGCAATCTGCGGAAAAAAAACACGTTGAGCAGCCGCAGTGGCGTACTAAAGGGAAAAGTTCCCCTCCCTAATGTCAGGCACCAATGAAATACTTTCACCCACCGTCATTACTATTCAGGTCTGCTGTGCTCTGATGCTCCATCAATGCCGGTGTGTTTTAGCCTGCATCTGATCGCTGAAGTATTTTTATTTAAGCCGGTGTGTGTTTGTTGGTGTGTGGAGTGAGGAGGAGGGTAACGGTGACGGTGACGGTGACGATAGATCCGAGCCCACTATATGGCACGGCAGTCGCATGCTATTACTCAGAGTTGTTATGTTGACATGTACTGAGCACTGCTCTTTTAATTATGTGACTTCACCAGTTATTGGACGATTTTCCCCGTTGGTGAGGATGCTGAATAAACATAAACATACACATCGTCGAATAAAAAATCGGAATTTCTGAGATCCGAAAATATAGTGGGATAAATCCGACGAGTTTTTTTTTTGGGGGGGGGGTGTAGTGCGTTAGCACTTCGGCCCCCCAATGTTTGTAAAAAATCGACACCCCTGTCGCAAACGCTCATTTTATAGACAGACATGCAACGTACTCGCTTTAAAGGCGGCGCAAATGACCTTTATGGTCCGACACGCCGAAAAAAAAACACTCCCCAAACATTCCAAACACGTTTTTAAACCAGGCTAAGATTCATCTGCGGCGCGGCGAAGACATTAGAGTGCTGTTGGGCATACGGTGTTCCTGGCTGTTGGCATGGGAAATTGAATTATGTGGCTGAGGAATATTGTTTGGATTCCTTGGTATTGAACATGCTCTTAAGTTAGGTGCAGAATTTCTTCAGTTCATAAGATACAACAACCATACCATTCATACCATTCAACCATTCATAAAGATTCATCTGTGGCGCAGCGAAGACATCAGAGTTTTGTTGTTGGGCACATGGTGTTTCTGGTTGTTGGCATGAGACATTGAAATATGAGGCTGAGGAATATTGTCTAAATTCATAGGTTATTGAACATGCTCTTAAGTTAGGTGAGGATTTTTTTTTCAGTTCATAATATACAACAACCCTCAACCTGTTATCGTTCCTAACCCTTAAATTTTGACGAATTGAAATTGAAGCCATAGCTGGATTTGCCAAATATTAGGCTTACCGGAAATTTGTGCTTTAATGTGTTTTATGAATCATCGGAATTTATTATTTGAATGCAATGTTATGAAGGTGACTAAGATGGTGAGACCACTCATTTTATGTGCAAATGCTTTTCAGGTTGTGAGCAAAATAAAACCACATCTTTCATTTAGGTAACATAGCATAAAAAGAAATGCTTAAAAAATAAGAAAGCATCATAACCTAACGTAACCTATTCTAACCGCCCCTGGAAGAAAAAAGCTTAGTCCTGGAATATTTAAACCTTGAATGTGCCATGCACACCAGATGAAACCAACATACATGTCATGACATATATAACCATAGTTAAATACCCATTACCCAGCATATGGAAAACATTAGATGGCACTAAAAAGTAAGCATGTTTGGCATGACCTGTGCATCACTATCTGCTCTCTAGCCCTGTGTGAAGTAATAAGAAGGCAAGGTATTTTGTAGAATAAGTGGGAAGTATGTACTGATGCAGGTTATCAAAATTGGTTTTAAAAGTATGTGTGTATCATATTTATATGTCGGAATTATTTCAGAGCTTTAAGGGCAGTATTAAAGTGCATTGTGATGGAAATATCCTTATTTCCAACTATGATGCTTTTGGAAACTCAATTTGCTTTTGAATTACCATGCATAAATAATGCCATTTTCTTACTGAAGTGCATATGCATTGGAACATTCTTTCTGCATGATCATATCCTAGACTGCAAATATTAGCAACTTGAGGTGCACTGTGTGCACCAGCTGGTTCACAGAGACCCATATGCCTCCTAAAGGAAAAAGCACACTGAGTGCACCTGGGATAAAAATTGGACGAACTGCAGAGCAAAAGATGGTATTAAGAAGAGGATTTGTGGCCATGCATACCTAAAAATATGAATAAAGCATTAAGCCGTCTCTTTTCTTGAAAAGTACGGTGCATTTTTTTCTGAGATAGCGAATAATTTCAGCATTTGGTAGGAATACCTGGTAGTAATGTTGGAGAATCGCATTAATTATATGTGTGGTATTCTCTTATTCAAAAAATGGTATGGAAAATGGGCACATGTCATACACACATGGCTGTGTGTATTCATACCAATATTATAAGCTTCAGTACACTGAGTATTCAATTTCAGGTCAATTTCAATTGAAGTTTCATAAGTTCAGGGAGGGGGTAGGTCGCGGCCTGTGGCCTCACTCTGGGATAAAAATCACCCATGGTCAGTGCAATCGACAGGCCTTCAAGGCTGGTGCAGGGGAAAAGTCAAGCTTTTTATCCAGATGTCTCCAACTTTTGAAAAACCAAGGAATCCACAGCTTTAAGCTGCAGTGTTTTGAGGTTGTGGGAGGAACTGCTGTGGAGTCCAACGTAGGCACTCCACACTATATCGATGGCATGTTGCCAGAAACTTGTGCGTGTAGAATATTGCTTGTATTTGCAGAGATGAGAGAGATTTTCAGTCAAGTGCGGCCGCGTAGACGTCACACTTTCCAACAGCTGTGTTAGTTGTCCGTGCTCCTGCGCATGCGTCAACTCGCCGCTAGCTACTTTTTTTCTTTTTTTCCTAAATCTTTAGCTGAGGCAAAGTGCCATCTGCTAGAGATTGCTACGTTAAAGAAGGAGTTACGTTAATCCGGCTTATGTGACATCCGGTTATATCAACTAGTCAAGAAAGGAGAGACGCCGGCGAGGGGGCGGAGAGTAACAGGACACGTTGCGTGACGCCCCGACGGGGCGAATGTGGCGCGGCGTTTGGGCCATGACGGCAATGTGGCGCAGCGTTTGGGCCATGACTGTAAACGTGGCACACTGCTTTGGCCATCACTCTTAGCTCGCCGAACCCGCTTATCCAGAGCAGGCCTCCACCTCCCCTGGTTCGTCAGTTTCATACGAAACAGACGATCCCACCTTGCCTTCCCCGCCACACACACGCCTGCGAGGGCGTGACCACCACACCACACATCACTAATGCAGACACCCACCACTGAATTCTTGCTCCAATGGAATACGAGGTCACTCATATCCCATTGGGCAGAATTCAAGGAATATATCATCAGAAATAAACCATTGATTGCCGCCGTTCAGGAGACCCGATGGCGCGACAATGACCCATATAATTTTAATATCTTTGGTTATTCCCTCTACACCGACAATAGAAATTCTACATCCCGCGGCGGCGGGGTCGCCTTATTTATATCCGACACCCTCCATCGTCAGATCCCCATTGTAAATAACCTAAATTTTATTGCCGTTTCTGTCAAAATTGCACAACTAGAGCTTACTATACTCTCTCTCTATCTCCCACCTTCTCCTACACTATCCTTATCTTCTGTGACCGACCTATTCGGTCTCCTCCCTCACCCCTGTCTGGTGCTGGGATATTTTAATGCCCACCACCAGGCATGGGGCTGTCACACCACATCACCTCGGGGACACCACGTCGAAACACTACTCAACACCCACAACATGGTCTTTTTAAATGACCAAACACCCACACACAACACCGACATTGCCCCGTTCCGTCCATCTGCCATCGACCTATCTTTGGCCTCGGCCTCCATCTCACCCCTCTTTCTTGGCATGTACAACCCGACCCCCTCTTTAGCGATCACTTCCCTATTCATATTATGCTTGAACGCTCAGCCCAGGCTAGAGATTATTCATTTCTCCCCCGCTGGAATGTTCGCAAGGCGAAATGGCCATCTTTCTCCCAGGAAATTGACACCGTCTTCCCTCCTCATTCACACCCCCCAATATCAGCTTTTCTTGACACCATATTACTCGCGGCAGAAAATCATGTCCCCCACACTCGTCGCTCCCCGGCCGTCATCACGTGCCGTGGTGGAACGACGAGTGTCAACGGGCCGTCGCTCTGCGGCGGCGGGCTGAGCGAAAATTTCGCAAAAATCTCACCACCCAAAACATGTTAGAAGCCCGCGAGGCTAACAAACGTTGTTAGCAGATTATCCTTAGCGCCAAAAAACGCAGCTGGCAACTCTATTCAAACTCATTCAACCGTTTTATCCCCATCGGCCAGATTTGGACCAAAATTCGCTCTTTCTCAAATGGCAGATCCCCACACCACGGATTCCCACAACTGACAATTAATCAACGCAGCATCACAGAACCCTCGGACGTCGCGGAACACTTTGCCACCTATTATGCAGACATCTCCTCAAATACGCAATACTCGCAACAAACCACCGACTTCCTACAAACCACTCTCGCCACCTGCAACTTTACCTCGGACAACACGGAACCATATAATGCCCCCTTTATTCTCTATGAACTAAATTTATCCCTATCCAAAGTAACAAACACCGCGGCTGGCCCTGACCAATTGGCATACCCCTTCTTCCAAAATTTATCCGACTCCGGAAAAGACAACCTCCTTTCGGCACTAAACCAACTATGGACTGACGGCACCTTCCCCCCCTCCTGGTCTACTAGCACTATCATTCCTATCGCTAAACCTCGCAAACCTCGCGACCTTCCCTCTAGGCTATCGACCTATCTCTCTCACTAGTTGTGCCTCTAAACTTTTTGAGCGAATGGTCAATGGACGAATCAGAGTTCACCTCGAAAACAACGAAATTCTCACACCCTTTCAAAGCGGCTTTCGACCCAGACACAGCACCACTGACAACCTCATTCTATTAGTTGACTCGATTCAGCGCGGTTTCATGAAAAAACATGAAACCGTGGCACTCTTTCTCGATTTAAAATCCGCATTCAATAAAGTACACAGTTCGGCACTCCGAATCAAATTACATCGTATTGGCATCAGAGGCAGAATGGCAAAATTTATCACCAACTTTCTCGCTAATAGAACATTCACCGTCCGCTGCGGCAATATACATTATCGGTCCCAAAAATTAGATCAAGGCGTCCCACAAGGCAGCGTGCTATCCCCCACCCTCTTTCTTATCATGATTAACGATGCGCTCGCTGACCTCTATCACATAGCCCCCTGTCTAAAATACTCCATTTACGCCGATGATTTGGCCATATGGTGCACGCACCCATCGGCAGACAATGCAAATTATATAATGCAGCGCGCCATGAATCAAATTGATTCCTGGTGCTCCCTCTGGGGACTGCAAATCTTCCCCACCAAATCCGTCACAATGCTTTTCTCCCGGCTCACCACGTACATTCCACCTCTTACACCACTCCGTTACCGCGACCAAATTATCCCTCACCAAACCACCTTCACCTATCTTGGCATCGTACTAGACAAAAGTCTTTGTTTCGGCCCCCATATTGCTTATCTAAAACAACGTTGCGCAAAACGTCTAAATCTCCTGCGCTGCATCTCCGGTCGTGACTGGGGTGCAGACAGGGCCACACTCAACACAATGTATATTACTCTGATTCGCTCAATCCTGGAATACAATGCGTTTATCTTCGATAATATATCCCCTTCACACATCTCACAACACTTGAACGCATACAGAATAACGCAATTCGCCTCATCACCGGAGCACACCGCACCACGCCCAGCACTAGTCTCCGGGCTGAGGCCCACCTCCCCAGCTTACAACACCGCAGAATACTTCAGCTAGTCAGATACCACTTTCGCACCACAACACAACACAACCACCCTGCCACCCTCGCACTCTCTAATCCTCCCGTTCGACGTACATATAATAGGAACAAATACAATATTGCCATACATTTAGACCATGTCCTCACATTCGCACTCAAATTCCCCAACGTAATCCCCGACAAATTGCCTCCTCTAATCCCGTTTTGGCACATGAAACACTCCAAACTTGAGTATCTCTTTCGGGAAAACAAAAACCTGCTCACCCCCATTGAAGTCCAAATTATATTTTTTGAATATCAAGAGGCCCACCCACAACACACCTTCTTCTATACGGACGGCTCACGTACCAGCAATGGTACGGGAGCCGCCTGGTAGGCGGTGGGCCCGACACTGGTCAAACCAAATTAACACTTCACCATTCGGTATACACAGCAGAACTAGTCGCCATACTCACTTGCCTACAACACATCATTGCGCAACGCATTACTACCCCTACTACAATATGCACTGACTCACGATCCTCCGTGGACGCCCTCGCCTCAATACACAACACCACACACCCCACGCTCCACGCCATCCGACACCTCTACAATGCCAACCACGCACACCTTCCACTCACACTGCTCTGGATCCCTGGACATAGGGGCATCCCGGGAAATGAACGGGTTGATGGTCTCGCCCGCGCGGCGATCGACCTCCCCGATAACAACGGAGCCCCAGTACCCCCCGGAGATCTTTTATCCCTCACAAATAATCTGTTCAAAAAGTATATTCAGGCCTGCTGGTCACACAACACCACACGCCTACACACCATCAAGCCCACACTCTCCAGCTGGCCCTCCTCCAACCAGCACACCCGTCTGAACGAGGTGGTACTCGCCAGACTTCGCCTGGGACACACCGATTTGACACACAATTATATTTTTCATAGACCTCACCGCCTTCCACTTTGTAACACATGTCACGTACGCCTTACTGTTACTCATGTCTTACTTGACTGTCCAGCATATGCTCTTCACCGTCGCTATATCATGCAATATGTCGCCAAGATCCACTCACAACTTTCGCTTCAAGCTCTCCTCGGGAATGACCACCCGGAACTACTTGATTTACTCTTTCGCTTCCTCCAGGACACCAAACTCTCCGAACTGATATAAAGCCTCCGTCGCATTTTCCTTTTCCAAGCTAGCCTGATAAAAGTTATAAGACACGCGCCACACTCCGTACTGGCTGTACGACTCCGCTCCACATCTCTTCCTCTCCGTCGTCGCAAAACACATACATATAGGTTATCTCACACTAGGTAGACAGGATCCGATCCAATTTGGCTAATACGGACGGACTTCCTTTTAAATTGCGCTTGGTTTTTTACCCTCGGGTTTTCCAAGCAGCCTGGTTTTCCCCTTTTTAGGGGTTTCCAGGCTTTAACTTAAAACATACACTTACACACACAAGGTCGGGCCCGACGCCCACGACTCGCCCTGGGCGTCGGGCCTCCGCTTCGCTTTTCAGGTCGCAGGTGGGCAGTGGAGCCTCTCCGGAGGTTACGATGCTGCCCACCCTCCAAATGTCCTTCCATTGTCATGAGTGTCTGTATGTATGTATATGTACCTGTATGACATGCGTGTTTCGTCTCTACGCCATATTTCTTGTTTGACGGCGTCTTTCCTTTCTTGACTAGTTGATATAACCGGATGTCACATAAGCCGGATTAACGTAACTCCTTCTTTAACGTAGCAATCTCTAGCAGATGGCACTTTGCCTCAGCTAAAGATTTGGGACGGTTCTCCTTATAAATTGCGCTTGGTTTTTCACCTTCGGGTTTTCCAAGCTGCTTGGTTTTTTTCACCTCTCAGGTTTTTCCAAGCCTTAACTAAAACATACACCTACACACACAAGGTCGGGCCCGACGCCCACGACTCGCCCTGGACGTCCGGCCTCTGCTTCGCTTTTTCGGTCGCAGGTGGGCAGTGGAGCCTCTCCGCAGGTTACGATGCTGTCCACCCTCCAAGTGTACTTCTATGTGTCGTGTATGTACGTGTGTCTGTGTATGTTTCACCCATGTATGTGTGTCGGACTTTACGCCACGTTCCTTGCTTGTCGGCGTCTCATCTTTCCTCGCTTTCTTAATTGATATAACCGGATGCCATATAAGCCGGATTAACGTAACCCTTTCCTTAACGTAGCATATCTCTAGCGGATGGCACTCGGCCTCTGCTAAAGATGGAGATAAAAAAAAACAGGTACCCCGCCCAGACACGGCGCCGGCAAGGGTGACGTGGCGAACAACATACCGCGCAGGGGTTAACACTGCACGGCCGGAGCGAGTGCGAAGGGCGGGCCGCAGCGCTGGCCCGACGGCTGATGACGGCGGTGGCGGCGTTGGTGCGGGCGGCGGATCCAAGTAGGCTGGTTTGACGAGATGTCAGCCAGTGAGTTGGCTGAGGTTGCAGGCAGCCAGTGGGTCGGCTGAGGTTGCCGAGGCAGCCAGTGGGTCGGCTGAGGTCGCTGAGGTTGATGTAACGTCAGCCAGGACGTTAGACGAAGAGGCAGTTGATGAGACGGCAGCCAGTGGGTCGGCTGATGTTGCTGAGGCAGCCAGTGGGGTTGCTGAGGTTGATGTTGTGACGTCAGCCAGTGAGTCGGCTGTGACGTCAGCTGGTGTACCGGCTGATACCGTGACGTCAGACGGTGAGCCGGTGGGTGCTGTGACGTCAGCCAGTGAGTCGGCTGTGACGTCAGACGGTGAGCCGGCAGATGCCGTGACGTCAGCCAGGACGTCAGACGGCGTGCTGGAGGATTATGCGGCGTCAGCAGCAAGTCGGCTGACACCGCATGGGCGTCGACATCGGTGAGCAGGCGGATGTGACGTCAGACGATGAGCCGGTAGGTGCTGTGACGTCAGCCAGTGAGTCGGCTGTGACGTCAGCTGGTGTACCGGCTGATACCGTGACGTCAGCCAGGACGTCAGACGGCGTGCTGGAGGATGATGCGGCGTCAGCAGTGAGTCGGTTGACACTGCGACGTCGACTTCGGTGAGCAAGCGGATGAGACGTCAGACGGCGAGCCGGTAGGTGCTGTGACGTCAGCCAGTGAGTCGGCTGTGACGTCGGCTGGTGTGCCGGCTGAACCGTGACGGCAGACGGTGAGCCGGTCGGTGCTGTGACGTCAGCTGGTGTTCCGGCTGAAACCGTGACGTCGACGTCAGTGATCCGTAGTAGCGATCTCTGCTGGAAGTCCGCCAACAGAGATCTCACCGGGCGTGGAGCCGTTGACGGAGCGTCGTTGTCCAGCAATTGGCGAAGGCCGGCTGGGCGTGCGCAGATGCGGCGACGCAGCGGCGAGACGAACGCCGGTGGTCCCTCGGTGTCCGGGCGGCGCCATCAGGCCTCCGGCGAGAGGGAGAGAGGCAGAAAGAGGGACAGGACCGGGTGGAGGCGTGCGGAAAGCGGAGAGAGTTTCCCGTTGGCTCCCCACATCACGTCCGACGGCTTGAATCACGTCGGGACGACTAGAATCACGTCGGGACGGCTTGAATCACGTCGGGACGGCTTGAATCGCGTCGGGACGGCTGGAATCATGTCGGGACGGCTTGAATCACGTCGGGACGGCTTAAATCACGTCGGGACGGCTTGAATCACGTCGGGACGGCTTGAAATCACGTCGGGACGGCTTGAAATCACGTCGGGACGGCTTGAAATCACGTCGGGGTCACCAATTGTGGAGTCCAACGTCGGCACTCCACACTATCGATGGCATGTTGCCAGAAACTTGTGCGTGTAGAATATTGCTTGTATTTGCAGAGATGAGAGAGATTTTCAGTCAATAACTTTTTTCTTTTTTTTATCTCCATCTTTAGCAGAGGCCGAGTGCCATCCGCTAGAGATATGCTACGTTAAGGAAAGGGTTACGTTAATCCGGCTTGTATGGCATCCGGTTATATCAATTAAGAAAGAGAGGAAAGATGAGACGCCGACAAGCAAGGAACGTGGCGTAAAGTCCGACACACATACATGGGTGAACATACACAGACACACGTACATACACGACACATAGAAGTACACTTGGAGGGTGGGCAGCATCGTAACCTGCGGAGAGGCTCCACTGCCCACCTGCGACCGAAAAAGCGAAGCAGAGGCCCGACGTCCAGGGCGAGTCGTGGGCGTCGGGCCCGACCTTGTGTGTGTAGGTGTATGTTTTAGTTAAGGCTTGGAAAAACCTGAGAGGTGAAAAAAACAAGCAGCTTGGAAAACCCGAAGGTGAAAAACCAAGCGCAATTTATAAGGAGAACCGTCCGTTTTGGCCAAATTGGATCGGTCTCTGCCTACCTAGTGTGATACAACCTATATGTATGTGTTTAGCGACGATGGAGATGATAGCGTTTGACTTCAAATTACTTCCTCAAGTTTCGTGCCGTGCAAGTGTGTGAATAGTATGTCAATGAGGTCCGGGTGCTTGTCACCGAGGAGGCTTGGTAGTGAAAGTGGAAGACGATTTTGCGCAATGTAGGTAAGAAGTGGGCGACGTTGTAGTTGGTAGACTGGGCAAATAAGCAAGAAATGTTCCACAGTGTTACGAACACCAGATGTTTGGCAGGGCGGAGCGCGGAGAGGTCGATCAAAGAGGAAATTATGCGTGAGATTCGTGTGCCCGAGTCGGAGTCGAGCAAGGTGGATCTCGTGTGAGCGCGTGAGTTGTCTGGAAGAGGGCCATTTGGCGAGAAGGGGTTTAATGTGGTGCAAGTGAGAAGTGTTGTGATTCCAGCATGCCTGGAGATATGTGTTGAATAATCTGTTGGTGAGGGATAGAAGGTCACAGGGGGGACTGGGAGGTTGGGGGTGGGTGGGAAATCGATGGCTCGACGTGCGAGCTCATCTGCCCGCTCGTTGCCCGGAATCCCAATGTGGCCAGGGATCCAGAGCAGTGTGAGGTGAAGGTGGACATGATGTGTGTGATAGAGTTCCCGGATAGCGTGGAGTGTGGGGTGTGTGGTGTTGTGTATGGCTGCGAGAGCGTCGATGGAAGAACGTGAGTCGGTGCAGATGATGGTTGGTGTGGAGATGTGGTGTTGAATGATGTGGTGTAGACAGGCGTAGATTTCGACTAGTTCTGAGGTGTAAACCGAGTGATGTGGTGTTAATTTTATTTGGCCAAAGCTGGGTCCACGGCACCAAGCAGCTCCCGTACCGTCGGTGGTACGGGAGCCGTCTATGTAGAAGTATGTATGATGGGGGTGGGCGGCTTGATATTCGAAAAATGTTTGTTGGGTTTCGATGGGAGAAAGTAATTTTTTGTTTTGGTGGAAGAGATATTCGAGCTTGGGGTGATACATGTGCCAAAAGGGGAGAAGGGGAGGGAATTTGCCGAGGGTTACCTTGGGGAATTTGAGTGCGAGAGTAAGGACATGTTTCAAATGTATGCCAATGTTGTGTTTGTTCCTATTATAGGTAAGTCTGAAGGGAGGTTTAGTGAGTGCGGGGGTAGCAGGGTGGTTGAGCTGTGTTGTGGTCCGAAAGTGGTATCTGACTAGTTGGAGTGTTCTGCGGTGTTGTAAACTGGGGAGGTGGGCCTCAGCCCGGAGACTAGTAATGGGTGTAGTGCGGTGTGCTCCGGTGATGAGGCGAAGAGCGTGATTTTGTACGCGTTCAAGTGTTGTGATGTGTGACGGAGATATATGATCGAAGATAAACGCATTGTATTCCAGGACGGAGCGAATCAGAGCGATATGCATAGTGTTGAGGGTAGCCCTGTCTGCACCCCAGTCGCGACCGGAGATGCAGCGCAGGAGATTTAGCCGTTTTGCGCAGCGTTGTTTTAAATTAGCAATATGAGGGCCAAAACAAAGACTTTTGTCTAGTATGATGCCAAGATATGTGAATGTGGTTTGGAGAGGGATAATTTGTTCGCGATAGCGGAGCGGAGTAGTAGGTGGGATGTACGTGTGGAGCCGTGAGAAAAGCATTGTGACGGATTTTGAGGGGGAGATTTTCAGTCCCCAAAGGGAGCACCAGGAATCAATTTGATTCATGGCGCGCTGCATAAGATAATTTGCTTTGTCTGCCGAAGGGTGCGTGCACCATATGGCCAGATCATCGGCGTAAATGGAGTATTTTAGGCAGGGGGCTATGTTGTGGAGGTCGGCGAGAGCATCGTTAATCATGATGAGAAAGAGGGTGGGGGATAGCACGCTGCCTTGTGGGACGCCTTGATCGAGTTTCTGGGGCCGAGAATGGATATTGCCGCAGCGGACGGTGAATGTTCTATCAGCGAGGAAGTTGGAGATAAATTTTGCCATTCTGCCTCGTATGCCAATACGATGTAATTTGATTTGGAGGGCCGAACTGTGTACTTTATTGAATGCGGATTTCAAGTCGAGAAAAAGTGCGACGGTTTCATATTTTTTCATGAAGCCGCGCTGTATCGAATCAACTAATTGGAAGAGGTTGTCGGCGGTGCTGTGTCGGGGTCGGAATCCGCTTTGAAAGGGGGAGAGAATGTTGTTGTTTTCGAGGTGTACTCCGATTCGACCATTGACCATGCGCTCAAAGATTTTAGAGGCACAACTAGTGAGAGAGATAGGTCGATAGCTAGAGGGAAGGTCGCGAGGTTTGCGAGGTTTAGCGATAGGAATGATAGTGCTAGTAGACCAGGAAGGAGGAAAAGTGCTGTCAGTCCATAATTGATTTAGTGCTGAGAGGAGATTTTCTTTTCCGGCGTCGGATAGATTTTGGAAGAAGGGGTATGCCAATTGGTCAGGGCCAGGGGAAGTGTTGGCTACTTTGGAAAGGGATAAGGTTAGCTCATAGGGAGTAAATGGGGCATTATATGGTTCAGTGTTGTCCGAGGTAAAGTTGCAGGTGGCGAGAGTGGTTCGTAAGAAGTCGGTGGTGTGTTGTGAGTATTGTGCATTTGAGGAGATGTCAGTATAATAGGTGGCAAAGTGTTCCGCGACGTCTGTGGGTTCTGTGATGCTGCGATGGTTAATTGTCAATTGTGGGAATCTGCGGTGTGGGGATCTGCCATTTGTGAAAGAGCGAATTTTGGACCAAATTTGGCCGATGGGCGTAAATCGATTGAACGAGTTTGAATAAAGTTGCCAGCTGTGTTTTTTGCCCGCTAGGATAGTCTGCTGGCAACGTTTTTTTGCCTCGCGGGCTTCTAACATGTTTTGTGGGGTAAGGTTTTTTCGAAATTTTCGCTCAGCCCGCCGCCGCCGAGCGACGGCGCGTTGACACTCGTCGTTTCACCACGGCACGTGGTGACGACCGGGGGAGCGACGAGTGTGGGGACATGATTTTCTGCCGCGAGTAGTATGGTGTCAAGAAGGGCTGATATTTGGGGGTGTGAATGCGGAGGAAAGACGGTGTCAATTTCTTGGGAAAAAGTTGGCCATTTCGCTTTGCGAACATTCCAGCGGGGTAGAAATAAGTAATCTCTAGCATGGGCTGAGCGTTCAAGCATGATATGAATGGGAAAATGATCGCTAAAGTGGGGATCGGGTTGAACATGCCAAGAGAAGAGGGGTGAAATAGAGGCTGTAGCCAAAGACAGGTCAATGGCGGATGGACGGAAAGGGGCGATGTCGGTGTTGTGTGTGGGTGTTTGGTCGTTTAAAAAGACCATGTTGTGGGTGTTGAGGAGAGTTTCGATGTGATGTCCGCGAGGTGATGTGGAGTGGCAGCCCCAAGCCTGGTGATGGGCATTGAAGTCACTCAACACCAGACAAGGGTGAGGAAGGAGGCCGAAAAGGTCGGTCACAGAAGATAAGGATAGTGTGAGAGAAGGTGGGAGGTAAAGAGAGAGTATAGTGAGCTCCAGTTGTGCAATTTGGACCAAAACAGCAACAAAATTTAGGTTATTAGCAATGTTGATCTGACGACGAATGAGGGTGTCTGATATAAATAGAGCAACCCCGCCGCCGCGGTGTGTAGAATTTACGTTGTTGGTATAGAGAGAATAGCCATGGATGTTAAAATTATATGGGTCGTTGTCGCGCCATCGGGTCTCCTGGACGGCGGCTACCAATGGTTTATTTTTGATGATATATTCCTTGAATTCTGCCCGATGGGATATGAGTGTCCTCGTATTCCATTGGAGCAAGAATTCAGTGGTGGGTGTCTGCATTACTGGTTGTGATCACGCTCCCGCAGCCGCGTGTGTGGCGGTGATGGTGAGGCAGAGTCGTCTGATTCATAATCGGACGACTCTGGTGTGGCTGTCTGCTCTGGGTCCCTGTGGGATTCTTGAGCATGCGGAGGAGGATCTGGACTGGAGTGAGGACTGCGATGGTGAGGTGGAGAGAGTTGGGAGGACCTGAGGGGAGGTCGCCGGGGTCGCCTGGGCCCGAGAGGGTGGCTGTGTGGAGGGGGTGCTGGGGTGCTCCTGGAGGGGCGGGGCAGAGGGGGCCCGATCCCGTGGGGGCATGGCGGCCGATCTACTCCGGGGGGGGCCTGGAGACGGATGGTCCGGCGGCGAGAGCAGGGCGTGAATCCGGTGCGGGATTGCGGTGGTTGAGCGGGTGCTCGTTGCGCGTGGGCGCACGGGTCATCGGGCGGACGGCCGCCTCGGCCGGGGTCGGCCAGAGGGGCTGACGGGGCCGTTGATCCCAGGCTGAGGGTGGCCCCTGCGGCGGGGGCGGAGCTGGGGGGGGGCTGTCCGGGGTCGCTGCTGGTGTACCTTGGCATCCAGCCAGACTGGGCAGCGGGGGTAGGAGGCGGGGTGAGGGCCTGCGCACGCTGCGCATCGCGGTTCCTGGGCCTCGCACTGGGCCGTGGGGTGTGCCTCGGCACAATGGCCGCACACTGGGTTGCGGGCACGGCAGACCCCACTGTGGTGTCCATACCTCTGACAGAATCCACAGCGCTTAGGGGGTGGGGTCCATGGACGGCAGGGGTACCACAGGTACCTTGCATAGAGGTGAGTCGGCGGGGCGAGTGACCGATACCCCACTTTGAGTAGGGGGCTCGGGGTCGATGCTGAGGGGCGCCCCAGGCGGACGACCTCGCAGACGCCTTGCGGTAGCAGCTCTTCGAGGAGCTCCTCTTCTGGTAGGTGTGCCAACTCAGGGGCGAACACCGTAACAAAAGAGTTGTTGAGGCGGTCGGCTACCACTACCTCAACAGGGTGGTCCAGGAAGTTGCGTAGTAGAAGGAGGGCCCTGGCCTGGGTTGCGTCACGAACTAGACCAGTAGGGCGCCCGACCGCGCGTTCGTTGCCCGGGATACCCCTATGTCCAGGGATCCAGAGAAGAGTGAGCTGTAGGTGTGCGTGGTTGTCATGATAGAGGTGTCGGATGGCGTGGAGTGTGGGGTGTGTGGTGTTGTGGATGGCCGCGAGGGCGTCAACAGAGGATCGTGAGTCAGTGCAGATTGTGGTAGGAGTGGTGATGTGACGTGCTATGATGTGTTGGAGGCAAGTGAGTATGGCGACTAATTCTGCTGTGTATACCGAATGATGTACTGTTAATTTGATTTGGTCGGTGTCCGGCCCACCGCACCAGGCGGCGCCCGTACCATTGCTGGTACGGGAGCCATCAGTGTAAAGAATGTGTGTTGTGGGTGGGCCTCTTGATATTCAAAGAATTTAACTTGAACGTCAATGGGGGTAAGTAGGGTTTTGTTCTGCCGAAAGAGATACTCGAGATTGGGATGTTTCATGTGCCAGAATGGGAGCAGGGGGGGGGGGGAGTGCGGTCAGGGGTTACATCAGGAAATTTTAGGGTGGATTTGAGAACTTGCTGCAAATGATGAGCAATGCTGTATTTATTCCTGTTTTTGGAGGGGCGACCGGGTTTTTTCCATGCGACATTGGGGGGGGTGATTTGGTTGTGTTGTTGTTCGTAAGTGGTATCTGACGAGTTGTAGGGTTCTGCGGTGTTGTAGGCTAGGGAGATTGACCTCACCCCGGAGACTGGTGATAGGTGTGGTGAGGTGTGCTCCGGTGATGAGGCGGAGTGCGTGGTTTTGTGTGCATCCTAGTGATTTGGTGAGTGAGGGAGATATATGATCGAAGATAAACGCATTGTATTCCAGGATTGAACGAATCAGTGCAATGAAAGTTTTCCTAAGGGTAGTCCTGTCTGCACCCCAGTCACGCCCGGAGATGCAGCGCAGGATATTAAGACGGACAGCGCAGCGCTGTTTAATATAGGTAATATGGGGGCCAAAATAGAGTACTTTGTCTAGGATAACTCCGAGATATTTGAAGGAGGTTTGGAGGGGGATAATTTCGTCGCGATAGCGGAGCGGTTTAGTAGGGGGGATGTATCTGGGAAGCCTGGAAAAGAGCATTGTGACAGATTTAGTGGGGGAGATCTGTTACCCCCAGAGGGAGCACCATGAATCAATGTGATTCATGGCGAGTTGTATGTAATGATTAGCCGTGTCTGCTAATGGATGGGTACACCAGATGGCTAAATCATCCGCATATATAGAATATTTTAGTAGAGGGGAAATCAGGGGATGTTGGTCTAATGCATCATTAATCATAATCAGAAATAAGGTGGGTGACAGGACGCTGCCTTGGGGCACGCCTTGCTCAAGGGAGTGTGGCTGGGAATATATGTTTCCGCAGCGGACGACAAAAGAACGGTTTTCTAGAAAGTTGGTGATAAAGGTGGCCATTCTGCCCCTTATACCAATTCGGTGTAATTTGATTCGAAGGGCAGAACTATGTACTTTATTAAACGCGGATGTTAGGTCTAAAAAAAGGGCGATAGTTTCGGATTTTTTTCCTAAAACCACGCTGGATTGGGTCTACAAGTTCGATCAGGTTATCAGTGGTGCTTCTGTTTGGTCGGAAGCCGCTCTGAAAGAGGGATATAATTTTGTTGTTTTCGAGATTGACTCTGATTCGTCCATTGACCATGCGCTCAACAATTTTGCAAGCACAACTAGTGAGAGAGATAGGGCGATAGCTAGAGGGGAGATGTCGAGGTTTGGAAGGCTTAAGTATAGGAATAATGATACTAGTAGACCAAGAGGGTGGAAAGGTGCCGTCAGTCCATAGTTGATTTAGCGCCGAGAGGAGGTTATCTTTACCTGAGTCAGAGATATTTTGAAAGAAAAGATATGTCAAGTGATCAGGTCCAAGGTCCAGGAGCTCTGCTGGATGCCTTGGAGAGGGATAAATTTAATTCGTAGAAGGTAAAGTGTGCGTTGTAGGGTTCGGTGTTGTCTGAGTCGAAGTGGCAAGTGGCCAGAGTGTCGCGAAGGAAGGAGTGGTGTGCTCTGAGTATTGAGTGTTGGAAGATATGTCAGAGTAATAAGTGGCGAAGTGTTCCGCGACGGCCGTGGGCTCAGTTATGTGCTGCTGGTTAATCGTCAGTTGTGGGAATGCGCGGTGTGGGGCTCTGCTATTCGAAAAGTAGCGAAGTTGGGTCCAGATTTGGGAGATGGGGGTGTAACGGTTGAAGGTGTTCGAGTAGAGTTGCCAGCTGTGTTTCTTGGCCGAAAGGATAGCTTGCTGACAACGTAGTTTTGCCTCGCGGGCTTCTACCATGTTTTGGAAGGTGAGGTTTTTCCGAGTAGTATGTTACGTGCTTTTCTGCCGCGAGTAGTATGGTATTGAGCAGTGTCGAAATTGGGCGGTGATACTGAGGTGGGATGAGATTATCAATTTCCTGGGAGAAAGATGGCCATTTCGCTTTGCGAACATTCCAGTTGGGCATAAATAAACGGTCTCTAGACTGGGCTGAGCGTTCGAGGGTGATGTGGATTGGGAAATGATCACTAAATAGGGGGTCGGGTTGAACGTGCCAGGAGAAAAGGGGAGACATAGAAGCCGAGGCTAGGGAGAGGTCAATGGCAGACGGGCGGTACGGGGCGATGTCTGTGTTGTGTGTGCGTGTTTGGTCGTTTAAAAAGACCATGTTGTGGGTGTTGAGGAGTGTTTCAATATGGTGTCCGCGCTGGGATGTGGTGTGACAACCCCATGCCTGGTGGTGGGCGTTGAGATCACCCAGCACCAGACAGGGGTGTGGGAGAAGGCCAAAGAGAGTGGTTACAGAGGATAGAGATAGAGTATGCGCAGGAGGAAGATAGAGGGAAAGTACAGTATGTTCTAGTTGTGCAATTTGAACGGATACTGCAATACAATTTAAGTCATTGGGAATGGAGATAGGGCGATGGAGAAGGGTGTTCGAGACGAATAAGGCTACCCCGCCGCCGCGGGATGTACTGTTTCTGTTTTGGGAATAAAGGGTATAACCGAAGATATTAAAATTATACGGATCATTGTCGCACCATCTAGTCTCCTGAACGGCGGCAATCAATGATTTATTTCTGATGATATATTCCTTGAATTCTGCCCAATGGGATATGAGGGACCTCGTATTCCATTGGAGCAAGAATTCAGTGGTGGGTGTCTGCATTAGTGTTGTGTTGTGTGGTGGTGATCACGCTCTCGCAGGCGTGTGTGTGGCGGTGAGGGCGTAATGGGGTCGTCCGTCTCGTAGGAGGCGGACGACCCTGGTGATGTGGACAGGGGCTCTGGATCCCCAGAGGGGTCCGGGCTCGGGGAACGGGGGCGAATGCTAGATTCCGGGGACAGAGTGGGGGGGGGCGACGGCCCTGAGAAGAGGCCCGAGCCTTAATGGTGTAGAAGAGGCCCGAGCCTTAATCGGCGCAGCCTGTTGTCGGTGGGGGGGGCTGAGCGTTAGAGCGACCAGTGACTGGGGTCGCTGCTGTCTGCTGTGCGGCCCGATATTGGTAGGCGGTGTCGGCTTCGGCGGGGCCCGCGGCAGGGGCAGGGCGCATGGCCGGCTGGCGGATGTCCTGTGGGCAGTGCGGGGACCGGGGGACGGAGG
Organism: Ashinkailepas kermadecensis; assembly: GCA_034440615.1. Lineage (NCBI taxonomy): Eukaryota > Metazoa > Arthropoda > Thecostraca > Neolepadidae > Ashinkailepas > Ashinkailepas kermadecensis. Next base: position 118,177 of record JAOTOM010004541.1, on the reverse strand, counting down.
GGCCCGCTAAGGGGGCAGAGCGAGGGGCCGGGTAAGGAGAGGAGGGAAGTGGGTCGCAGTTTGACCGTCCCGACCTTCCAGACCTGGGGCGGGAGTCCGCCTCAGCCGGAGTCGGCCACATCGGGGCCATGTGGGGCCGGGCCCACACCATCGGTGGTGCGGGCGGCGAGGAGCCCTGGGAGGTGAGTCGCCGCTGCTGACGCTCTTTGGCGTCGAGCCATGCAGGGCAGCGTGGGGATGCGGCCGGGTGTGGGCCCAGGCAGGCCGCGCAACGTGGGACTTCGGAGGCGCACATATCCGTCGTGTGCCCCTCGGCTCATCGCCCACATACAGGGCTTTCCAACAGCTGTGTTAGTTGTCCGTGCTCTTGCGCATGCGTCAACTCGCCGCTAGCTACGGCGAGGGGGCGGTGAGTAATGGGACACGTTGCTTGACGCCCCGACGGGGCGAATGTGGCGCGGCGTTTGGGCCATGACGGCAATGTGGCGCAGCGTTTGAGCCATGACTGTAAACGTGGCGCACTGCTTTGGTCATCACTCTTAGCTCGCCGAACCCGCTGTTGCGGCCCGCTCTGATGCACTACGAAGGAGGGAAGAAGAGCTTGAGAAGACCCTTGCGATCTTGATCAAAAGGTGATCAAGCGCAGAAGTTGCCCGCCGCCCCAGTTCCATTTCCCTTCCCGCCCGCCGCAATTGAATATTGCCACAATATTAAATTGCCGCGTGGCCTTCCCCATCCCAGCTCTCTCGTAGGTGTCCTTATTAGGGCATCTACGGGAAGCTCCGCTCCCGGACCACTAGCTGGTTGTCAGCCGGATTAGCCGGCCGACTCCACTAGTTGGTTGCTCGTCGGATTAGCCGACGAGCTCCCCTTCCACTTCCCTTCGGCCCTGCGGCGCTCTCGAAGTGCCGTCGGGAAACCGACTTGTTTCGGCGTTCAACTTTGACTGTTTTTGCCCATCCCACCCACTAGATTAGAGCCGACAGAGGTACCTTACTGGTTCAAAGGATCGGGCTAGCGGTCACAAGACCGTGACTGCCCCCGCCTCTGCCGGCTACTCCCCTCCCTCCAAACCACTGTGTCTTTCTCCACCTTTTCACTACAGGTCTTTTCACACATTTCCTTGTAGCACCCCTTTAGGGTGCCTTTCTTGCCTGCACCCCTTCAGGGTGCCCTTATCCACACGTGCACTTCACCCACTCCCCTTTAGTGTAAGCCCACCCGCCCTGCCCCGGTATGCCTGGGGATACCCCGCCCCCCTCGGAGGACGGAGGCCGCCGCTCCCGGCCTGGAGCCCGCCTGCCCCCTCCCCGCGACCCTCCGGAAGAGGAGTCCTTCGTCCTGGTGACTAGGACGGAGGGCTCGTGGTCCCGCACCTCCCCCTTCGCGATAGCCCGTCACCTGGACCAATGGACAGGCGGAGTGGTGTCCGCCAAGGTCCTGCGCTCCGGGGCCCTCCTTGTCCGTGTCAGGGAGGCCTCCCAGGCCCGCCAGCTCATGAACCTAGAGAGGTTCATGGACTGCCCAGTCCTGATCGAACCGGCGGATCGCCTGAACATGGCTCACATGACTGCGTATGCCCCTGAGCTGACAGGGATGTCCGAAGAGGAGCTCCTAGCTGAGCTGCAGGATCAGGGCGTCTGTGAGGTCACCCGCCTCGGCCGCAGTCCCCGCCTCGGCCCGATGCTCAAGCTGGGATTCCGGACCCAGACTCCGCCCGCCTACATAATGGCCGGCTACCTGCGCATCGCCCTCCGCCCATGGACACCACCCCCGTCTCGCTGTGGCTACTGCCAGAAGTATGGCCACTTGGGCAAGGCCTGCCGCGCCCGCGAGCCGGTCTGCGGGAGGTGTGCCGAGGGGCACCCCACCGACATGTGCACCTCCGAGGCCACTCGGTGTGCGTCCTGCGCGGGCCCCCACCCAGCGTCATCCCCCGGTGCCCGGCATGGCTCGAAGCCAAGGACCGCCAGCAGCGCCGACTTGCCGCCCGCGTCGCTTCTGTTCCCCCACCGCCGATGGTGTGGGCCCCGGCCCGCTCGCCCCCCCTGTGGCCGACCCCGGCTGAGGCGGCTTCTCGCCCCCCTCGGGCTGGGCCGCACGAGCCCAGCCTACGCTCTCCTCCCCTGCCCCTGGCCTCTCGCCTGGCCCCCTTAGCGGGCCCCCCTGCCCCTGTCGCCTGTCCCTCTGACACCCGGAACCCTCACCACCAACAGGACGTCCCGCCTCAGGCCACGCGCCCAGCCTCGGGCCCCTTTGTCGCCCGACCCCCTCGTCGCCACCGAGCCGCCACGCCTGCGCCGGCAAGGGCTTCGTCCACCCCACCCCCGCAGTGCCGTCACCTCCCCTCTCAGTCCCCGGAGTCCCGCCCTCGCTCCCGGTCCCCGTGCCCTGAACCACCCGAGGATCCAGAGCAGTCCTCCACCTCACCTGGCTCGTCAGATTCCTACGAAACTGACGATCCCACCTTGCCGTCCCCGCCACACACACGCCTGCGAGGGCGTGATCACCACACCACACATCACTAATGCAGACACCCACCACTGAATTCTTGCTCCAATGGAATACGAGGTCACTCATATCCCATTGGGCAGAATTCAAGGAATATATCATCAGAAATAAACCATTGATTGCCGCCGTTCAGGAGACCCGATGGCGCGACAATGACCCATATAATTTTAATATCTTTGGTTATTCCCTCTACACCGACAATAGAAATTCTACATCCCGCGGCGGCGGGGTCGCCTTATTTATATCCGACACCCTCCTTCATCGTCAGATCCCCATTGTAAATAACCTAAATTTTATTGCCGTTTCTGTCAAAATTGCACAACTAGAGCTTACTATACTCTCTCTCTATCTCCCACCTTCTCCTACACTATCGTTATCTTCTGTGACCGACCTATTCGGTCTCCTCCCTCACCCCTGTCTGGTGCTGGGAGATTTTAATGCCCACCACCAGGCATGGGGCTGTCACACCACATCACCTCGCGGACTCCACATCGAAACACTCCTCAACACCCACAACATGGTCTTTTAAAATGACCAAACACCCACACACAACACCGACATTGCCCCGTTCCGTCCATCTGCCATCGACCTATCTTTGGCCTCGGCCTCCATCTCACCCCTCTTTTCTTGGCATGTACAACCCGACCCCCTCTTTAGCGATCACTTCCCTATTCATATTATGCTTGAACGCTCAGCCCAGGCTAGAGATTATTCATTTCTCCCCCGCTGGAATGTTCGCAAGGCGAAATGGCCATCATTCTCCCAGGAAATTGACACCGTCTTCCCTCCTCATTCACACCCCCCAATATCAGCTTTTCTTGACACCATATCACTCGCGGCAGAAAATCATGTCCCCCACACTCGTCGCTCCCCCGGCCGTCATCACGTGCCGTGGTGGAACGACGAGTGTCAACGCGCCGTCGCTCTGCGGCGGCGGGCTGAGCGAAAATTTCGGAAAATCTCACCACCCAAAACATGTTAGAAGCCCGCGAGGCTAAAAAACGTTGTCAGCAGATTATCCTTAGCTCCAAAAAACGCAGCTGGCAACTCTATTCAAACTCATTCAACCGTTTTACCCCCATCGGCCAGATTTGGACCAAAATTCGCTCTTTCTCAAATGGCAGATCCCCACACCGCGGATTCCCACAACTGACAATTAATCAACGCAGCATCACAGAACCCTCGGACGTCGCGGAACACTTTGCCACCTATTATGCAGACATCTCCTCAAATACGCAATACTCGCAACAAACCACCATAACCCTTCGCTTCGCTTTTCGCACGCACGTCTCACCACTGCAGCAAGCTGACGCCGATACGCCGACACTTCAGATATTGTTGCCGGCACGACGCCAGAGGCCGCGGGATCAAGACGCCGCGGACGCTACCAAGCAGCCTTGGACAAGCAGCCAGGAGCCACGAGCCACCAGCCACCAGCCTGTCACCACACACACAAAGCACCAGCCAACAGCCAACATACACACAGACAAGCACACCAAACCACACCTCACTGCGCCACTGATCTCTCCTCCCCTCTCAAGCATACAGTACTACCACCCTTTTTTCCCTGAACTTCAACTCTATCCAAACCCCTCAAACCTTCAACCGCCCTCTCAAGCTCACCTGCTACATCTGCTGAACCGTCGACGTCTACGCTACCCTTCACGATCTTCAAGACCTACTTCACCTCTACTCACCCTCCCGTCAAGTCTACTCACCACTCTACTTCATCTACTCTAGTGCTCAGTGCCAGTGCTCTTCTCTTCTCTGCCTCTACGACTACATCTACACTTCAGGTCAGTCCGGCGGTGCAGCCAGCCCTCCCGCCCCGGGTTCCCTCCACACCACCACCCCCTATTTTCCCTCTAGTGCCCTCCGCACGATCTTTATCTGATCTTTCTGACCGTGCTCTCTTCACGCACAGTTTCTGATTTCTTTGTGTTTTCTTGATCTTTATCTGCCCCTCTTTTACAATCTGTCGGGCTTCCTTCACGCCCCTCCGGACCCTCCGCCAAAAACTGTACTGTGATTGTCTGTACCACACACCTGCCACTGAACACCCTGTCTTCAACACCACAGATCACTCGAACGCAAACATCACCACCAACATGCACTCCTCAGCACAGCCATACGGCGATTTCTTCCTCTGCCGCCGGGGTGACGGGGTGCCCATGGGCACCCTCGACCCCTGGGTGGTGGAGGAGGAGATCGCCAAGTACACAGGAGAGCCCCTACACGCCAAACAGATACGCTCAGGGGCTCTCCTGATTCAAGCCAACTCGGACATAGACAGCAAAATTCTCCCCACCATACATATCATCGGCACAACACCCATCACCATCGTCCCGGCCACCAAGATGAACACTTCACAGGGCACAATACACGCTAGGGAGCTGGCCGGGATAGCGGTGGAGACCCTGGTCTCCCGACTAGAGAACCAGGGGGTTACCGCCGCGTTCCGGCCGGCTCAACAACCCGGACGACCACAAACACATATCATCATACTCACATTTCGTACACGGATACCACCCAAACACATCAAAGCGGGATACCTCCGCTACACCGTCACGCCACGCGCACCCTCCCTCGACGCTGCAAGAAATGTCAGCGGTACGGCCACTCCGAGGGGGGTGCCACTCCACCACATACACCTGCGGTAAATGCGCATGCCAACACGACACCACAACATGCCCAGGCGGCGAGGTCTGCTGCGCCGCCTGCGGGGGACCGCACGAGGCCGGGAGCAGCTCCTGCCCTCGGTGGATGGCGGAGAAAGAAATTCTCCGCCTGGTCCACCTAGAGGGCATGGAGCTGTCCCTGGCCAGGATGGCGGTGGACGGCCCGCCGGCGGCGTGGCCGACCCGCCGCGCAGAGCCGGGTCCCAGATCACCGCCACCACCACGAAACCACACAGAGTACCCGGCTCTGTACACATCCACCACCACCCAATACGACCACAACAGAAACACTTACCCACAAACAAATCACACGCGACCACAACCCACCACCAGCACACGCAAAACACGAGCACCAACACCAGCATACACATCAGTACAGCGCCCGGCACACCAACCACCACCACGACCAGCCCGCCAACCGCCACGGACACCGACACCGGCACCCCCACCACCACCCCAACACCCACCGCCACCACCCCAACGGCCAACAGCCTCACCATACCCACAGACCTCCCCCTCAACAGACCAATCCCCAACACACACAGCCCGCACATACACAGATCAGGACACAGACACCGAGGACCATACTGACATAGAACACTCTTCCACAGACACAGATCGGACACTCCCCACACAACAGAGACCACCCCCCGCCCACAAACCACCGAAGACACCAAAACACATACCAAGACAGACCTCACCTAACAGACCACTTACGCGCGCCAACACCCAAAGACCATGAACACAATCATACAATGGAATACACACGGCCTCATCAGACACTGGAACGAATTCAAACATTACGCACTACAATCAAATCACACAGCACTATGCATACAGGAAACACACTTTAAACCTCACGACCCATATCAATTTAACATCTCACAATACACACTACACAGACAAGACACACACACATACAGATCAGGCGGAGTATGCACATACATTAGGAACACAACCCCGCACCGCCTGATACAATTCAACACTACAGCAGATATCTTACTCACTGAAATCCACGTACACAACATAGCTTACACACTCATTAACGTATATGACCCCCCTCGCAAAACACAGAAACCCTCTCGGAATTAAATAAGGCACTTGATCAAATTAACACCCCGGTCATACTCGTAGGTGACTTTAACTCACACCACCCACTATGGGATACACGCACCATACGACCCGATCACAGAGCACTCACACTCATCACACTGGCTACACAACATAACCTCACAGTACTCAACACCGGATCACCAACATACCTCGTACCAATTAGTTCACACCTCCCTACCACCCCAGACGTAACACTCGCTTCCTCTCGCATAGCCCTCACCCTATCCTGGATAGCCGACTCCGATCCACACTTTAGTGACCACGCCCCCATCACCATAACCTTCGACCAAATCCCGACCACCGGCCCACCCAACACCCCGACGGGACGGTGGAACCTTAAAAACGCATCCTGGACCCCATTCTCAGAATCCTTAGCAGCACAGACGTCCAATAATCCACAATACACACCAGGACAATACGCAGACATGCTACTCACCACCGCACATCAACACATACCACAAACAAAACCACGACACCAACACAAACCTCGCGCGGCTCCCTGGTGGAACGAGGAGTGCCACCGGGCGATCCGCGCGAGGAACCACGCACGACACAGATACGAACGACACCGCACACCGGAAACACTCACAGCATACAAACTGAACAGAGCACTATGCAAACGCACCATCAAACAAGCCAAAAGACCTCCTGGAATAAATTTTGCTCTCAATTTAATAGATTCACACCTCTCGGCGAAATCTGGACACTACTCAAAACATTTCAACACCGACAACGACCCCCAGCTAAAGCCATCACACTTATACACAACAACATCACCATCACAGACCCACAAATCATAGCAAACATTTTCGCAGACAACTATCACACTAGGTCAGGCACACTCCCACGACACCCCCCACCCCCCAATCAGACACACACGGCCACACCTTTACAACACTAGGTTTACACTCACAGAATTACAAATAGCAATAGCACAAACAGGAAACACAAGCGTAGGACCAGACAACATACACTACTCATTCTTCAAACATCTACCAATACAAGCATTACAAGCATTACTCGACACATACAACACCGCATGGACAACACATACATATCCACAGTCTTGGTTACACGCTCTTCTCATCCCTATCCCTAAACCAAGCACTGACTTAACCCTATGCGACTCTTACCGCCCTATATCACTAACCAGCTGTTTTCACAAACTCTTCGAACGACTAGTCAAAAAACGCCTTCTTTATATTCTTCAAACACAAAAACTAATCTCTCCTATACAATCAGGCTTCCTTCCTAATCGCTCATGTCTAGACAACCTCACCTATCTCACCACACACATCCAGGAAGCGGCGGCCAGGAAATGCTCCACCGTCGCCGTCTTCCTGGATCTCAAACAAGCATATGACACTATCAGCATCACAGCACTACTAGAACACTTACACAACATAGACATACAGGGCAGACTTATACACTACCTTCATTTCTATCTACTAAACCGCTCTTTCCAAGTAAAAATAGGACAACACACTTCAGACACTAAATTCCCCACAACCGGCCTAATGCAAGGTTCGGTTCTTAGCCCCCTTCTCTTTATTTTAGGTCTAAATTCAGTCATCACCGACAACCTTCCGGCCAAAATTGCAATCTACGCAGACGACATCGTAATCTGGACTTCACAAAAATCACCAAACCACGCACTAGCAATACTACAGAACACACTAACAGAACTACACAACAAACTCGCCCTACTAAATCTACACATCGCACCACACAAATCTAAATGTATGTTTTTCGGTTACCACAAACACACAGACGAACAACCACTAAAAATAGACCAGACACCCATACCATTTGTCACCAGTGCAAAGTTCCTCGGCATCACATTTGATCGCCTACTCACCTTTCGATTACACATCTTAGACATTCACAAACGCGCATCAAAAAGAATCAACCTACTACGAGCACTTTCTGGCACACACTGGGGATCCGATAGAAACACACTTCTCACCCTCTACAAATCACTCATTCGGCCAATTTTGGAATACGGATCCCCACTCTTCGAAAACGCTGCAAAAACAAACCTCAAACGTCTAGATAGCCTCCAACGCCAATGCATAACTATAGCCACAGGAGCATATATCACCTCACCATACCTTGCACTACATATATACAACCACATACCAGAACTACAGCACAGACGCACACAAGCACTATTAAGATACCACTACAAAACGCAACTCATACCACAACACCCATGTACACAGGCCCTCAAACTTCGCACCACACGTGTCCATCAACTCATGACAACATCACGACTCAAAACCACAATAGGCTGCCGCATCCACCAACACACAAACAGACTACACATTACCCTACCCACAGCCAAACCATTACCAACACCCACAGCATGGTGGAAACACGAAACACTCGCAACACACTTCCTCATAGACCATCCAAAACACACATACACCGACGCAGAAATACACCAACTCTTCTTCCAATTCACAGCACAACATGCAAATTACAACATCATATACACTGACGGCTCGAAATCACATACACAGCAGACGGGCACAGCGGCGGTGCTGTACCCCAATGCAGCACCGCCGCGGGTTATCCTTCGTGCCCGTCTGCACGACACAGCATCAACCTACACAGCAGAATTATACGCAATCTTCTCGGCTTACTCTACCATTTATAACACCAAAATTGAACACAACATCATAGCTACGGACGCCAAATCAGCATTACAAAGCATCACACCATACACCAAACACAAACACCCACTCATCCCGAAAATACTCAACATACACCGAAACCTCACCGCACGACAAAGACCACTTCTTCTATGGATACCAAGTCACACAAACATACACGGCAACGAACACGCAGACACGGAAGCGAACATAGCCACAACACTACCACAAATCACACCATGCCCACTCTCACAATCTGACTACTATCCCACAATACAACAGGCACTTAACAAACACATACAACAAACATGGGACACAGCACTAACGCAACTTCATGAAATACACCCCATATACAAACCTTGGCACACCATCAACCAACACACCAGACTCAAGGAACGCACTCTGACACGATTACGCCTCGGACACACAGCACTTACACACTCCTACCTCTTACTACAACGCCCACGACCACAATGCACAACATGTCAACGAACACTCACTATCAAACACATACTCATCTATTGCACCAAATACAACACCGACAGGCAACACATCACAGATTACTGCAACACACACAACATTCCACTGAACATCACTACACTTCTCAACGACGACTATCCAGCATTACACGAACTTCTCTTCCACTTTCTTTCTACGACACGCCTAATCGATCAACTGTGAAAAAAAAAAAAAAAAGAAAAAAAAAATGTATATATATATATAGCCCGGGCAAAAGACTGACAATCGGGCAATCGAAAAATCGAGCAAAAAGAAAGAAAAAAAAAAAAAAAAACAAACAAACAAAACAAACATAGCTACAAAACAAAAAACAAAACGAAACAACGTGTTCTTGCAATGTTCATTTATGGCGAGGACCCAACCCCAACCCACCCACTACACCCCATACCCCAATCTAGCACCGTCCGGACTGACAGCTTCTTTCGACTACTTCATCTCCGGCTCTCACACGACTCTTCTCTGCCATCTCTACCTCTTCAAACTCCAAGATCAACTCAACTCAACTCTTCAAGACGACTCCGCCTCTACTCGAAAATCCATCCACCACCCGGTAACTAATCCTCCTATCATTCTCACACTCAACCACAGGAAACAGCCGATATCACCCACAGGTGGCAGGCTGGACAAACACAACTTCTCTCTCTCTCAACAAACCACCGACTTCCTACAAACCACTCTCGCCACCTGCAACTTTACCTCGGACAACACGGAACCATATAATGCCCCCTTTACTCTCTATGAACTAAATTTATCCCTCTCCAAAGTAACAAACACCGCGGCTGGCCCCGACCAATTGGCATACCCCTTCTTCCAAAATTTATCCGACTCCGGAAAAGACAACCTCCTTTCGGCACTAAACCAACTATGGACTGACGGCACCTTCCCCCTCTCCTGATCCACTAGCACTATCATTCCTATCGCTAAACCCCGCAAACCTCGCGACCTTCCCTCTAGCTATCGACCTATCTCTCTCACTAGTTGTGCCTCTAAACTTTTTGAGCGCATGGTCAATGGACGAATCAGAGTTCACCTTGAAAACAACGAAATTCTCACACCCTTTCAAAGCGGCTTTCGACCCAGACACAGCACCACTGACAACCTTATTCTATTAGTTGACTCGATTCAGCGCGGTTTCATGAAAAAAACATGAAACCGTGGCACTCTTTCTCGATTTAAAATCCGCATTCAATAAAGTACACAGCTCGGCACTCCGAATCAAATTACATCGTATTGGCATCCGAGGCAGGATGGCAAAATTTATCACCAACTTTCTCGCTAATAGAACATTCACCGTCCGCTGCGGCAATATCCATTCTCAGTCCAAAAAGTTAGATCAAGGCGTCCCACAAGGCAGCGTGCTATCCCCCACCCTCTTTCTTATCATGATTAACGATGCGCTCGCTGACCTCCATCACATAGCCCCCTGTCTAAAATACTCCATTTACGCCGATGATTTGGCCATATGGTGCACGCACCCATCGGCAGACAATGCAAATCATATAATGCAGCGCGCCATGAACCAAATTGATTCCTGGTGCTCCCTCTGGGGACTGCAAATCTCCCCCACCAAATCTGTCACAATGCTTTTCTCCCGGCTCACCACGCACATTCCACCTCTTACACCACTCCGTTACCGCGACCAAATTATCCCTCACCAAACCACCTTCACCTATCTTGGCATCGTACTAGACAAAAGTCTTTGTTTCGGCCCCCATATTGCTTATCTAAAACAACGTTGCGCAAAACGTCTAAATCTCCTGCGCTGCATCTCCGGTCGCGACTGGGGTGCAGACAGGGCCACACTCAACACAATGTATATTACTCTGATTCGCTCAATCCTGGAATACAATGCGTTTATCTTCGATAATATATCCCCTTCACACATCACAACACTTGAACGCATACAGAATAACGCAATACGCCTCATCACCGGAGCACACCGCACCACGCCCATCACTAGTCTCCGGGCTGAGGCCCACCTCCCCAGCTTACAACACCGCAGAATGCTTCAACTAGTCAGATACCACTTTCGCACCACAACACAACACAACCACCCTGCCACCCTCGCACTCTCTAATCCTCCCGTTCGACGCACATATAATAGGAACAAATACAATATTGCCATACATTTAGACCATGTCCTCACATTCGCACTCAAATTCCCCAACGTAATCCCCGACAAATTGCCTCCTCTAATCCCGTTTTGGCACATGAAACACCCCAAACTTGAGTATCTCTTTCGGGAAAACAAAAACCTGCTCACCCCCATCGAAGTCCAAATTAGATTTTTTCAATATCAAGAGGCCCACCCACAACACACCTTCTTCTACACGGACGGCTCACGTACCAGCAATGGTACGGGAGCCGCCTGGTGCGGTGGGCCCGACACTGGTCAAACCAAATTAACACTTCACCATTCGGTTTACACAGCAGAACTAGTCGCCATACTCACTTGCCTACAACACATCATTGCGCAACGCATTACTACCCCCTACTACAATATGCACTGACTCACGATCCTCCGTGGACGCCCTCGCCTCAATACACAACACCACACACCCCACGCTCCACGCCATCCGACACCTCTACAATGCCAACCACGCACACCTTCCACTCACACTGCTCTGGATCCCTGGACATAGGGGCATCCCGGGAAATGAACGGGTTGATGGTCTCGCCCGCGCGGCGATCGACCTCCCCGATAACAACGGAGCCCCAGTACCACCCGGAGATCTTTTATCCCTCACAAATAATCTGTTCAGAAAGTATATTCAGGCCTGCTGGTCACACAACACCACACACCTACACACCATCAAGCCCACACTGTCCAGCTGGCCCTCCTCCAACCAGCACACCCGTCTGAACGAGGTGGTACTCACCAGACTTCGCCTGGGCCACACCGATTTGACACACAATTTTCTTTTTCATAGACCTCACCGCCTTCCACTTTGTAACACATGTCACGTTCGCCTTACTGTCACTCATATCTTACTTGACTGTCCAGCATGTGCTCTTCACCGTCGCTATATCATGCAATATGTCGCCAAGACCCACTCACAACTTTCGCTTCAAGCTCTCCTCGGGAATGACCACCCAGAACTACTTGATTTACTCTTTCGCTTCCTCCAGGACACCAAACTCTCCGAACTGATATAAAGCCTCCGTCGCATTTTCCTTTTCCAAGCTAGCCTGATAAAAGATATACGACACGCGCCACACTCCGTACTGGCTGTATGACTCCGCTCCACATCTCTTCTTCTCCGTCGTCGCAAAACACGTCCATATAGGTTATCTCACACTAGGTAGACAGGATCCGATCCAATTTGGCTACTACGGACGGACTTCCTTTTAAATTGCGCTTGGTTTTTTACCCTCGGGTTTTCCAAGCAGCCTGGTTTTCCCCTTTTTAGGGGTTTCCAGGCTTTATCTTAAACCATACACTTACACACACAAGGTCGGGCCCGACGCCCACGACTCGCCCTGGGCGTCGGGCCTCCGCTTCGCTTTTCAGGTCGCAGGTGGGCAGTGGAGCCTCTCCGGAGGTTACGATGCTGCCCACCCTCCAAATGTCCTTCCATTGTCATGAGTGTCTGTATGTATGTATATGTACCTGTATGACATGCGTGTTTCGTCTCTACGCCATATTTCTTGTTTCACGGCGTCTCTCCTTTCTTGACTTGTTGGTATAACCGGATGTCACATAAGCCGGATTAACGTAACTCCTTCTTTAACGTAGCAATCTCTAGCAGATGGCACTTTGCCTCAGCTAAAGATTTAGGGGAAAAAAAAAAAAAAAAAAAAAAAAAATGATGCACTACCTTTGGGACCATAGTAAAATTTTGCCGTGCCCGACGTGACTTTTCGTGGCACCTCCCTAACTTTTTGTTAGCCAGGGTTAATTTTCAACCGCATGTCTGTAAATATATATATATATATATATATATAACTGTTGCAACACAATTCCTCCACCACTCGGTGCAGGGGCGTGAACAAAGGTGGGGGCACTGGGGCATGCACCTCCCAGGCTCCCATGGGAAGGTGTTACCCCTTCGGCTAGGAAAAGGTAAGGGCCAGGGGCGTCGATTTGTATCCTTTTGCGGGGGCCATGGCCCCCCCAATGCTGATCTTGGCCCCCCCAATGTTGATTTGGGCCCCCCCAATAACCCATGCTATTTGTATGCTGATAAAAAGCTAAAGGAAAAAAAAAGAAGAAAAACACTGTGTTAGGTACATAGAAAACTTAGTTGATGTTAACCAGCACATTTTGTACTGAAAAAGAACAAATTTGGATTAGATAGTGGACTGAGTATCCAACTTTTGCTACACAATTCAAAATTATGTGCAAAAAACCAAAATAGCTAGATTTCCCTCCACTGTGCAAGGAAAACTTATGCCATAAAATGTTAAGATTCACTGATGATGCATTTTAAGCCAGATTGTCTTTTTTTTAATGTTAAGCCACAAAACAACAATTGGATTGTCATACTGATGTTTGTACACACCACCAATGGCAAAACCACACACATGTGAGCTTAAACAGGAAAAAATCCATTCTTAATTTCCAGTCATTGTCAAACTTGCATTGTCCAGTGAACAGCACACCATCATCCTTGAGATTGTGGATATGCAAACTATAATTATCTTCAGCAGCCCACCTATCACACCATGAGCTTGATATTTACCTTGGTACCTACCTAAATGCCCAATAACAATGCATGCATTCAATATTGATATGGGGAAAACGAGAGCCATGTGTGGGCAAATCTGCCAGCTTATGATGCCATGACAGAGAAAACTCAGCAAGAAGCTGCATGGCCACTGCAATATAATTGGTATTCCTAAAAGAATAAAAAAGAAAGCTATGGCTCACATGACTTTTAAGCAAACCTTAGTCATCCACGACCAATGCTATACAAGAGAAATAGCCTTGACAAGCCCAATGTCTCGTACGCCGCAAAAACACCATTATTAAACGCCGCAAAAATACCATTATTTTAACAGGTACACCAAAGTCGCATTCAAACCTTGATGACGTCACAGGTTTTTATTCGTATATTACAGAAATTGGTAGCATCAGGCAAGTTTCAATTTAACTGCATGGGGGAGTGACTTTTTCAGGCGTACCGGACCACAGAGGTCATTTGCGCCACCTTTTTTGAAGCGAGTACGTTACATGTCTGACTATAAAAGCGGGTGTTTGCGATCAAGGTGCAGGCATGTGGACGTTTACATAAAGGGAATTTTACGTTATAGTTTGTGTTATATTTTAGGCGCTGAAGGCGGGGCTAGGATGGGGACATCCCCTAATGTCTAGATGGCAGGGGCGTCGATTTGTATCCTTTTGTGGGGGCCAGGGCCCCACCAGTGTTGATCTTGGCCCCCCCAATGTTGATTTGGCCCCCCCAATAACATATGCTATTTTTATGCTCATAAAAAAGTTGAAGAAAAAAAGAAGAAAAACACCATGCTAGGTACATAGAAAATGTAGTTGATGTTAACCAGCACATTTTGTAATTAAAAAAACAGATTTGGGTTAGATAGTGGACTGACTCTCCACCTTTTGCTACAAAATTCAAAATGGTGTGCACAAAAACCAATTGTCATTGTCAAACTTGCATACAATGCAGTCCCGTGAACAACAATCAGTTATCATTGAGAGTGTGGATATACAAACTATAATTAACCTCAACAGCCCACTCATCACACTATCAGTTTGATATTTGCCTGGTACCTAGGCACCTAGGTACATGCTGCAGAAAGACTTAGAAGAGCTTGTGAAGTGGTCCAAAAATGGCAGATGAAATTAAATTTTGATAAGTGCAAAATCATGCATGTATGCAGGGGCGTCGATTTGTATCCTTTTGTGGGGCCCCACCAATGTTGATCTTGCCCCCCCCCCCCCCGCCCCCCAATGTTGATTTGGGCCCCCGCAATAACCTATGCTACTTTATGCTGATAAGAAAGCTAAAGGGAAAAAATGAAAAACACCATGCTAAGTAGAAACATTGATGTTAACCAGCACATTTTGTACTGAATAGAAACAGATTTGGATTAGATAGTGGACTGACTCTCCACCTTTTGCTGAAAAATTTAAAATTGTGTGCAAAAACAAACAAAACAGCTGGAATTCCCTCCACTGTGGAAGTACAGCTTACATCTTTCTGGGTTGGTTGGTTGGTTATTTGGGTTTACTGGCGCATTGACTGCGTTGGTCATACAGCGCCCATACAACTTTTCTTGTTCCCACCTTAAAGCACAATAATACCCAAAAGCTTCCGAAAAAAAGTACAACCATGTTCACAAAAAATATAATTTTGTATTCAAAATCAGCTTAGGTTAGGTTAGGCTCGGTTAGGTTTCTTTTTTAGGTTGAGAATTTTCAGAAAATAAAGTAAGTGAAATTTTAATTTACTTTAATTTTTGTTCTCAAAAGATAGGTTAGGATAGGCTAGGTTAGGTTTTGTTGCATGAAAAAAAAATTTATGCTTATGCGATGTTACCGAACTCAAAGCCTTTTTGGCATTATTTTGCTCACAACCTGAAAAGTAAGCACAACAAATAAGTGGGTCCAATCATCTTAGTCACCTTCATAAACATGGTATTCTGCATATTTTTCTTTGTTTTAAAGGAAAAAAAGAACACCTTAGACGCAAGGTTACCAAATAATTTGCAATTTTGGGGGGAAACGTTTTTGGAATTTTTTCAAAAAGTTTTCCAACTTGAAAAGCCTAAACTAACCTAACTTAACCGAACCTAACCCATTTGCTTGCTATATGGAGGCAAATGTGTGTAAAAACTTGTTTTGTTACCACCTTAAAGCACAATAATACCGATTTAGCTAGGTTAGGCTAGTTTAGTTGTTTACCTTGGAAAAATTGTTCAATCATTTTCAAAAATGAAATAAAACTGGAAGTTTTCCTTCAAAAGCAGCTGACATTAGGTTCGGGTAAGTTGGGTTCGGTTGTTCAATTTAGAACATTTTCAGAATATATGTTGCTTAATTTTTGTTTCTATTTTTTTGCTCCAAAGCAGGGGCGTCGATTTGTATCGATAGACACTAGCGCGCATTAAATGTCACACATCGTGATGGGCGTTCCTCAGCACATCCAAAATCGTAACATGCAAAGAAAAAATTCCAGTTACAGAAATTCCAGCGCCTGAAGTCTAAATTTGAGGTTACAGTGACAAATGTGACGGAGGTAAGACATCTGTGGTGCAATTGCGCGCAGTGTTTAATCCGGAGGCCAATCTCATGTGACGTCGTACTGATCCGTTTTTTGTACTTCGCACATTCTGATGTATCGCACCTTCTGATGTATCTGCGGATTGGTGTGATTTTAGATAGTGAATAAATAGCTTGCTGATATTTAATTCCCAAAAGAACAGTAGTTGAAGAAGTTGGCAGGTAAGCTTGAAAAAGTCCAGTCCATGCTTTTTTCTGATTTGTGCTCAGGGTTTCCATGTTAATATCACATAACTACCACGTTTGTCTTCAAGAAGAGCTGTTTTTAGTTTACTTTTATTAAAATTTTCATTCCACTGCTCTTAGTGCCCTTTCTGCTCAGGATTGGGGCACCTAGTGTTGCGTTTCCGTCCAGGGGTTGGCACACCTTTTGGTAAATTTACAGCTGAAGGTAATTTCTGATGAATTTTTCCCATGCAATGTTTAGGAATGTGATAAACACGATGTTACTGCTCATTTTGGTAAATTTGTGTTTTAAGGTGTTTTATGAATTCGTGGAATGTATCATTTCAATGCAATGTTTATGAATGTGATTCAGATGATGGGACCACTCATTTTCTATACAAATGCCTACATTTCAGGTTGTAAGCAAAATAACATCAACAAAAAGCTTTGAATTAGGTGACATACGGTAAAGTATTTTTTTTAAAACAAAATAAATGCAACATAACCTAACCTAACCTAGCTTAACCTCCCTTGGAGAAAAACAAAACCAAAACATCAAGGTGTAAAAATTCCAAGCAATGTATTTTTTTTTACAATAAAAAAAATGTAACCCAACCTAACCTAACCTAACCTAACCTAACAACCTAACCTAACCTGACCTGACCTGACCTGACCTGACCTAACCGAATCTAACCAACCTAACCTAACCTAACCCAATTTAACCTAACCTAACATAAGCTGCTTTTAAAGAAAAAGATCTATTTCTTTCAAATTTTGAACAATTTTTGCAAAAAATGTCGAACTTAAAACACTTAAACTAATCTAACATCACCAAACATAACCCATTTGTTTGCTTTATGGAGGCAAATGTGTAATAACTTGCCTTGTTACCACCTTAAAGCACAATAATTCTGGTTAGATTAGGTTGGGTTAGGTTTTTTCATTTGTAAAATTTCAGTAAAATAAATTGCTAGATATTTTTTCAATCTTGTGTTTATAGTTGTTTTCTCCAAGGTCAGCTTAGGGTTACATTAGGTTATGTTGAATTTTTTATGTATTTCTTTTAATTGCTATGTTACCTAACTCAAAGCCCATTTTTAATGTTATTTTGCTCACAACCTGGAAAGTAAAGCATGTGCACAGAAACTGAGTAGTGCCATCAGCTTAGTGACATTCATGAACATTGCATTGGAAATTTAAATATAAAAATATTAATAAAATACATAAAAGCACACATTTAATGTCCTTTCCTCTGCAAATGCATGCCTTTCAATTGGGAGTAAAAATAACACAAAAAAGGGTGTGGAGTAAGGAAATATAGCATACAAATAATGTTCAAGATGTATGATAACCTTACCTAACATAGTTCAACTTCCCATACAAGAAATTAATGGTTTTAATTTAAATTTTCGAGGCATTTTCTCAAATATTTTCAACTTAAAAAACCTAACCTAAGCTAGCCTGAACTGTTTATTATTTTGTGTAGAAAAATCATTAACAAAAATTATTTACCAACAAATGATTTTTTTATAACTTACAACAAAAGCCTAACCTAACCTGACAAACCTCACCCCTTTGTATGCTTCATGGAGGTAAAATGTGTGTAAAACTTGTCTTGTGGTTACCTTAAACTGTGATAATACCTGGCTTTTGGGTAATATTTCAGCTCATGGTACTCTCTGACTTCTTCTAATTTATTTTTTTAATGCAGTGTTTGTTAATGTGCTGAACATGATGTAACCGCTCATTTCCTCTGCAGATGCACACTTTTCATTTGTGAGGAAAAATAACGTGGAAAAGTGGGGCTTGGATTTGAGTAATATAGGATGAAAAATAATGTTCAGATAAAAAAAAATGTAACATAACCTAACCTAACCTAGCCTAGACTTCCATGCAAGAAATGATTATTTTTATGCCCAATTCTCCCCCCCCCCAAATACAATTTGTTCTCAAACATTTTGAACTTAAAAAGTCTAACGCAACCTAATCTAGCTTGAACCGTTTTTGAAGATTTTTTTCATTTACTAACTTACAAACAAAAGCCTAGCCTAACGCAATTAGGCAAAACCTAGCTCCTTTGAATGATTCGTGGAGGTAAAAATGGGTGTAAAACCTGTCTTGTGGTTACCTTAGACTGCAACAATATCTCTTTTGTGCTACCTGGTGCACGTGATGAACCTCCATCTGCATGCTGCATGAGAGCATTGCACTTATTGGTTCACAAAGAACAATAACATGTTGAAAGTACAATATTTTCAGGAATGGAATCCTCTGCTGATAACATTTTCTGAGTTATAAATTTGCAGATCAGATCTACATCATTTGTGTTAATAAATATGAGAAATTCATAGAAATGCATACACCGGTTTGTGGACAAGAAGTTATTCTGATGATTTCTGATGTAATTGGAAAATGACAAATTTTCATGATGGAAGCAGGCAAAGTTAAAGTACTTATATCTCAATAAGTGGTCAGTTCACTGACAATACAGCAAATTTACTCAAATAGCACTCAAAATGCCAGGCGGCCCACTCTTTTTGCAAGTTTAAAATCGATGACAGTGCTTTCTTGAATCATGTTTAAAGCACATGAAGGAAATGTATTGCTGACGCTTGTTAGGAACTGATGTGTGTAACGTTAATTAACATTTCTAATGTCCTGATGTTTGTACACAAAATATAGCTCACTATTCTAAATAGCATGGGAAGTATGATGCCATATATCATGGCTAATTTATGGTCAAACTGTTACGCAGCAGATTCCCTGCATTGTTACTTAGTTATTTGGGCTTTAGGGCACAGACCATGTTGATCACATAGCTCCCTGCATTGTTGTTAACTGTTATATCAGTATGTTTGCAAATTCACTTATGAGTGAATCCATACCATTCTCACTGGGGTATAAAAGCTACATTATAACATTGCTTCGGGCTATGTCTGGGTTTTTTTTTTTTTTTTTTTTTTTTTTTTTTTTTTTTTTTTATTTGTGGTTGGGTTGGTGGGTGCTGCGTAAAGCACTCTTTGCTTACCCATCCGTCCTTGTTACATAAAGCCCCCCAAAAAAGAACTCGAATGAAACTAAAAAAAAAAAAAAAATGCATATAACAGAAACCCATCTCGATTGTCCTACTTACTCAGGACACCATAGAAGTCAATGAAGCCAATGAAAACCATAGAAGTCAATGAAAATGTTACTTCATCCCCTGTATTGTTAATGGAAACAAGTCTCTTGAACCATATGTTATGTCCTTCACAGTGTTGCTCCATCCACCTCCAACTCCAACCCTGACCAAACTTCAGGAACTCATCCATCTCCAAGGCAGTCTGTTGAAGAAGGTATGTATTGCAGCATAACTACTGTGACCGGAATTCCATGGTATCCATGTTGCCTTACAATCCATCCTTGCTGATCCATGTAGCAGATGTTTGACTTTCCTCAAACTGTCTGGATAACTGGGGAGTTGAAATCACATGTAAGTGATGAAACAGATGAACTATTCCTGGATTCTTATGTTGCATCATTGCATGGCACAGTGACATACCGAATGGGGAGGGGAATTGTGGGCAGTTCCCTCACCCCCCCCCGTCCTGATAGGTTGTGGGCCCCCAAGAATCCGCCGAGCTTAGGGAAAAAATGCGCTATGCTCCCTAAAAATTTCACTCGGTCCACCAAAAATCGCATCGGGGCTCAGAAAATTCAGTTTGGGGGCCCCAAACGTAGCGCAGGGGCCCCGATAATGACGCTGGGGCCTCAAAAGTTTGCACCTGGGCCCCTGAAAATCACGTTGGGGCCGCAAACAAGTCGTGCCGGGATTCAGGAAAATCACGACGGGGGCCACAAACGGTCGGGCCGGGGCCTCCTGAAAATCACGCCGGGACTGGGGTACTAAGAATTATCACCCGGGCCCCTGAAAATCACGCCAGAGGCCTGACAGGTCCCACCGGGGCTCTAAAAGTCTCGTTGAGATCACCCAACAAATGAAGCCGGGTAAATGAAAAACAGTCCGGACACGGAAAATCAATCTGGGATCTCAACAATAGCTCCAAAAGCCCACAAAACTTGTTGGGCCCCCACAAACGTGTCGTAGCCACCGCAAGGGATCCCAACAAGTGACGACGGGGCCCCAAAAATCGCACTTAGACAAAAAAAATTCACGCCGCTTCTCTTGAAAATCTCACTGGGGCCAAAACGTCGTGCCGGAGCCCCACAAGTTGCAGCTGGCTTCCCAAGTACCAATATATACCCGGAATGTCACCTTGCGGACGGAAAAATTGCGTGAAAGATCCACAAAATAAGATGTCGTCGGACGCCGGAAAAGAAACCTGTTTGGGCACCGGAAAAAACGCACCGAGAGCTAGAAGAATCGTACCGGGTTCCAAAAATAGCCTGCAGAGGGCTTATAAAAACAGACTTCACCACAAAAACCACAAGGAGACTCCATCGAATCGACCAGAGCACCGGAAAATTAAGAATGGGTCCCGAAAGAAAATTATCCGAAGGCCTTTCTACTCTCGATCGTGCAACCTGCGGAAAAAACACGTTGAGCAGCCGCAGTGGCGTACTAAAGGGAAAAATTCCCCTCCCTAACGTTAGGCACCAAGGAAATACTTTCACCCATCGTCATCACCGTTCAGGTCTGCTGTGCTCTGATACTTCATCAATGCCGGTGTGTTTTAGCCTGCATCTGATCGCTGAAGTATTTTTATTTAAGCCGGTGTGTGTTTGTTGGTGTGCGGAGTGAGGAGGAGGGTAACAGTGACGGTGACGGTGACGGTGACGATAGATCCGAGCCTACTATATGGCACTGCAGTTGCATGCTATTATTCAGAGTTGTTATGTTGGTGAGTTCGAGTCTCACCTGTCGCCACTCTTCGCCCGCGACCAATCGGCGTGAGAGATTGGCGACGCTATATGACACAACGGTCGACGTGTCGTAGAACCAATAACCAACCAAGAGTTGTTATGTTGACATGTACTGAACACTGCTCTTTTAATTATGTGACTTCACCAGTTATTGGACGATTTTCCCCGTTGGTGAGGATGCTTAATAACATAAACATACACATCGTGGAATAAAAAATCAGAATTTCGGAGATCTGAAAATATAGTGGGCTAAATCCGATGATATTTTTTTTGGGGGGGTCTAGTGCGTTGGCAGTGATAGCCTTACCCGCTGGCGTGTGTGTTCCCTTGCCGCCCCAGTTCAGTACATAGGATCAAGTTCAAGCCGCGCTGTGACAGACGGTCATCACGTGTGCGCAGACCACTCGTACATTATGGCTGCGATGCGAGTGATGAATGAAAGCAGGCGAAGTTACAGGTGAAAGATTCTGATATTGTGAGCAAGGGCGTCGCCACCGAGGGGGCAGGGGGGGGCAATCGCCCCCTGCCGTGAAACGGGGGCGCCGCCGCCCCCCCTCCCCCTGAAATTCTGAGGAGGCCCCTATCCCCAAATGCACAGCAAAAAGGTGAGCAAGGAGGCCGACGGGACAGAAGATCATGCTGTCAATGAGGCCTCAAGACTGACGAGGCCCCCAGGAAATATAATCAGGTCTCTATAAGAGAAGTAGAACAGAGATTGGGAGGGGGCCCCAGGACGAAAAGGAGGCCCCATGACGAAAATGAGGCCCCCATGACGAAAATGAGGTCCCAAGACGTAGAACAGAGTTTGGGAGGAGGCCCCCAGGACGAAAAGGAGGCCCCCGGGACGAAAAGGAGGCCCCAGGACGAAAAGGAGACCCCAGGACGAAAAGGAGGCCCCCAAGACGTAGAACAGAGATTGGGAGGAGGCCCCCAGGACGAAAAGGAGGCCCCCCAGGACGAAGAGGAGGCCCCTAAGACGTAGAACAGAGATTGGGAGGTGGCCCCCATGAAGAAAAGGAGGTCCCCAGGACGAAAAAGAGGTCCCCAGGACGAAAAGGAGGCTCCCGGGACGAAAAGGAGGCCCCCAGGACAAAAAGGAGGCCCCTAGGACGAAAAAGAGACCCCCTAAGACGTAGAACAGAGATTGGGAGGTGGCCCCCAGGACGAAAAGGAGGCCCCCAGGACGAAAAGGATGCCCCCAGGACGCAAATGAGGCCCCCAAGACCTAGATCAGAGATTGGGAGGAGGCCCCCAGGAATAAAAGGAGGCCCCCCAGAACTAAAAGGAGGGCCCCAGAACGAATAGGATGCACCCAAGGACGAAAATGAGGCCCCACGACGTAGAACAGAGATTGGGAGGAGGCCCCCAGGACGAAAAGGAGTCCCCCAGGACGAAAGACGCAGTCGATGCGCCCCTAAACTCCAACAACCAACCAACCAACCCCAGGACGAAAAGGATGCACCAAAGGACGAAAAGGATGCCCCCCAAGGCGTAGAACAGAGATTGGGACGAGGTCCCCAGGACGAAAAGGAGGCCCCTAAGACGTAGAACATAGATTGTGGGGTGGCCCCCCCAGGACGAAAGGGAGGCCCCCACGACGAAAAGGGTGCCCCAGAACGCAAAGGAAGCCCCCAAGACGTAGAACAGAGATTGGGAGGAGGCCCCCAGGACTAAAAGGAGGCCCCAGGACGAAAAGGAGGCCCCCAGAACGGAAAGGATGCACCCAAGGACGAAAAGGAGGCCCCTAAGACATATAACAGAGATTGGAAGGTAGCCCCCAGGACAGTGGCGCAACCAGGATTTCAGTTCGGGGGGGGGGTCCAGGGTTGGAGAGCGGGCCCCCTCGCAAGCGGCCCCCTCATGTTTTTAAAAAGTCTGCGGAAAACATGCACTTACTTTTGAGCGGGTCCCTATGTTTGTAAAACTTCGCAGAAATAAAAGCACTTTTCCTTTACGTGCCCCTTCCTCCTAGAGAAATAATGTGATATATGTATACATGCAATGTATACATGCATATTGGTTCAATGCGGGCCCCTGAATCAAAATGGGCCCCGGTTCGAGGCGGGCCCTGGTTAGAACGGGCCCCCAGATTTTCAGTTGATTCAAAGGGCCCCTGATTCGAGCCACAGATCCGCTTCGCGGGCCCCTAGCCAGGGCTCTGAGTAGGGTGGCCCACTCAGCCAGGGGCCCGCTTCGCGGGCCCCTGGCTCGGAGCGGGCCCCCAAAAATTTCGGGTGGGGGGCCATGGCCCCTTGGCCCCCCTCCCTGGTTGCGCTACTGCCCCAGGACGAAAAGGAGGCCCCAGGACGAAAAGGAGACCCCAGCACGAAAAGGAGGCCCTCAGGACGGAAAGGATGCCACCGAGACGGGCAAGAAGCCACCCAGGTTAGACGAGAAGGCTTCCGATGGGTGACAGGATATTCTTAAGTTGGAAAACGAGGCCCCCAAGACGAAGAGGATGCCCCTGCAATATAAAATTAAGACCTGATAGGGGAGATTTCTCCGGACGCAATAGGGGCCCAAGACGGGTAAGAAGGTCTCCGCAGGAATGAGAGGCCACCGAGACCAGCCAGATGAAGCCCATATTTTGGAAGAGGAGGAACCTGGAAGAGAAGATCTAGGACTAGGACGCAAAGGCACCCTGCTAAGAGGATAATGAGGCTCCAAACACAGATAAGGAGGCCCCCATGACGTGAGAGGAGGCCCCTAATTTGAAAAAGGAGTCACCTAGGAGAGGGTAGGAATCCCCAGAAATCAAGAGAGTGTCAAAAATGGCACGGAGGAAACCAGGATTGCAAAGGAGGCCCCAACACCGGAAAGGATGCCCCAGAATATGAGAGGAGGCCCTAAGACGGAAAAGGAAGCCATTGGATATGAGATGAGGTTTCGGAGACGCAAAAGCAGGCCCCAAACGGGTGAGGTTCCACCGAGATAGAAAAGGATGATCCAGAGACGTGGCAGGAGGCACCTAATTCGGAAGAGAACGACACAAGATTGGAAATGAGACCCCATGATGAACGAGGAGGCCCCTAAAATAGGAGAGAAAGGCCATTGGATGGTTGGATGGTTCCCGGGAAAAGGGGAAGGGGCGGAAAAAAAAAAAAAGAAAGTAAAAAAAAAAAAAGGGGGACAAAAAAAAAAAACGCAAAAAAAGAAAGAAAGGTTGTAAATTTGGGGGGGAGGGGGGGGGGGGGGGAGAGGAGGAGACCACAAGAAGAAAACAAACCCAAATTGGGAAAAGGATAAATCCAAAAGGGAGGGGAAGGGGGGGCCACATCAAGAGGGGGGAGGAGGCCTTATTAAAAAAAAAAGGCTCTAGAAGAGAAAAAAGGACCTGCGGGACTCAAGAGGGGTCCCCAAAAAGGGGTGTGGGACCAGAGAAAAAAATGAGGACCAAAAGAAGGGAAAGAGTTCCAAGGAAATGAAAGGAGTCAGTTAAGGTGGGGTGGGAAGGGGGAGGGGGGGGGGGGTGGGGGGGTGGGGTTGGGAAATTCCACACCCTCTCTCGATGGTTTGTTGTGGGAAAATTTTTGGTGTTTATATTTTTTTTATATTGGGAGAAGATGCTAAGAAAAGAAAGAAGGAGGGGAAAAAATTGAAAGACAGTAGCCTATATAGTGTCACATACAAACGCATTAGTATTGCGGCCGCGTCGGCGTCACACTTTCTAACAGCTGTGTTAGTTTTCTCCTGCGCATGCGTCAACTCGCCGCTAGCTACGGCGAGGGGGCGGTGAGTAATGACGCGTTGCGTGCCGCCCCGACGGGGCGAATGTGGAGCGTCGTTTGGGCCATGACGGCAAATGTGGCGCAGCGTTTGGGCCATCACGGTAAACGTGGCGCACTGCTTTGGCCATCACTCTAGCTCGCCGGTGTGCCGCTGTTGCGGCCCGCTGAGGAAGGCTTGACAAGACCTGGTTATCACAACCGGAGATTAAGCCACAGAAGCTGTCCGCCGTTTCAAGCCCCCACCCGCCCTTTCCAGCTGTCTCGTAGGTGTCCTTTCCAGGACATCTACGGGAAGCTCCGCCCCCTCAGCCACTAGTCAGTTGTCAGCCGGATTAGCCGGCCGACGCCGCTAGTCGGTGCTCGTCGGACTAGCCGTCGCAGCCCCCCTCCCACTCCTCCTCGGCCTAGCGGTGCTCTCGGGCACCGTCGGGAAACCGAGTTGTACCGGCGGCCAGCCTCGACTGTTTGTTTCCCATCCCTCCCCATAGGTTATAAATTGGTCATAGGTATCTTTCTGGTTTAATGGATCGGGCTAGCGTTCTCTGAGCGTGACTGCCCCCGCCTCTGACCGATTTTCCCATCCCTCCAAAACTCTGTGTCTTTCTTCCCCTTTCACACGCCAGTTCTTCACATCTTTCCTTGCAGCATCCCCTCAGGGTGCCTTTCTTGCTTGCACCCCTTCCGGGCGCCCTTATCCACACATACACTCCACCCTCTCCCCTCTGGTGTAAGTGCACCCGCCCTGCCCCGGTATGCCCGGGAACACCCAGCCCCCTCGGAGGACGGAGGACGCCGCCCCCGGCCTGGAGCCCGCCTGCCCCCTCCCCGCGACCCCCCGGAGGGTGAGTCATTCGTGTTGGTGACGAGGAAGGAGGGATCGTGGGCCCGAACCTCCCCGTTTGCGGTAGCACGGGAGCTGGACGGGTGGACAGGCGGAGTTTCCTCGGCGAAGGTCCTCCGCTCTGGTGCCCTGCTGGTGCGGGTTAGGGAAGCCTCACAGGCACGTGCCCTCATGAGCCTAAACCGGTTCCTCGGCAAGGACATCACGGTTGAGATCGCGGACAGGCTCAACCTGGTTTATACCACCGCTTACGCCCCGGAGCTGGTGGATCTGTCCGAGGAGGAGCTCCTGGACGAGCTGCAGTCGCAGGGAGTGTGCGACGTGACCCGTCTCGGTCGTCGCCCTCGTGCGGGCCCAGTCCTGAAACTGGGCTTCCGCACGCAAGTCCCGCCCACCCACGTCATGGCGGGCTACTTGCGCATCCCTCTCCGCCCCTGGACCCCACCACCGGCCCGATGTGCCTTCTGCCAAAGGTACGGGCACCTGGCAAAGGCGTGTCGCTCCAGGGAGCCTGTATGTGGGCGATGTGCCGAGGGGCACACGACGGATATGTGCGCGTCCGAGGTCCCACGTTGCGCGGCCTGCCTGGGCCCCCACCCGGCCGCATCCCCACGCTGCCCTGCGTGGCTCGACGCCAAAGAGCGTCAGCAGCGGCGACTCACCTCACAGGGCTCCTCGCCGCCCGCACCACCGATGGTGTGGGCCCGGCCCCACTTGGCCCCAATGTGGCCGACTCCGGCTGAAGCGGGCTCCCGCCCCAGGTCTGGAGGGTCGGGTCGGTCCGACTGCGACCCGCTTCCCTCCTCTCCTTCCCCGGCCTCTCGCCCTGCCCCCTTAGCGGGCCCCTCCGTCCCCCGGTCCCCGCACCGCCCACAGGACGTCACCCAGCCGGCCATGCGCCCTGCCCCTGCCGCGGGCCCCGCCAAGGCAGACACCGCCCACCACTGTCGGGCCGCGCAGCAGACCGCGGCGACCCCAGTCACCGGTTGCTCTAGCGCTCAGCCCCTCCACCGCCAACAGGCTGCTCCGACCAAGGCTCGGGCGTCTTCCACACCGCCCCCTCAGGGCCGTCGCCTCCCCACTCTGTCCCCGGAATCGAGTGCTCGCTCCCGTTCCCCGAGCCCGGACCGCACTGGGGATCCAGAGCCCCTCTCCACGTCACCAGGGTCGTCCGCCTCCTACGAGACGGATGACCCAATCACGCCCTCACCGCCACACACACGCCTGCGAGGGCGTGATCATCACCACACAACACAACACTAATGCAGACACCCACCACTGAATTCTTGCTCCAATGGAATACGAGGTCCCTCATATCCCATTGGGCAGAATTCAAGGAATATATCATCAGAAATAAACCATTGATTGCCGCCGTTCAGGAGACCCGATGGCGCGACAATGACCCATATAATTTTAATATCTTTGGTTATTCCCTCTACACCGACAATAGAAATTCTACATCCCGCGGCGGCGGGGTCGCCTTATTTATATCCGACACCCTCCTTCATCGTCAGATCCCCATTGTAAATAACCTAAATTTTATTGCCGTTTCTGTCAAAATTGCACAACTAGAGCTTACTATACTCTCTCTCTATCTCCCACCTTCTCCTACACTATCCTTATCTTCTGTGACCGACCTATTCGGTCTCCTCCCTCACCCCTGTCTGGTGCTGGGAGATTTTAATGCCCACCACCAGGCATGGGGCTGTCACACCACATCACCTCGCGGACACCACATCGAAACACTCCTCAACACCCACAACATGGTCTTTTTAAATGACCAAACACCCACACACAACACCGACATTGCCCCGTTCCGTCCATCTGCCATCGACCTATCTTTGGCCTCGGCCTCCATCTCACCCCTCTTTTCTTGGCATGTACAACCCGACCCCCTCTTTAGCGATCACTTCCCTATTCATATTATGCTTGAACGCTCAGCCCAGGCTAGAGATTATTCATTTCTCCCCCGCTGGAATGTTCGCAAGGCGAAATGGCCATCATTTCTCCCAGGAAATTGACACCGTCTTCCCTCCTCATTCACACCCCCCAATATCAGCTTTTCTTGACACCATATTACTCGCGGCAGAAAATCATGTCCCCCACACTCGTCGCTCCCCGGCCGTCATCACGTGCCGTGGTGGAACGACGAGTGTCAACGCGCCGTCGCTCTGCGGCGGCGGGCTGAGCGAAAATTTCGCAAAAATCTCACCACCCAAAACATGTTAGAAGCCCGCGAGGCTAAAAAACGTTGTCAGCAGATTATCCTTAGCTCCAAAAAACGCAGCTGGCAACTCTATTCAAACTCATTCAACCGTTTTACCCCCATCGGCCAGATTTGGACCAAAATTCGCTCTTTCTCAAATGGCAGATCCCCACACCGCGGATTCCCACAACTGACAATTAATCAACGCAGCATCACAGAACCCTCGGACGTCGCGGAACACTTTGCCACCTATTATGCAGACATCTCCTCAAATACGCAATACTCGCAACAAACCACCGACTTCCTACAAACCACTCTCGCCACCTGCAACTTTACCTCGGACAACACGGAACCATATAATGCCCCCTTTACTCTCTATGAACTAAATTTATCCCTATCCAAAGTAACAAACACCGCGGCTGGCCCTGACCAATTGGCATACCCCTTCTTCCAAAATTTATCCGACTCCGGAAAAGACAACCTCCTTTCGGCACTAAACCAACTATGGACTGACGGCACCTTCCCCCTCTCCTGGTCCACTAGCACTATCATTCCTATCGCTAAACCCCGCAAACCTCGCGACCTTCCCTCTAGCTATCGACCTATCTCTCTCACTAGTTGTGCCTCTAAACTTTTTGAGCGCATGGTCAATGGACGAATCAGAGTTCACCTTGAAAACAACGAAATTCTCACACCCTTTCAAAGCGGCTTTCGACCCAGACACAGCACCACTGACAACCTTATTCTATTAGTTGACTCGATTCAGCGCGGTTTCATGAAAAAAACATGAAACCGTGGCACTCTTTCTCGATTTAAAATCCGCATTCAATAAAGTACACAGCTCGGCACTCCGAATCAAATTACATCGTATTGGCATCCGAGGCAGAATGGCAAAATTTATCACCAACTTTCTCGCTAATAGAACATTCACCGTCCGCTGCGGCAATATCCATTCTCAGTCCAAAAAGTTAGATCAAGGCGTCCCACAAGGCAGCGTGCTATCCCCCACCCTCTTTCTTATCATGATTAACGATGCGCTCGCTGACCTCCATCACATAGCCCCCTGTCTAAAATACTCCATTTACGCCGATGATTTGGCCATATGGTGCACGCACCCATCGGCAGACAATGCAAATCATATAATGCAGCGCGCCATGAATCAAATTGATTCCTGGTGCTCCCTCTGGGGACTGCAAATCTCCCCCACCAAATCCGTCACAATGCTTTTCTCCCGGCTCACCACGTACATTCCACCTCTTACACCACTCCGTTACCGCGACCAAATTATCCCTCACCAAACCACCTTCACCTATCTTGGCATCGTACTAGACAAAAGTCTTTGTTTCGGCCCCCATATTGCTTATCTCAAACAACGTTGCGCAAAACGTCTAAATCTCCTGCGCTGCATCTCCGGTCGCGACTGGGGTGCAGACAGGGCCACACTCAACACAATGTATATTACTCTGATTCGCTCAATCCTGGAATACAATGCGTTTATCTTCGATAATATATCCCCTTCACACATCACAACACTTGAACGCATACAGAATAACGCAATTCGCCTCATCACCGGAGCACACCGCACCACGCCCATCACTAGTCTCCGGGCTGAGGCCCACCTCCCCAGCTTACAACACCGCAGAATACTTCAACTAGTCAGATACCACTTTCGCACCACAACACAACACAACCACCCTGCCACCCTCGCACTCTCTAATCCTCCCGTTCGACGTACATATAATAGGAACAAATACAATATTGCCATACATTTAGACCATGTCCTCACATTCGCACTCAAATTCCCCAACGTAATCCCCGACAAATTGCCTCCTCTAATCCCGTTTTGGCACATGAAACACCCCAAACTTGAGTATCTCTTTCGGGAAAACAAAAACCTGCTCACCCCCATCGAAGTCCAAATTAGATTTTTGAATATCAAGAGGCCCACCCACAACACACCTTCTTCTACACGGACGGCTCACGTACCAGCAATGGTACGGGAGCCGCCTGGTGCGGTGGGCCCGACACTGGTCAAACCAAATTAACACTTCACCATTCGGTTTACACAGCAGAACTAGTCGCCATACTCACTTGCCTACAACACATCATTGCGCAACGCATTACTACCCCTACTACAATATGCACTGACTCACGATCCTCCGTGGACGCCCTCGCCTCAATACACAACACCACACACCCCACGCTCCACGCCATCCGACACCTCTACAATGCCAACCACGCACACCTTCCACTCACACTGCTCTGGATCCCTGGACATAGGGGCATCCCGGGAAATGAACGGGTTGATGGTCTCGCCCGCGCGGCGATCGACCTCCCCGATAACAACGGAGCCCCAGTACCCCCCGGAGATCTTTTATCCCTCACAAATAATCTGTTCAAAAAGTATATTCAGGCCTGCTGGTCACACAACACCACACACCTACACACCATCAAGCCCACACTTTCCAGCTGGCCCTCCTCCAACCAGCACACCCGTCTGAACGAGGTGGTACTCACCAGACTTCGCCTGGGCCACACCGATTTGACACACAATTTTCTTTTTCATAGACCTCACCGCCTTCCACTTTGTAACACATGTCACGTTCGCCTTACTGTCACTCATATCTTACTTGACTGTCCAGCATATGCTCTTCACCGTCGCTATATCATGCAATATGTCGCCAAGATCCACTCACAACTTTCGCTTCAAGCTCTCCTCGGGAATGACCACCCAGAACTACTTGATTTACTCTTTCGCTTCCTCCAGGACACCAAACTCTCCGAACTGATATAAAGCCTCCGTCGCATTTTCCTTTTCCAAGCTAGCCTGATAAAAGATATACGACACGCGCCACACTCCGTACTGGCTGTATGACTCCGCTCCACATCTCTTCTTCTCCGTCGTCGCAAAACACGTCCATATAGGTTATCTCACACTAGGTAGACAGGATCCGATCCAATTTGGCTACTACGGACGGACTTCCTTTTAAATTGCGCTTGGTTTTTTACCCTCGGGTTTTCCAAGCAGCCTGGTTTTCCCCTTTTAGGGGTTTCCAGGCTTTAACTTAAAACATACACTTACACACACAAGGTCGGGCCCGACGCCCACGACTCGCCCTGGGCGTCGGGCCTCCGCTTCGCTTTTCAGGTCGCAGGTGGGCAGTGGAGCCTCTCCGGAGGTTACGATGCTGCCCACCCTCCAAATGTCCTTCCATTGTCATGAGTGTCTGTATGTATGTATATGTACCTGTATGACATGCGTGTTTCGTCTCTACGCCATATTTCTTGTTTCACGGCGTCTCTCCTTTCTTGACTAGTTGGTATAACCGGATGTCACATAAGCCGGATTAACGTAACTCCTTCTTTAACGTAGCAATCTCTAGCAGATGGCACTTTGCCTCAGCTAAAGATTTAGGGAAAAAAAAAAAAAAAAAAAAAAAAAAACTACAGGTACCCCCCGCCCAGACACGGCGCCGGCAAAGGTGACGTGGCGAACAACATACCGCGCAGGGGTGATCACTGCACGGCCGGAGCGAGTGCGAAGGGCGGGCCGCAGCGCTGGCCCGACGGTTGATGACGGCGGTGGCGGCGTTGGTGCGGGCGGCGGATCCAAGTAGGCTGGTTTGACGAGATGTCAGCCAGTGAGTTGGCTGAGGTTGCCGTCAGCCAGTGGGTCGGCTGAGGTTGCTGCGGCAGCCAGTGGGTCGGCTGAGGTCGCTGAGGTTGATGTAACGTCAGCCAGGACGTTAGACGATGAGACGTCAGCCAGTGGGTCGGCTGAAGTTGCAGTCAGCCAGTGGGTCGGCTGAGGTTGCTGAGGCAGCCAGTGGGTCGGCTGAGGTTGCTAGGCAGCCAGTGGGTCGGCTGAGGTTGCTTACGGCAGCCAGTGGGTCGGCTGAGGTCGCTGAGGTTGATGTAACGTCAGCCAGGACGTTAGACGATGAGACGTCAGCCAGTGGGTCGGCTGAAGTTGCAGTCAGCCAGTGGGTCGGCTGAGGTTGCTGAGGCAGCCAGTGGGTCGGCTGAGGTTGCTGAGGAAGCCAGTGGGTCGGCTGAGGTCGCTGAGGTTGATGTAACGTCAGCCAGGACGTTAGATGACTGCGGGCGGATGATGCGGCGTCGACTTCGGTGAGCAGGGGATGTGACGTCAGCCAGTGGGTCGGCTGACGCAGCGACGTCAGCCAGTGAGTCGGCTAACGCCGCGAAGTCGACGTTGGTGAGCCGGCAGATGCCGTGACGTCAGCCAGGACGTCAGACGGCGTGCTGGCGGATGATGCGGCGTCGACTTCGGTGAGCAGGCGGATGTGACGTCAGCCAGTGGGTCGGCTGACGCAGCGACGTCAGCCAGTGAGTCGGCTAACGCCGCGAAGTCGACGTTGGTGAGCCGGCAGATGCCGTGACGTCAGCCAGGACGTCAGACGGCGTGCTGGCGGATGATGCGGCGTCAGCAGCGAGTCGGCTGACACCGCATGGTGGCGAAGGCCGGCTGGGCGTGCGCAGATGCGGCGACGCAGCGGCGAGACGAACGTCGGTGGTCCCTCGGTGTCCGGGCGGCGCCATTAGGCCTCCGGCGAGAGGGAGAGAGGCAGAAAGAGGGACAGGACCGGGTGGGGGCGTGCGGAAAGCGGAGAGAGTTGCGCGTTGGCTCCCCACATCACGTCGGACGGCTTGAATCGCGTCGGGACGGCTGGAATCACGTCGGGACGGCTTGAATCACGTCGGGACGGCTGAATCACGTCGGGACGGCTTGAATCACGTCGGGACGGCTTGAATCACGTCGGGACGGCTGGAATCACGTCGGGACGGCTTGAATCGCGTCGGGAAGGCTGAAATCATGTCGGGACGGCTTGAATCACGCCGGGACGGCTGGAATCACGTCGGGACGGCTTGAATCGCGTCGGGACGGCTGAAATCACGTCGGGACGGCTTGAATCACGTCGGGACGGCTGGAATCACGTCGGGACGGCTTGAATCACGTCGGGACGGCTTGAATCACGTCGGGACGGCTTGAATCACGTCGGGACGGCTTGAATCACGTCGGGACGGCTTGAATCACGTCGGGGTCACCAATTGTGGAGTGGCTGAACGCACACTCCACACTGTCTCGATGGCATGTTGCCAGAAACTTGTGCGTGTCGAATATTGCTTGTATTTGCAGAGAGAAGATTCCAAGAGAGAGAAGGATCGCTTTTTTTCCTTTTTTTCCATCTTTAGCAGAGGCCGAGTGCCATCCGCTAGAGATATGTTACGTTAAGGAAAGGGTTACGTTAATCCGGCTTATATGGCATCCGGTTATATCAATTAAGAAAGAGAAGAAAGATGAGACGCCGACAAGCAAGGAACGTGGCGTAAAGTCCGACACACATACATGGGTGAAACATACACAGACACACGTACATACACGACACATAGAAGTACACTTGGAGGGTGGGCAGCATCGTAACCTGCGGAGAGGCTCCACCGCCCACCTGCGACCGAAAAAGCGAAGCAGAGGCCCGACGTCCAGGGCGAGTCGTGGGCGTCGGGCCCGACCTTGTGTGTGTAGGTGTATGTTTTAGTTAAGGCTTGGAAAAAAAACCTGAGAGGTGAAAAAACCAAGCAGCTTGGAAAACCCGAAGGTGAAAAACCAAGCGCAGTTTATAAGGAGAACCGTCCGTTTTGGCCAAATTGGATCGGTCTCAGCCTACCTAGTGTGATATAACCTATATGTTGTGTTTAGCGACGATGGAGATGATAGCGTTTGACTTCAAATTACTTCCTCTAGTTTCGTGCCGTGCAAGTATGTGAATAGTATGTCAATGAGGTCCGGGTGCTTGTCACCGAGGAGGCTTGGTAGTGAAAGTGAAAGACGATTTTGCGCAATGTAGGTAAGAAGTGGGCGACGTTGTAGTTGGTAGGCTGGGCAAATAAGCAAGAAATGTTCCACAGTGTTACGAACACCACATGTTTGGCAGGGCGGAGCGCGGAGAGGTCGATCAAAGAGGAAATTATGCGTGAGATTCGTGTGCCCGAGTCGGAGTCGAGCAAGGTGGATCTCGTGTGAGCGCGTGAGTTGTCTGGAAGAGGGCCATTTGGCGAGAAGGGGTTTAATGTGGTGCAAGTGAGTAGTGTTGTGATTCCAGCATGCCTGGAGATATGTGTTGAATAATCTGTTGGTGAGGGATAGAAGGTCACAGGGGGGGGGGACTGGGAGGTTGGGGGTGGGGGGAGATCGATGGCTCGACGTGCGAGCTCATCTGCCCGCTCGTTGCCCGGAATCCCCATGTGGCCAGGGATCCAGAGCAGTGTGAGGTGAAGGTGGACATGATGTGTGTGATAGAGTTCCCGGATAGCGTGGAGTGTGGGGTGTGTGGTGTTGTGTATGGCTGCGATAGCGTCGATGGAAGAACGTGAGTCGGTGCAGATGATGGTTGGTGTGGAGATGTGGTGTTGAATGATGTGGTGTAGACAGGCGTAGATTGCGACTAGTTCTGAGGTGTAAACCGAGTGATGTGGTGTTAATTTTATTTGGCCAAAGCTGGGTCCACCGCACCCGTACCGTCGGTGGTACGGGAGCCGTCTGTGTAGAAGTATGTATGATGGCGGTGGGCGGCTTGATATTCGAAAAATGTTTGTTGGGTTTCGATGGGGGAAAGTAATTTGTTGTTTTGGTGGAAGAGATATTCGAGCTTGGGGTGATACATGTGCCAAAAGGGGAGAAGGGGAGGGAATTTGCCGAGGGTTACCTTGGGGAATTTGAGTGCGAGAGTAAGGACATGTTTCAAATGTATACCAATGTTGTGTTTGTTCCTATTATAGGTAAGTCTGAAGGCAGGTTTAGTGAGTGCGGGGGTAGCAGGGTGGTTGAGCTGTGTTGTGGTCCGAAAGTGGTATCTGACTAGTTCGAGTGTTCTGCGGTGTTGTAAGCTCGGGAGGTGGGCCTCATCCCGGAGACTAGTAATGGGTGTAGTGCGGTGTGCTCCGGTGATGAGGCGAAGAGCGTGATTTTGTATGCGTTCAAGTGTTGTGATGTGTGACGGAGATATATGATCGAAGATAAACGCATTGTATTCCAGGACGGAGCGAATCAGAGCGATATACATAGTGTTGAGGGTAGCCCTGTCTGCACCCCAGTCGCGACCGGAGATGCAGCGCAGGAGATTTAGCCGTTTTGCGCAGCGTTGTTTTAGATAAGCGATATGGGGACCGAAACAAAGACTTTTGTCTAGTATGATGCCAAGATATGTGAATGTGGTTTGGAGAGGGATAATTTGTTCGCGATAGCGGAGCGGAGTAGTAGGTGGGATGTACGTGTGGAGCCGTGAGAAAAGCATTGTGACGGATTTTGCGGAGGAGATTTGCAGTCCCCAAAGGGAGCACCAGGAATCAATTTGATTCATGGCGCGCTGCATAAGATAATTTGCTTTGTCTGCCGAACGGTGCGTGCACCATATGGCCAGATCATCGGCGTAAATGGAGTATTTTAGGCAGGGGGCTATGCTGTGGAGGTCGGCGAGAGCATCGTTAATCATGATGAGAAAGAGGGTGGGGGATAGCACGCTGCCTTGTGGGACGCCCCGATCGAGTTTCTGGGGCCGAGAATGGATATTGCCGCAGCGGACGGTGAATGTTCTATCAGCGAGGAAGTTGGAGATAAATTTTGCCATTCTGCCTCGTATGCCAATGCGATGTAATTTGATTTGGAGGGCCGAACTGTGTACTTTATTGAATGCGGATTTCAAGTCGAGAAAAAGTGCGACGGTTTCATATTTTTTCATGAAGCCGCGCTGTATCGAATCAACTAATTGGAAGAGGTTGTCGGCGGTGCTGTGTCGAGGTCGGAATCCGCTTTGAAAGGGGGAGAGAATGTTGTTGTTTTCGAGGTGTACTCTGATTCGACCATTGACCATGCGCTCAAAGATTTTAGAGGCACAACTAGTGAGAGAGATAGGTCGATAGCTAGAGGGAAGGTCGCGAGGTTTGCGAGGTTTAGCGATAGGAATGATAGTGCTAGTAGACCAGGAAGGGGGAAAAGTGCCGTCAGTCCATAATTGATTTAGTGCTGAGAGGAGATTTTCTTTTCCGGCGTCGGATAGATTTTGGAAGAAGGGGTATGCCAATTGGTCAGGGCCAGGGGAAGTGTTGGTTACTTTGGAAAGGGATAAGGTTAGCTCATAGGGAGTAAATGGGGCATTATATGGTTCAGTGTTGTCCGAGGTAAAGTTGCAGGTGGCGAGAGTGGTTCGTAAGAAGTCGGTGGTGTGTTGTGAGTATTGTGCATTTGAGGAGATGTCAGCATAATAGGTGGCAAAGTGTTCCGCGACGTCTGTGGGTTCTGTGATGCTGCGATGGTTAATTGTCAATTGTGGGAATCCGCGGTGTGGGGATCTGCCATTTGTGAAAGAGTGAATTTTGGACCAAATTTGACCAATGGGCGTAAATCGATTGAACGAGTTTGAATAAAGTTGCCAGCTGTGTTTTTTGGCCGCTAGGATAGTCTGCTGGCAACGTTTTTTGCCTCGCGGGCTTCTAACATGTTTTGTGGGGTAAGGTTCTTTCGAAATTTTCGCTCAGCCCGCCGCCGCCGAGCGACGGCGCGTTGACACTCGTCGTTCCACCACGGCACGTGGTGACGACCGGGGGAGCGACGAGTGTGGGGGACATGATTTTCTGCCGCGAGTAGTATGGTGTCAAGAAGGGCTGATATTGGGGGTGTGAATGCGGAGGAAAGACGGTGTCAATTTCTTGGGAAAAAGTTGGCCATTTCGCTTTGCGAACATTCCAGCGGGGTAGAAATAAGTAATCTCTAGCTTGGGCTGAGTGTTCAAGCATGATATGAATGGGAATATGATCGCTAAAGTGGGGATCGGGTTGAACATGCCAAGAGAAGAGGGGTGAAATAGAGGCTGTAGCCAAAGACAGGTCAATGGCGGATGGACGGAAAGGGGCGATGTCGGTGTTGTGTGTGGGTGTTTGGTCGTTTAAAAGACCATGTTGTGGGTGTTGAGGAGAGTTTCGATGTGATGTCCGCGAGGTGATGTGGAGTGGCAGCCCCAAGCCTGGTGATGGGCATTGAAGTCACCCAACACCAGACAAGGGTGAGGAAGGAGGCCGAAAAGGTCGGTCACAGAAGATAAGGATAGTGTGAGAGAAGGTGGGAGGTAAAGAGAGAGTATAGTGAGCTCCAGTTGTGCAATTTGGACCGAAACAGCAACAAAATTTAGGTTATTAGCAATGTTGATCTGACGATGAAGGAGGGTGTCTGAGATAAATAGAGCAACCCCGCCGCCGCGGTGCGTAGAATTTACGTTGTTGGTATAGAGAGAATAGCCATGGATGTTAAAATGATATGGGTCGTTGTCGCGCCATCGAGTCTCCTGGACGGCGGCTACTAATGGTTTATTTTTGATGATATATTCCTTGAATTCTGCCCAATGGGATATGAGTGTCCTCGTATTCCATTGGAGCAAGAATTCAGTGGTGGGTGTCTGCATTAGTGTTGTGTTGTGTGGTGATCGCGCTCTCGCAGGCGTGTGTGTGGCGGTGAGGGCGTGATGGGGTCGTCCGTCTCGTAGGAGGCGGACGACCCTGGTGATGTGGACAGGGGCTCTGGATCCCCAGAGGGGTCCGGGCTCGGGGAACGGGAGCGAATGCTAGATTCCGGGGACAGAGTGGGGGGGCGACGGCCCTGAGGGGCGGTGTAGAAGAGGCCCGAGCCTTAGTCGGCGCAGCCTGTTGGCGGTGGGGGGCTGAGCGTTAGAGCGTCTAGTGACTGGGGTCGCTGCTGTCTGCTGCGCGGCCCGATAGTGGTGGGCGGTGTCGGCTTCGGCGAGGCCCGCGGCAGGGGCAGGGCGCATGGCCGGCTGGCGGATGTCCTGTGGGCGGTGCGGGGACCGGGAGACGGAGGGGCCCGCTAAGGGGGCAGGGCGAGAGACCGAGGAAGGAGAGGACGGAAGTGGGTCGCAGTTTGACCGTCCAGACCTTCCAGACCTGGGGCGGGAGTCCGCCTCAGCCGCAGTCGGCCACATCGGGGCCATGTAGGGCCGGGCCCACACCATCGGTGGTGCGGGCGGCGAGGAGCCCTGGGAGGTGAGTCGCCGCTGCTGACGCTCTTTGGCGTCGAGCCATGCAGGGCAACGTGGGGATGCGGCCGGGTGGGGGCAGGCAGCCGCGCAACGTGGGACTTCGGATGCGCACATATCCGTCGTGGCCCCTCGGCAATCGCCCACATAAGGCTCCCTGGAGACATGCCTTTGCCAGGTGCCCGTACCTTTGGCAGAAGGCACAGCGGGTCGGCGGTGGGGTCCAGGGGCGGAGAGGGATACGCAAGTAGCCCGCCATGACGTGGGTGGGCGGGAATTGCGTGCGGAAGCCCAGTTTCAGGACTGGGCCCGCACGGGGGCGACGGCCGAGACGGGTCACGTCGCACACTCCCTGAGACTTCAGCTCCTCCAGGAGCTCCTCCTCGGACAGATCCACCAGCTCCGGGGCGTACGCTGTGGTATAAACCAGGTTGAGCCTGTCTGCAAGCTCAACCGTGACCTCTGCCCAGGAACTGGTTCAGGCTGATGAGGGCACGTGCCTGTGCGGCCTCTCTAACTCGCACCAGCAGGGCACCAGAGCGGAGGACTTTCGCCGAGGAAACTCCGCCTGTCCACCCGTCCAGCTCCCGTGCTACCGCAAACGGGGAGGTTCGGGCCCATGATCCCTCCGTCCTCGTCACCAACACGAATGACTCACCCTCCGGGGGTCGCGGGGAGGGGGCAGGCGGGCTCCAGGCCAGGGGCGGCGTCCTCCGTCCTCCGAGGGGGCGGGGTGTCCCCGGGCATACCGGGGCAGGGCGGGTGCGCTTACACCAGAGGGGGGTGGGTGGAGTGTATGTGTGGATAAGGGCGCCCTGAAGGGGTGCTGACAAGAGAGGCACCCGGAAGGGGTGCTGCAAGGAAAAGTGTGAAGAGAGTGTAGTGCGAAAGGGGTAAAGAGACACAGTGCTTGGAGGGATGGGAGTAGCCAACAGAGGCGGGCGCAGTCACGGCCAAAGGCCGCTAGCACGATCCATGAAACCAGGAAGGTAACTCTGCTGGCTCTAACCTAGTGGGTGGGATGGGACAAAAACAATCAAAGCCGACCGCTGCTACAATTCGGTTTCCCGACGGTGCTGGGGAGCACCGCTGGGCCGAAGGGGGTTGGGAGGGGGGCTACGCCGGCTATTCCGGCGAGCAACCACCTAGTGGCGCCGGCCGGCTAATCCGGCAGACAACCAACTAGTGGTCCGGGGGGCGGAGCTTCCCGTAGATGCCCTAATAAGGACACCTACGAGACAGCTGGGAGGGGGGGGGCGGGGTCTTTGGGGCAGCGGGTAGCTTCTCGTGCTCGATCGCCAGCAATAAGCTAGGTCTTTTCGAGCGTGCCGCGATTGAATATTGTCAAACAATATTCAATCACCGTGGTCTGGATCTCTTCCCTCCTCCGTCTTCTTCTCTCCGTCGATCTTCTTGCTTCTCTTCCCCGAGAACCGTTCGACAACTAGAGGGCCTGGAGGCGGATGGACCTGCGACGGGAGCAGGGCGCAAGGCCGGTGCAGGGTCGGAGTGGGTGAGCGAGCGCTCGGTGCGCGTGGGAACACGGGTCGCCGGTCGGGCGGCCGCCTCGGCCGGGGTCGGCCAGAGGGGCTGGAGGGGCTGTTGGCCCCAGGCAGAGGCCGGCCTCTGCGTCAAGGGCGGTGCTGGGGGGGGGCTGTCCGGCGCTGTTGCTGCTGACCCTTTGCTTCCAGCCAGACTGGGCAGCGGGGGTATGAGGCGGGGTGTGGGCCGGCGCAGGCTGCGCATCGCGGCTCCTGGGCCTCGCACTGGGCCGTGGTGTGCGCCTCAGCACAATGGCCGCACACTGGGTTGCGGGCGCGACAGACCCCACTGTGGTGGCCATAACGCTGGCAGAACCCACAGCGCTTGGGCGGAGGGGTCCACGGCCGACAGGGGTACCGGAGGTACCCCGCGTACAGGTGCGTCGGCGGGGCGAGCGATCTGTACCCTACTTTGAGCAAGGGGCGCGGGGTCGATGCCGAGGGGCGTCCCAAACGGACGACTTCGCAGACGCCTTGAGGGGTCAACTCTTCCAGGAGCTCCTCCTCTGGGAGGTGTGCCAGCTCCGGGGCAAAGACTGTCACAAAGGAGTTGTTCAGTATATCCGCCACAACCACCTTGA
This sequence comes from Ashinkailepas kermadecensis, assembly GCA_034440615.1. Classification (NCBI taxonomy): domain Eukaryota; kingdom Metazoa; phylum Arthropoda; class Thecostraca; family Neolepadidae; genus Ashinkailepas; species Ashinkailepas kermadecensis. Next base: position 77,473 of record JAOTOM010004541.1, on the reverse strand, counting down.
CAGGGTGTGCCAGGAAGTGGTTCAGGTGGAGGAGGGCCCTGGCCCGGGTTGGGTCACGCACCCGAACCAGTAGTGCGCCCGACCGGATGGTTCGGGCCGACACTACACCTCCCGTCCACTTATCTAGCTCCTTGGCGACCGCAAAGGGGGACGTGCGCTCCCAGGACCCCTCCTTCCGTGCCACGAGCACGAAGGATTCCCCGTCAGGGGGATCTCGCGGTGGCGGGGCCCGGGCTCCTGGGCGCGGCCGGCGTCCGCCCTCCGCGGGGGGCGGGGGGTCCCCGGCCATGCCGGTGCGGGGTTGGACCCCTGAGGAGAGGGGGGGGGACTGAGTGTGGGAAGGGCGCCCTGAAGGAGTGCTGTCAAGAGAGGCACCCTGAAGGGGTGCTGCAAGGAAAAGTGTGAAGACAAGTGTAGTGCGAAAGGGGTAGAGAGACACAGTGCTTGGAGGGATGGGAGTAGCCAACAGAGGCGGGCGCAGTCACGGCCAAAGGCCGCTAGCACGATCCATGAAACCAGGAAGGTACCTCTGCTGGCTCTAACCTAGTGGGTGGGGTGGGACAAAAAACAATCAAAGCCGACCGCTGCTACAATTCGGTTTCCCGACGGTGCTGGGGAGCACCGCTGGGCCGAAGGGGGTTGGGAGGGGGCTACGCCGGCTATTCCGGCGAGCAACGGACTAGTGGCGCCGGCCGGCTAATCCGGCAGACAACCAACTAGTGGTCCGGGGGGCGGAGCTGCCCGTAGATGCCCTAATAAGGACACCTACGAGACAGCTGGGAGGGGGGGTCGGGGTCTTTGGGGCAGCGGGTAGCTTCTAGGGATGTCGATCCCGGGATCGGGATCCCGGGATACCGGGATTGTATCAGTCCCGAATCTCGGGATTGGGATGGCCGGGATCCCGAAATCCCGACTGACAAAAACAACAAATTGTACAGCTAAATGCTGCTATAATTCAGAGGTGAAATAACAACGCTGTCTCAGAAGTGGTGTTTTCACTAGATTGCCCAAATATTAGTCTGGATTTAATCAATTTCCAGCCTGAGTTCTTGCGGCAGAAGAAGTCCGGCTGGTTTCGTTATTCATCCATTAGTTTGTTTTTCGGTCACAGAAGTCGCGCGACGTTTGACCGCATCAAAACGCCAGTTCCATGTCACACGATTCCGTCTGGGAGACCCCAGTCTCAGGTTCCGAGATTGAACACGACGTCGACTGCTTACTCCGCGTGGGGGCGGGGGGGATGTCTGCGCATAGCACTGACACATGATACCAGCGCGGCGCAACAAGACACCGGACGATGTGAGCGTGAGGCTTGGTGGAGAAGCTCAGTGTCCTAGCAGTCGTGTAAGCGGCGAGATGTCGGACTTCGTCGTGTTTAAGGGGAGTGCTGTTTGGGAGCATTTTCTGCGTGAGACAACCGGCCAAAGTGCCAAGTGCCGTTACTGTAGAAAGGTGCTGAAGATTTCGGGTGGATCCACAAAAGGCCTTCACACCCACGTAAAGAGCCAGCATCCAGATCGGTACGCCGGTTCATCGAAGGATGGAGCGTCTCAAGACGATTCGAACTCAGACCAGCCACAGCCTGCTGCAAAAAGGACCAGGCCCCTGGACAGATACTTTTCACCCAACGCTGAGGATGATCTGGACTCCATGCTGGCAAGATTGTGCGGCAGGGACGGGATTCCGTTCAGTGTTTTTTGCACTTCACCGGACTTGCGCAACCTTATGGCTGCCAAAGGGTTTAAAAATCTACCAACCGGTCACGAGGAAATCCGAAATCGTGTCATGAGGCACTGTGCCAGGATCAAATGTCAGATAAAACAAAAGCTGACAGATGACATAACGCAAGGCACGAGGTTCTCTCTCACAATCGACGAATATACGTCTCTCAGGAATCGAAGATATATGAGCGTGAACGTGCACTCTGGTGCAAAGGTGTGGGGCCTCGGTGTGGTTCGGTGTCATGGCTCTATGCCAGCGGAGAAATGCATGGACCTGCTGAAGGTCAAACTAACTGAGTTTGACCTCGACCTCAACCTGCACGTGACATGTGTCCCCACCGACGGCGCATCCGTCATGGTGAAGTTCGGAAGAAGTTTGCCGTGCGAGCACCAGCTGTGCTTTGCACATGGCGTGCATCTTGCGGTAATTGATGTTTTATACACGAGTGACGGCGGAGCTAAGACAACCAGTGAGGCTCGTGACGCCTGTGCGTCACCAGATACGGAGTCACCTACGGATGGATCGGATGAAGATGACATCGGGGAGGATGACGTCGTTGGGGTCGAGGATTACAATGAGCTGCAGGGCTCACGAGCCGAAGCGGTTCGAAGCGTCCGGAGAATTGTGCGATGGTTTCGAAAATCGCCCGTGCGAAACGAAGTGCTTCAAAAGTACGTGACGGAAGAACAAGGTAAGCAGGTGATGCTAATTCTTGATTGCAAAACGAGGTGGAACAGTTTGTTTGCAATGCTGGAACGATTTATTACACTAAAAAGCGCAGTGCACAAAGCAATTATTGACATAGGTGACAAGAAAGTGCAGATGACCAGTGATCGGGAGCTCGACATGGTGCGGGAGATTGTTCGGTGCCTCAACATCGTAAAGTTGGGGGCAGAGGCCCTGTGCCGCAGAGACAGTGGACTGTTAGAGGCCGAAGCTGCTCTGAAGTTTGTGCTCAGCTCCCTGGAAAAGGAAGGCGGCCAGCTGGCAAAGAGGTTCTACGATGCTTTGACGCTGAGGATTCGTCAGCGTCGCTCTAAGGCGGCTGCAGTCTTGCAGGCGCTGCATAACGACTTGCTGCCTCAAGACGAGGCAGAAAGGCAGATATTCCCGCAGGCCACTCGGAGAGAAGTAGATGAGTACATAACTCGTATGATACGACGGATGAGTGGGGAAAGGATCGGTGATGCTGTGTCTGACAGTGAGAGTGAGGGCGTCGAGCAGTCCGCGCCGGAGCCGACTCTGCAGCAGCAGCTGCAACGCGCGCTGGAAACGGCGGCGAAAAGTCGTGTGCCTGGCGCACCGGGACAGCTTGGAAGACCCCAGCTTTCAAAGGCAGTGAAAAAAGAACTGGAAAATCTTCCAGTTTCTGGGAAAGGGCCGCTCGCCAGCATGGCCTATAAGTGGCTCAAAGGCATTGTCGCCACGAGCGTCGAATCTGAGCGAGTGTTCTCAACTGTAGGTAACATAGTGACAAAGGAACGGTCCCGTCTGAATGACGATACAGTTGATGCCCTGTGCTTCTTAAAATGTCACTATAGGTAAAAGCTTGGCAACATGCTTATTCGATTCCGCTTAGCAGTCGAGTATACTTATTGTTGTGCGAGTGCATCGCATGGAACAGTCTTATGTTAATCGAGTAATACATGTACATCATTTGATCCTGTGAGTATCCCTTTTTCTGAAGGCGAGGAAAAATGATCGAGATCGCCTGTTTGAATACCCGACGCTGGGTAGGCAATTATCAAACAACAAACGGCGTAGAACATCCAGTCTATTGATGGAGTATTGTTACTCCACTGAAGGTGTGGTTTTCGCGATGCATTTCAGGTCCTTCAGGGAGTTACTCCGCGCATATCGTAACTAAATGTGAATGTGTGAATGATCACTCGATTGTCAAATGGATAAAAGGCGTTTGCATGGCGCATCTGGACGTCATGAGTCGAAATTCTGATCGGAATACCTTGGATTATTAGAGAGAATATATGAATCCCGGGATCCCGGGAAATCCCGGGATTTTTTTCCGGAAAATCCCGATATCCCTGGATTGGGAAAACGGCCCGGGATCGACATCCCTAGTAGCTTCTCGTGCTCGATCGCCAGCTATAAGCTAGGTCTTTTCGAGAGTGCCGCGATTGAATATTGCCAAACAATATTCAATCGCCGCGTGTGGTCTGGATCTCTTCCCTCCTCCGTCGTCTTCTCTCCGTCGTCTTCTCCTCCGTGTCTTTGCGAGAAGATTCCCCTCCGTGCTCCTGCGCATGCGTCAACTCGCCGCTAGCTACGGCGAGGGGGCGGTGAGTAATGACGCGTTGCGTGCCGCCCCGACGGGGCGAATGTGGAGCGTCGTTTGGGCCATGACGGCAAATGTGGCGCAGCGTTTGGGCCATCACGGTAAACGTGGCGCACTGCTTTGGCCATCACTCTAGCTCGCCGGTATGCCGCTGTTGCGGCCCGTTACAAGGTTTCCAAAATTGAAGATCCCTCAAGACGGGTAAGGCTTTGCCAGGATAAAGGAGGAGGCACACGAGGCGTGGCAGGAGGCCCCTAATTTGGCAGAGAATGCCCCTCGAAGATGAGAGGAAGCCCCATGCCATGTTAAAGGGGCCCCAGAATGCAAGAGGAGGCCCTTCTTGTCCTCCGATGTCCCCCCCACAAGACGGGAGAGGAGGACCATTGAATATGGAGGAGGGTAGGACACACAAGGAGACATCGAAAACCGGTAAAAAGGCTCTAGGAAATGAGACGAGACCGTTAAGACGCGACAGGAGGCCTATAATTTGCAAGAAGAAACCCCTAAGAAATAGTAAGAGTCGTGTCTGGGTATTTTAAAATCACGATATGGGCCCCAAAAGATCCGGCCGGGGCCCCCGAAAATTACGCTGAGCCTGGGGTACCAAAAATGCACGCCCGGACCACGAAAATCATGCCAGGGGCACGACAGGTCGTACCGTGCCCCAGCAGTCTCATTGGGACCAAAACAAATGAAGCCGGAGCAACGAAAAACAATCCGGACATGGATAATCACTCTGGGAGCCCAACAATGACGCCAAAAGCCTCCAAAACGCATTGGACCCCCAAAAAATGTCGAGGCCGCTATAGCTCGCGCTAGGGATCCAAGAAAATGACGTCTGGGCCCAAAAGATCACATTGGACTCAAAAAGCTCGCGTCGCAGCCCTTGAAAATCACACTGGAGGCCCAGAAGGTCGTGCCGGGGCCCCAAAAGTTGCAGCTGTCCCAAAAATCAATCTTAACCGGAATGTCACTCTGGGACAAAAAAAAACTCCTTCAGTGGCCGCAGTGCTATATCAAAGGGGCAAATGCCCCCTCCATCCTGAGAGGGATAAGCTCCCAAAATCGTGCCGGGGCCTCAAAAATCGCGCTGGGGCCACCAAAATTCGCGTCGGTCCACCAGAGTTCGCGTATGGGTCTCCAAAAATACGGCGAGCCCGGAAAACTCGCCAGGCCCGAAAAATTGCGACAGGAACCGCTAAAATCGCGTTTGGGCCACAGCTAAATACAACGCTTCGCACAAACTCGAACCGGGCCCCAAATATGCGCTCGGGACCCACAATTCCCATCGGTAGTCCCGTGGAGGCTCTAAAAATTGCCGTCTAGGGCCACACGCAAGCACAGTGTGACCACAAACACCGGATCGGTATCCGAAAAAAATCAAGCTCGAGCCCTCCAAAATAAGGATGGATTCCAACAACTAAATGCCCAGGTAAAAAAAAATGGCTCTGGAGCACCGAACATATTGTCAGATGCCTTCACAAATTGCGTACGGCACCGACAAACAAACCGGATCTCGAACAATCGAGGTAGGATACAAAAACATGGCGCCAAGGACTCGAGAAATCAGGCCGGGATTCGGACTTTAAAAAAAAATCAGAAAAGTTTCACAAAATCGTATTGAGCCCAGAACACTGGGGTTGGGTCTCCGGAACCACGCGCCTGGGAGCGATAAGCCGCTCTGGGACCTAGAAACATCGTACCGAAGCCCCAAAATTGTACTTGGGCCCCACAAGTGTGCGCCAGAAGCCCAAAATAAACACATCGGGACCCTAAGAGCACAACGGGGACCGAAATCCAATGGCCCTCCAAAGTGCACAGAGTCTCACAAAAAGCGACAGGGCCTTAACACATGCGTTGCAACCATAAATATACATACCGGGAGGTATAAAAAATACACCGGAAACTCTCAAGGCACACAGGGGTCATGATAACGCACAATAGCTTGAAAAGGTGGCTGAGGCCGCAAAAGGCAACATGGTTCCAAGACAAACCAAAAGACCGGGCGCTAAATAAACACATCGGGATCTTCGAAAACGCCCTAACACGTCAAAAAAAACCTCGGTGCACAAAAATGCAACAAACCCTAAAACGAGCAGGGGGTTCGAAAATGCTTTAGGCCCCTAACAAAAATGGATTGGAGCCATAATACACAATCATAGACCAAGAAAGACGCAACGGGTCCAAAAAAGAACGCTGAGGCTTGGCCTCGGTTCGGTATCCAATCTGGGAGGATAGCAGCAAAGATATGAAGTGCATCAAAGCTCAGCGGAAACCGCATTTCATAACTACCAGAAAATGTGGGAAATGACTAATGATCGAATTTAATCAATCGACTTTTCGCAGCGAACGCCCATACGAATCATTCCATCACGCCAGATATGGCGCAAGTCTATCATGTGGCAGCAATTAGCAAAACGCAGAATGCCTAGCAGAAACCATAGCATCGCACGAAATATGGCGAATGCACCGAATACGAGAAATGGGTGTGCACGTGCGCTGACGTTGCCGTCGTGGCGACCGGGCGCTATGAACTGGAATGCCTGAAATTGTGACATTTTGTATTTTAAAGTGGTGGGTACTACATTTTACTGTGAAGTTATGGGCCTAATACATCTTCGAAATCCTGCTCGTTTTAGGGCTTTGTTGTATTTTTTTGTGCACCGAGTATTTTTTTACGTGTCGGGGCGTTTTCGAAGATCCCGATGTGTTTATTTAGCTCCCGGTCGTTTTGTACGTTTTGAAACCATGTTGCCTTTTGTGGCTCCAGCCTCTTTTCCAGGCCCTTGTGCGTTCTCATGGTTCCTGTGCGCCTTGCGAGCTTGCAGTGTATTTTTCCTAGAGCTCCCGGTATGTTTATTTAGGGCTGCAACGCATGTTTTAAGGCCCTATCGCTTCTTGGGATACCCTGTGCGCTTTGGAGGGTTAGTTGTATTTTCTGGCACCGTCGTACTCTTAGGGTCCCGCTGTGTATATTTTGGGCTTCTGACGCAAATTTGTGGGGCCCCAGTATGATTTTGGGGCTTCGGTGCGATTTTTCTGGGTCCCAGCGCGACTTATCGCGCCCAGGCGCGTGGTTCCGGAGACCCAGCTTTCTGGGCTCAACGCGATTTTTGTGGATCTTTTCTGTTTTTTTTTAAAGTCCGAATCCCGGCCTGATTTTTCGAACTTCTGGCACCATGTTTTTGTATCCCACCTCGATTTTTCGAGATCCGGTATGCTTTTCGGTGTCATACGCAATTTTTGAAGGCATCTGGAAAAAATGTTCGGTGCAACAGAGCCATTTTCCTGACCCGGACATTTATTTGTTGGAATCTCTCCTTTTTTGGAGGGCTCCAGCTTGATTTTTTGGGATACCGATCCGGTTTTGTGGTATAGGTGTAATTTCAGCAGTGTGAGGTAACTTATCAAGGGATACCAAAAGAAAACCTTAGAACTGAGTGGTGGAGTTAGGGTTGAAATCCGACCAATCGGGAACCATAGTGGTAGATTAGGCCTCTCCACAGGACAATTTAGTTGATGACTAATTATATTATTTCGAAACCCTTTGACAAAATAGCGGTCGAAATCCAAGGACTTTTTAATGGGCGTAGGTGCCCCCCCCCCCCCCCCCCTGCAAATCCGTTTGTCCCTCCTGCTTGACGCAAATATAGGTAATCCACTGGTCCCTCAATAATTTTCCGAAACATACGCCCATGGGGAAAAGCAAACATTGAGGGGACAAATTACCCCTCACAAGCATACAATACAACATCCACGCCCCATATAAAATGGGATGAATGATGTTTTTAAATGCATTTTCTTCCAACAAACTTCTTTTCTGTTATTACAGCCCGCATGATTAGAGCTTCCCAGCTTCCATACCTTCTCAGCGTCATTTACAAAACGGTACAGCACAGCGAAAACGATGGGCGTGACGGCGTGGAATTTGAAGGCTTGGATTATGTATGTACTGACATTGTTGCATTGTTGCATTTTCATTTATGCATTGCTGTTCAATGCTTGTTCTTGCCGTGAATTTATTCGCTGAGAATATATTTTAACTCGTGTGACAGTTGCCTTGCAGCCAGCACCAAATGTTATAAAAAGAAACAAATTCCTAAGATGGCGCTCAGAAAACCAATGCAATCCACTTCTCGTTGTCACCTTTGCGAAATTGTCGTCCTTGGATTGAGAAATGGTCGTTCAAGCTTTGCTTACGACATCAAGCTGGTGGGAATAAATAACAGTAGTGATGAATCTAGCTATATTCAGTTAGACTTGGAGGACTTAAAACTGGGTTTATCAATGGCAGATATCTGTAAGATATGCTTAGCACCAGCCCCGCCAGCTCGCTGCAATCTAGAGGCCAGCGGGAAGATTCGAGAAAGCATTGAGACGATGGTTTGTTTTGGCACTTATGTATTTATCCAAATATTACTTATTTATACCCTGGTATGGCCCAGTTTTCAGCGAAAATTATTAGTGTTATTGCGTTTTGAGTAAATGATGCACCATGCCAAGAACAAACAAAAACCAATATGAAATCATGTTCCCCCATCCTCGAACCATAGTATAAGAGCCTAAAACAATATCAGACCCTAACACAATGGAGGCCCCCTTTCGGGGAACAGGAGGCCCCCTTTCGACCTTGCCCCCCTGGAAGAATTTCGTGGCGACGCCACTGATTGTGAGTTCATGTCGGTATTTTTTTCTCGCAACCACAGTTGGCGATCCACGCAGGTCATCGTGCTGCTGCCGTTGTTACTTGGTTATGTTATTAGTTCGCGATACATTCGTACTTGAAATACGTATGCGCAAATACACGTGAAAATCGTACTAAGAACATATTCGCACTCGATATATTCGTATTTCGGGGAGTTTTATAAACCACGCAAGCAGGACGCTACATATGCAGTTGGGTCGAAGGTAACCATTTTTATGCAATTTTCCAATTTGTGACTTGTATCCTCAATGACAGATGCAGCCGGCTTCCTGCACACAGACATAGAGAACATATGTCATCAGCGGGTGTGGACAAACAGCCCCTGTCGCACCACATATTTTCACAATTTGCCACCAATATATACAGACTGCATATGCACCCACAAACCAAACGCGTGCATCCATTCATGTGTAGGCTTAACCGTAAGCATGCAAATCAAGGGCATGATCATTTGCAATAATGTCTTGCGGCCCACTGGTGCGGATTGCTTTTGAACCATTCATGCACCAGTCACACACACACACACACACACACACACACGCACACACACACACACACATATATATACAAATACACAAATATATATTACGTGGGATATATGGGGCCTCCTGTCGGCGGCGGATCCAGGGAGGGAAGTTGGGGCACATGCCCCCCCATGAAAGGTGGTGTCCCTTCGACGAGGAAAACGCGTCCCTCCGCGAAGGCTCGAGTGCACTCCAGCACCCTCGAATTGTTCAGCCACAGGCACCTCTCGGCAGGAAAGGCACCCCTCAAGCTGCTTTCGCGGTGGCGCCACTCCAAGTATGTGTCCCCTCCCCCAGATGACAATTCCTGGATCCGTCCCTGCCTCTTGTGGTAGCTATTGGCTTTCTGTGGCAGCTATGGGACCTGTTATGATGACAGAGGGCCTCCTATTGCGGTCTAGGGGCGGTCAGATCATTTCAGGCGGTCTTCTGTGGTTACTTTTCTGAAATTCTCCTTCCACTGAAGGGAAGAAGCTATGGCGCACTTAGCTCCCCCTCCCCCGTCTGTCCTTTCTTCCGCTCTCGAACGGGGGTCACAACACCAGCTGAAACGGAGAGTAGAGGGAGCCTACCAATATCGGGAAAAATACCTTTATTTTGGAGGAACTTGATAGTCAGCCTGCCGGAAACTGCACATTGTTAGGCACGAAGATTGCTACTGGGTCATTTCGGATACATTTTGCTGAAGCTGAAGAATAGTTCTTTCAATTGGTGTACGTCAAAGTGATTTGTATTGCCATGAAACATGCAAGAGAGCGTAGAGAAAAACGGTAAAATTGCATGTAAACCAACGGTGAAGGGAAACCTTCAAGCCCGCTACCAAACCCACTTCGTGGGGGCCCGATTCGAACACTGCTGATATTACCAGGGTATAAACAAAAATACTGTACTGCTGTTGTACCACCGTGCAATTATTTCGTGCCTCCCCTCATTAATGGCTTCTCTCCAAAGTAACTGAAGTGACTCTCAAAGCTTCCTGAGTGCACAAAGACCTGTTTACTAGAGGAATATCCACCACAATTTCAGAGTGCGCAAGGCCTAAATGATTGACGAAGACGCCTATATATTTGAAGCTGTCAATGCAATGTCAAAAATTACCCAATTTAGCTTGAGGTCAATGGCGGTGCATATAAAGAATGGGCTTAACGAAACCCTTCGCAACAGTAATAAGCAAACGGCGCAAATGATGAATGATAATAATAAAGCGCAAATGATTTATAATAATGATTAATATGCATCCGGATTAAATCAGAATCAGTTCAGGATGGAAAATTCGACGACATTTCATCACGTATACTCAGCGAGAATTGCCACTAGTGGAACAGACTTCTGGTGGAATGACGTATAAAGCAGGACATAGTGATCAGACAGGACATCAGTGATACTGATGAGATTGCTATGGTAGCACAATGGGTATGATGGGAGGAGTTTGTATTTGTTGAGTGTGTTATGCAATAACAAGTGAGTCTCTTATTAAGTCTAAACGCTTTATAACTTTATATAGGGTGTACCTAGCAGTAGATTCAGCACCTTCCTTCGGGATGTGATACTGATGAAATTGTCTATGGTAGCACAATGGATATGATGGGAGGAGTTTGTAATTGTTGAGTGTGTTATGCAATAGCAGGTGAGTCTCTTATTAAGTCTAAACGCTTTATAACTTTATATGGGGTGTACCTTGCAGTGGATTCAGCACCTTCCTTCGGGATGTGATACTGATGAGATTGTCTATGGTAGCACAATGGGAGTGTGTTATGCAATAGCAAGTGAATTTGGTGCTAGATAGGCTGCGATATATAGCTTCCTAGGAACTTGAGATAAGGGATTGATTGGGGTAAGAGTATGTACATTTCTAGTACCTTTTCCAGATAGGCTTAACCCAGATGGGCCCCTGTGGCTCTTATTAAGCCTTAACACTTTATGACTTTATGACTTTATGTGTCTCGAGGAATGGTGGCTGGGTATGAACATGCCGACATGCACCAGACGCTCGACGCCCGGGACACCACCGCCGTCTGCTGTCTTCTCTGGTTGTGATCCCTCACAAAGCGCCATACCTAGCCGTAAGCAAATCATGAGCATATAATCAATGTATTAAATTTATTGTGTGCTAAATACACAACGTCTGTACTATATTTGCTGCTTCTGTACTACTTTGCGGATTTCTGCAGCGATTTGAGGACGTATTCGTACCTAATGTTTCTCCGTACTATGTATTATATTTGCCCTATATAATAAAATACACGTACCACTATTTATATTATCTCCATTTTCCAATTAGGTACATGCCTACAAAGTAAGCAAAGTAGTCGTTATAGTGTAGGTCGCAAATAGTACAAAAGAAGGTAATTCATCAAACGTGTAGCAGGTAAGGAAAAAATTATTCACCAATGAACAAATGCAGCATGCACATAGGTGACATGATGCTCAGAACAAATGTTGTGTAGACGTGAAGCATTGGTGCGTTCGTAAACATATGATTCATGTAATAAATAACAGAGTTATATATCCATCCGGTGCGAAGTCCCTCTGGTTGCTGCGGCAGGATCAATTTCCAACTCCAACATCCCGATACAAAACAACACTATTTACCGCCTACCATATGCCAACCATACACGGATGAGAAGCTCCCCCTGCTCAATGAACAGAAATGAAAACTGCCAACCACCGCGAAGAAACAGGAGCCCACCATCCCCACAAACCACACCCCGTTCGATCATTACCAAGGTGTTTTCGTCGGTTGGTTTATAGCCAAGAGCGAGAGAGTTATCGATTTGTGTTCACCACAACGCTGGCCACCGCCTGTCGGCAACAGTTTTGCCGGCCACCGCCTGTCGATAGCAGGCTGGCCGGCCACCGCCTGTCGATAGCAGGCTGGCCGGCCACCGCCTGTCGATAGCAGGCTGGCCGGCCACCGCCTGTCGATAGCAGGCTGGCCGGCCACCGCCTGTCGATAGCAGGCTGGCCGGCCACCGCCTGTCGGCTGCAGTCCGGCCGGCCACCGCCTGTCGATAGCAGGCTCCGTAGCAGGCTGGCCGGCCACCGCCTGTCGATAGCAGGCTGGCCGGCCACCGCCTGTCGATAGCAGGCTGGTCGGCCACCGCCTGTCGGTAGCAGGCTGGCCGGCCACCGCCTGTCGATAGCAGGCTGGCCTCCACCGCCTGTCGATAGCAGTATGTCCGGCTACCGCCTGTCGATAGCAGGCTGGCCGGCCACCGCCTGTCGGCTGCAGGCTGGCCGGTCACCGCCTGTCGGCTGCAGTCCGGCCGGCCACCGCCTGTCGGCTGCAGGCTGGCCGGCCACCGCCTGTCGGCTGCAGTCTGGCCGGCCACCGCCTGTCGGCTGCAGGCTGGCCGGCCACCGCCTGTCGGCTGCAGGCTGGCCGGCCACCGCCTGTCGGCTGCAGTCTGGCCGGCCACCGCCTGTCGGCTGCAGGCTGGCCGGCCACCGCCTGTCGGCTGCAGTCCGGCCGGCCACCGCCTGTCAGCAGCAGTCTGGCTATAGTCATAGGGGTCCGTTGGCTGACGGAAGAGGATTGTGCCAGCCTGTGGTCACCAGCTCGTCTCAGCCAGCATGAACCAATGGACGAGTGTGGAGGGTAGGCTCGGGTTCGGAAGCTCGCCAATGGACCAGTGGGAGGATAGGGTCTGGATCGGAAGCTGGCTAACGCCCGCAGGCCACTGCAGTGGCTTGCGCACACCAGTGCACTGGTGTGCTATTCTACCTGCGCCAGCATGGTAAGAGTTTCTCCAATTGATCATCTCGATTTGTCTCCGCGTCGGAATTTTCTCGGATGAAATTCGGCGATGAGCCTGTGACCGGTTTGCCGGAAATGAAATCGTCGCCACTAAATGTGATGTCATTCCAGCTCGAGTTCCGCCCAGCGTCTGCGCGGGCTTCCGCATCGCCGACTCCGTCCTCCACATCACCGAGTTCGTCTTCCACATCACCGAATCAGTCCACCACACCACGGACTCCGTCTTCCACACCACCGACTCCGTCTTCCACACCACCGACTCCGTCTTCCACATCACCTACTCCGTCTACCACATCATCGACTCCATCTTCCACACCACCGACTCCGTCTTCCACACCACCGACTCCGCCTTCCACATACCGACTCCGTCTTCCACATCACCTACTCCGTCTACCACATCATCGACTCCATCTTCCACATCACCGAATCCGTCTCCCACATCACCGAATCAGTCTTCCACATCGCCGACTCCATCTTCCACATCACAGATGTGACGATGTCGACTTGGTCTCACATTCGCTGCCACCGCCTAGCTCCCATTTTCCTTATCACAAACCACCGAGTTTTCACCGATTTCCTCGGGACATCCATCCTGGCAGGCCGAGATGCAGGCAAGCTGAGTAAAACACGCTCTTGCACACTTGTGCGACATTAGTTTTCGATTAGCAGAACAGTTTTTTGATGAAGTAATGAATTAAAGATCGATAAGGCTGAACAACTGGCAACGCCTAAATTTTAAATATCAATGCTAAGACTGCCCGTGCTTCATGTCACCTTACTTGCTTCAATAGACGCGATTACGGGATTCCTACATATACCTGGATTACTTGGTGCCGTATTCGCCACTCGCTTCATGACACGGCGTGACTATTAGCTGCACTTTATTGGCTGTATACTGGCTCTGATGGCACGCATAACAAACACGTCAAAGACAAATGTTCGTTATTTGGCGATGCGTCTTGCTTCACCTGACAAATCTGAGAGCCTTGTAGCGGTAGTTATAGTAGTGGACATCATCTCGATTTTCTATTGCTTTCCAGAACGTCCTTTTGTTTTCATGACGAACACGCTGACGGGCTAGCGACTTGCTAAGTTATGCGAATGCCCTCTCGGTGGACATCCCATGCGTGTAGATCCTGCCACCACTTAGAATCCTTCCAGGAAGGAGTGCACCTGCAGGTCGTTGATTATCATCCAGGATTTTTGTATGCAAATGTTTGAACCGAGAGAAGAAAAACGAACAGAATTGAAGGTTGCAGCAAAAGGCTTGCAAATAGAAATATAGCGTGTATTAAATACGTAGAATGCCTACCTCCTCTTGGAGCAAGGAGAAGCTCCGATAACACATGACGTCGCTCGTCAGGCATGAATCAAAGCTGCTGCTGCTCTTCAGTTCTGTCCCGAGGCTCATAAACTTCCAAGTGCTCGGCTTTGTATTCAACCAATTCAGCTTCGTCTGTGTATTCAGCTTTGGCTTTGTATTGAACCCAATACTTTCGCCGCGACATCCAACACGCAGTCAGAATCTTGATCGAGAACCCGTCAGCTCGCCTTCCCGTGATCGGCAGCAGAACTGTGTACACAAACACGACCGGACCGCGATGAACGCCAGATCCATATTTGGCCAGGCTGCGCGTCTGCTGTCCATACCGAGCGACAAGTGAAGGGACAGCCAACCGTGGAGAAGAGCGTAATGGGCCAGTGAGTCCGTCAGCACACAAGCGCCGCACAGTTATCCGCCAATCGTCCAGAAGCCAGACCAAGACCGCTTCACGCCGACTGCCGTGGAAAACGAGGACTGACGCGCGGATAGCTCGATAGTATAGCATGCTGGAGGCAGACGGGGATCGATCGGTGCACATTCATCGGAGGAGGTCTTGATTAAGACCGATTGCACTGTTGCTTTCGCTTCAGTTTTGATGTAAGATAATCACAGAAAACATTGCACCGTGCAGGGTTTCTTTCAATGGACTCTTTGTGGATGGATTCAATGGATTCAATGGATTATTTGTATATGTTTGATATTCCACAATGGGCAGCAACACGAAAGTTTGTCCTTTCATGTGAAGCTGGTACTAAGCTTTTACTGGGTTAGAGTCGGTCGAAAAAAGTCTGCCCAAGGCGAGACTTCACCGCAGGGCCTCCCACACCCAAAGCAGACGCAGCAGCCGACGGTGCAACCGATGTGGTAATACTGTTACATAGGCGAACACTGAAGTAGAGGTGGCACGACATGGCACAATGCATCCTTAAAACAGTCTGAACAAGAAATTCAATTCCATTATATCGCAACTTATGTCAAAGTAAATCGCAGTAACTCACTGGTAGACTCGATGCCCACATTCCAAGCGATAAATACCGCACAGGTAAAAACATTCCAGGATAAAAAGGGAAGCAACTCGAAAGCATAACGCCGTATAAAAAGTGTAAGGGCATTGAAAAGTGCAAGGCATTAAATTTTAAAGTCCGGTTTATCTGCTGAGCGATCAACCCACACCTTCAGCTCCCACCCCGTACTCCCCGTCCGGTCCATCAGCTCAGACTGTGCGGAGGATGCTGTGCTAGACCCCAGTGGCACTGCGCCAACTACCTCACCTGGTGTGATTTGATTTTGGGGAGGGGAGGGAGGGAATAGATTGACGGGCAGGTCAGGCGATTTGGGCACCTCACGATGACTATCGTCTGGATCCGCCTCAGCACGTCTGCCGCGGCTGCTCACCGACCGCGCCTTCCAGCTGAGCGGCGGCCACACCGCCGGATCACACTTCCCGCCGTGTCCAACCGCATAGCCGACGAAAAGCACGCCCCGGGCGGGGCTTGAACCCGGCCCCACCGCCCCAGTAGCCAAGCTGTACCGTTCAGGGCACTATCTATATGATCTATCTGAGCGCTACCCGTTCAGAGCACTATCGGAACACAATCGCCGCGGCCCTCCTTCGCCGCAGCCGAATCGGGACGAGCCCGGTGTAACGGAGCTCTGGCCGGCGCGATTTTGTCCGGTTCGCCATGCATGCAACCGGTAGAGAGCATCTGCCAGGATGCAAAGCGCTGGGTCAGGCGGGTAATTACGCCATTTAAGTCTGGCGTTGGTCAGCCGCCGTCCCACCGCGTTTCCCATGCTAGCACATGTGCGCGGTTCAGTCCGCGTACCAGCATCGCCATGCGGAGACGACGACTGTGCAGTGGAAGGAGCCAGGCAGCCCAGCTTCAAAGCCAGCCGCATGACAGGGCGTACGCCATCCGCATAGCTGCACGTGCAGCGGCAGTGCATGTGCACGCTTGCACTTGTCTCCGTCGTCATGCGGGTATATCACCGCGTCAGCACGCCGAATGGGCGGCCCACTTCAATTCACTGCAGTCCCATTCGCTCCGGCACCGCGGCGACCGCGTGCCCTCAGGCGCCGACCGGGCAGGCGCGGCGACGCGCCGGAGCGAGCCGCCGTGCCACCACACACGAGCCCGACTGGTGTCGGGCAGGCCACGGCCCAGCCCCGGCACGAGTCGGCGCCGCCCCGGCAGCGGTGGTCCCTCGCCCGCGCGCCGCGGCGCGATGTGGCCGCTCCGAGCGGAAGACTGAAGTCTCCTTCCGCTCTTCGGAAGAGCGGAAGGAAGAGCCATCGCGTCGCTCACGACTCTCGGCGACATCAGCAGGCCGTGGTCGGGCACGCCGGCCGCCACGCCGAGCAGCCTGACAGTGATAGCCGCTCGGCCGGCAATCATCGCACCGATCGGTCGGCGGTTTTCTCACGAGTACGGCTGGCGCCCACCCGACCTGCCGTGTCATCCACACTTGCCGCGCGCCCACCTGCGTGTGTCGGCGACGCGGCTCCGTGCAAATCGACACGCCCGGTGTGGCATCCCACATGCCTGCCACAACAGCCGACGGAATTGATCGCATGGATGCCGACGCTGAAGGCCAAGCAACCGCCACCCAATGACGCATCTACTTCAACCCGAACTCATAGTCGGAACGTGCGCTAATAGCAGAGAAAGCAGCCGCAGTCTCTCCCAGTCGTGTATGTGGCGGGCAATAAAGAGCAGCTTACCATGGAAGAAAACATGCCAATTCGATCAGACCCTCAAAACTCGTCGTTTTGCCACACAAGGTCCAGTCATACTATCTTGCAGTAGGAGAATATAATTTCATTGTAATCAGGACATTCTGAATGAGCTGGAGCTGAGCGAATCGTGGCTAGTCCTGTCATTCATTCACATCATCCTGTCATTCACATCGATTACAAACGCCGCTTATAAATGGCGTGAATACGCACAGCAGCTCACTGCTATCTGTGTTGCGAACATTGGCTTGTCCATAATTTCCACGCAGAGTCACCGCAAGCACCGAGCTCAGACGGCCAGATGCTTAGATATGCTTAGAGATGCTTAGAGCCGGAGACTGTGTGAACAGTGTAGCGTCGAAAATTATATATGATCTTCTAGGCATGTACTATGATCGACCAGCACAGAGTGGGTCACAACTGCTTGCCTGCATTTCCGCAGTGGATAGAAATTTCAACAGCCACACTTAGATCAAGTTCATAATTGAATTCCGAAAATGGCATGTCACCATTTCACTGCACGCTCTCCGTTTCAATTTCCGCACGCGACATTGAAGTTGAGAAAGTTGTCACGCGCTAATTGGCGTTACAATAACGGCAGTCCAAACGAGGCAATAAGCGACGCGCCGCTGAGCGGATTCTCCCACGACTCGGAGCGATCCCACCGGCTATTGCAGGCATGGGAGGCACCGTGGGATGGACAGGAGATTCGTGTCCAAAAATTGTTGAAACTTAGCATCACGCAAGCGAATTTGTACAGAAGAAATCCACTGAGAATCCCATTTCCCGGTATCGAAAATGTCCGAACGCTCTTGGGGAAAGCTGTCGAGCTCACCTGCTGTGAACATTTGGAAGTTGCGCCCTGTACTGGATCAGATCAGCAAACCATAGAGCGGATGTCAGGAGTTGGCATGATATGACATCTTGACATTTCACATGACATATGCGACACTTCACATGGCATCTATGACATATCACATGACATCTGTGACACTTCACATAGCATCTGTGACATTTCACGTGACATCTGTGGCATTTCACATGCCATCTGCGACACTTCACATGACATCTGTAACATTTCACTTGACAGCTGTCACATTTTATACGACATCTGTGACATTTCACTTCACATCTGCGACCGCTCGAACTGAACCGCAGGAGCTCTCCAACGGCACGAACAACACCGTGAAGAGTTCCCCACAAAGTTATCCTAGATTCTGCACGGTTCTCGGAACGGAGCGTGACGGGAGCGTAACGGTGGTCAGCTGACTTGATTGACGGTTAATCGCCGCTTTTTACCCAGCCTTCGCACGTTGCGCGGAGTTCGGCTCGTGTTTAGGTCAGATGGGGTTTATCTGTGCTATTAAGTCCCGATAGACGTCACATTTTAATTAATGATTATCCGGCGCTGGCACGCAAAGTGATATCGAGCCTCACTTTTTATTCCCGCCGCTACCTGATTTAGTTTTTAACACCGTAGCTACTTGGCTGAAGTGCGATGTTCAAGGTTTCTGCATTATGGTGGGATATGCGATGGTGCTTCGCAGAAATGCGAGTCGCATTTGACAAAGCATCGCCGACATCACTTTGTGGGGAAGGCCTTGAAGTAATGAGGCTTTAAC
The DNA here is from genome assembly GCA_034440615.1 of Ashinkailepas kermadecensis. NCBI lineage: Eukaryota > Metazoa > Arthropoda > Thecostraca > Neolepadidae > Ashinkailepas > Ashinkailepas kermadecensis. Next base: position 58,792 of record JAOTOM010004541.1, on the reverse strand, counting down.
ACGCGCTCTGGAGGGCCTCTGAAAATTACGCCCACTGGAGGGGGGCGGATTCCCCCCGCCCTAAGATCTCGGCTCCTATTAAAGCTGAAGGAACGAAATTCGCAGAGAAGATGGGTACGGTAGCGAACTCTATTGTATGCAAATTTCATGACCTTAGGTCGATATCTTCAAGGTCAAATGAGGTCACATTTGTCAAAATTTCCCTGTTTTGCGTGGCTTGGCTTGTCATTGTTATGGATCGCTGTGATTGTGTTTAAATGCTCCAAAATGGGCATCAATGATGTTTTGGACATTGCTAATGATGCAATACAGATGTTAGACCCGACATTTGACCTCAGGTCACCTATATAGCAGCACTTTATCGGGTCAGTTACCTGTTCCAGTTACCGGAACCGGGCCGCCCGCCCGAATGCTCCGTCGGGCAGCTCGGCGCAATCGGCTTCGCGAAGAAAGGAGTGAAGTACATGAATAAAGTATGGAAACGCAATGGCAAACAGTACAAATGACAAACAGTAATGCATTTATGGCAACATTCCAGTTGACCAAGTTTGGTTCCATTAACCTGTCATGAACTTGACCTGACTTGACATCGGTGACCTAGCATGACCTTGAAGCTATATAGCATATCAATATACATCAAACAAGTCGCTAGTGTTGCCAAGAACACTTCCCTTTTGCGAATATACGGGAAGCGCATCAGCGCCGATATTTGTGGTCTGGCGCTACGAAATGTTTTGAATTTAACGGCCCCTAACTCGAAGAATTTTCAGCCTATTTCCTTTTTCTTGCTTTAAACGACGCGCCGGTCATTTCTAAGCAGGTACGCAGAAAATCGCGTATATCGACCGGTAACAGATGCAGTTATGACGTCGTTATGTCGACGTCCATTATATTGAACACATGTTGACAACTTTCGACCACATGGCTCATCCGAGTACAATCGAGAAAAAGTGAAAGGAAACGACGAAGCTGACCATCCGGCCGTTATTACCGCATGTCAAACTCAGCCGCCATTTATTTATGCGCAGTGGACAATTTATCAGCAGTGACCACACGTCCTGACTGCGAAACGCAGCTCGTGCGCATCCGACGTCGGCGAAGCCCACGTCACGGTGACCCAGGTCCGAAGGAAGTCGCCACCGCTGAAGGTCCGCCCGCTACTGAAGGTCCGCCCGCTACTGAAGATCGGCCCGGCGTGACCTTCTGTTGACCCACATGATCAGCGAAATGCCAAGTTAAGAGTATGCATTCCATTCCAGGTGGTACTTCTCGAAATGCGAAGGTGTTCGTCTTACCCCGCTTTCCCCCACTAACAACTTTGGCATTTGCAACGTTGGCTATGCTTCTGACCTCTCTTTTATGAAGACAATTGACCATGATTGTGTGAAGTTTCATGTGGATGCGGCTCAAAGCTCGTTTTTCACCAGGTGCAGCTCCAAGCGATCCCAATCACCACGATTTACTGGCGACGCCTCAGGGCACAACGCCAATTGCCGACACATACACCGCATCCGCGATTCCACGCCGCGAGACGGTCCCATGTTCGACTTCAACGTACCCCGTGACTGCGGATGCAGCGCGTGCCAAAGCCTACATATCCGGGAACATCCCGCTGGGCTTCCGGCGCGGCGCGGTCAACACCAAGCACGTCTTGTGGTGGCATCCCAGCAGGCGCGTCGGCTCGGCGCGTGCCGGCCGGCCGGGCGCGGCGCGGTCAACACCAAGCACGTCTTGTGGTGGCATCCCAGCAGGCGCGTCGGCTCGGCGCGTGCCGGCCGGCCGGCAGGCGACCGGTGCTCGTCACCGGCGCCGGCCACATGCATGCGACCCAGAGTGACCCGGTACCGTCGCCAACCGGACCTGCGGCACACATCTGCCGCCGAGCGTGCACCCCCCCCTCCCCACCCGGTCACCGCGCCGCCTTACTGCAACAACCTACACAAATTAACCCTCCCCTGCCCTCGCCTCGCCGCCGGCGGCTAATGACCGTGACCTGTTTGGCCACGCCACGCGCACCTCAGGCACACATCCGCACCCAGACGGACCGGCGGGCCCGTGGGTGTGACCTTGCCGCCGGCGGCTAATGACGGTGACCTATTGGCCACGCCACGCGCACCTCAGGCACATATCCGCACCCAGACGGACCGGCGGGCCCGTGGCCGACCTTGTCGAGGCACCTGGCCACTCAGTTCGTCATTTGGGCTTCAGGGCGCATCAGTTCCCAGCGCCCGGATGGGTCGGATCAGCTCCTAGCGCCCCGATGGGTCGGATCAGCTCCTAGCGCCCCGATGGGTCGGATCAGCTCCTAGCGCCCCGATGGGTCGGATCAGTTCCCAGCGTCCCGATGGGTCGGATCAGCCCCCCCGCCTCCCATGGTCGGATCAGCTCCTAGCGCCCCGATGGGTCGGATCAGCTCCTAGCGCCCCGATGGGTCGGATCAGTTCCCAGCGTCCCGATGGGTCGGATCAGCTCCTAGCGCCCCGATGGGTCGGATCAGCTCCTAGCACCCATTTTACACAGCAGACAGAAGAGTTGGATGGTGCGTGCTAATTCATGGTCTGATCACTCTGACACCGTTATCTCTTTTGACGCGTATATCCCATTGCCATAAATATTCATAATTGCCATGACCAAGATCCGTAGATGGGAGTTCAAATAAAAATGGTCAGTGGTGGCTCACGCATTAATGAAAGCTGTTGTTGGCAGTCGTTGCATTGACAAAATGGAGCCGGATGAAAGAATGAAGCTTAAATGAATATGAATCTCCACATATATGCGTGGAAGGGCACTACACATCATGCACATCATGCACATCATTCCCGATCAAGCTGCAGTTCACCGTAGTCGCCATATGACAGCAGCGACCTGCTGGCAAGACAGGAGATATCCTATCGAGCCGGGGGGGGTCCAAGTGCTTACTTTTCAGGACATATTTTCAGGTTGAATAGATAAAATGATCAATTAACATTAGCAGAGTACCAAACCATGGGGGCCAGAACCTCCCCCTCCCCCAATCATTCCAGGATCTACAATCATCCCTACTGGAGTCGCCAGTCGCCGGCAGCGGCGCACCGGAGCGGAGCAAATCATCGGCAGCTGTCGGGAGTGGCCTGCTGAGCCGAACACGCGTCAGGTGGACGCTGCATTCCTACCCAGCTCTCGCACCGTACCTGGCCTTCAGCCGGGCTCCTCACACTCTGTCCGTACCTGGGCCTCCTTCAACCCGGCTCCTCACACTCTGTCCGTACCTGAACCTTCTTCAACCTGACTCCTCACACTCTGCCCGTACCTGGGCCTCCTTCAACTTGGCTCCTCGTCCTCTACCCCTGCCTGGACCTCCTTCAACCCGGCTCCTCGCCCTCTGTCCGCACCTGGACCTCCTTCAACCTTGCTTCTTACCCCCTTCCCGTACCTGGACCTCCTTCAACCTGGCTCATCACCCTCTACCCCTGCCTGTACCTCCTTCAACCTGGCTCCTCACCCTCTGTATGTACCTGAGCTTCCTTCAACTTGGCTTCTCACCCTCTGTCTGTACCTGGGCCTCCATCAACTTGGCTCCTCGCGCTCTGGCCATACCTGAGTGTCCTCTGATCTATTTCGAAGCCCCTTGAGCCTGCTCCGGCCCGCCATGTGGCCCTCTGATTGCGTCGGAGTCTCCTGTTTCTAAGCCCGCTTATGGTAAATTCAGGAACTCGGATTACCTGGCCGTGTGTCACTCAGTTCTCACCAATGACTTCCAGAAGCCCAGCACCTCCCAATTCGCCACAGCCAGTCATACGCTGTGCCCTGGTGGATGTGGTGCGTCAGTTCTGGATCAGCTGAAGCTTTAGTGCTGGTGTGTGTCGTATTTTCCATGCAGCTGCTGCTGATTTTCGATTGTGATTTCAGATGCCACCGGAAGGGAACATTAATTCGGGAATCACGAATGCCTGTTTGTTGAGAAGCTCTATTCGTGATCTTCCTCTGGAGAGAACAAAGTGATCTCGCGAGTTTTCTTGGTACAGAAGCTTTTAGTTCTCTCCAGAAGCCATTAATCGGGGGCTCGCTTGCACGTGCATCCCTCCTTGCGTAACCCTCCGTTGATCCCCCGTTACAGGCTACATGAATCTGTTCGATTGTTGCAGTCTCCATGATACGCTTACGCTACTCGTTGAAGCCTCCTTGATACTTTTATATGCAACGTTGCAGTTTCGATAGCATCTTTGATGGTACCGTTGAATTCCGTGCGGAAGTGCCGTTGCAATACTCACAGTAGCTTTTATCCCGTTAGCTTTATATTAATAGCTTTATATTAATTTTGTATCCCGCTGCACCCTCGTGGTAACAGTGCTTACCGTTGCAGTTTTCATGGTTGCTTCGTGTGCTGTTGTATTCGGCACATATTGCAACGGTACCTATGGTTGCTCTTGCACTCCACTGGCATTCAATGCAGTTGCATTAGCAAGTAGTATGAGGTGTTTTAAGCTATTCATAGTGATGGATGACGAGGTGGCAAGAGAGCCTGATGCAAATGCGCTTCAGTCGATTCGAAATTTGCTTGCAGCATCACATGTCCGTTAGATATTGGCAGTGGCAGATCAGACCCGACACATTTACATTCCTTGGTGGTAGCCGACAGGCAGAAAAGTATCCACAAATTTAGCAGGGGCTATTTCAACCGCGACATGTGCCACGGTTGAACACTTGGTCCATGGCTGGAGATCGCGGATGGGTCGGGCGTCTGAACTCGTACCAACGGATCTGGTGGGCACGGGACTCACGCTTCCCACAAACTGCCAGAAGGGGGCCAAACAGTCTTTTGTCCCTAAAACCGGATTTAAAAATGACCCCAAGATACCAGTTGATACCAGTTTTGAAATTCAGTGACAACGAAACGATGTTGGGCCTTCTCCACAGGAAACTGTGTTGTCATGATTATTTTAATGAGTCCCATTGGAAAAATAGTGGTCGAATTCTGATTACTTTTTAATTAAAAAACAAACATAGGTAGAATGGGCACCCCGAAATCCGGTTGCACCTCCCTGACACAAATCCTAGGTACACAACTGGGGTTAGGGTTGGGCTAACGCCAAAAGCTTCCCCCCCTCCCCACCCCCCACCCTTATCGGGTGGGCCAAGTCCGCCAGTGCCCCCTGGTTTTGGTACCCTGCTAATGTTAATTTGTGATTTTCCCTAATCGATCTGAAAATATGTCCTGAAAGCAAGATCCTGGACCCCTTGGGTTGGTGAGAGATCTCCAGCATTGACTTCGTGGCATATGTCGCTAAAGATAAAAAAAAATACACGAGAACTAGGAAGAAGTTACTAATGATGGGACAACGACCCCGAGCAATCCCACACTGAAAACATTTGTATCCGAGGACAGGGAATTTACCCGACCAGTGCGAATACGATGCGCATGGTTATGCGTTATGAGCGTATTCATGATCCCGGGTAAAATAATCACTCGCAGTCTTACTCGCCGTTCTCCAAATAATCCGCATTTGATTACAATATACTATTGTCACACGAGATCACCGCCCGCCCCATTCGAGTAAAGCATTCACCCGGCATGAACGTTCCAAAATATCCGTTGTCAACGATATCGTGTACTCGCCAGCGCAAGTATTTATCCGCGTACTACTCGCTGGTATTGGGCATTCGAACAGGGGTGGGTCTACTCTGTTGCCCAGGGAAGTTGCCGTGCCCATGCTCCGAAACTACCGAACCAAATTTCATCAAACCTTCACCAATCGATGCAATGGGGTCGATTTCAGTGGGACTTTTGAATATGCTGACTGTCACCGATACGTAAAGCTATTAAATTACCCCTTAAACTTGGAGCGGCCATTTTGAATCCATTTTGAAAATGCTGCGGTGCCCATGCTCCTAAACGAATCAATTGAATTTCATGAAACCATCACCAATCCATGCAGCATAGTCGATTTACTTGGGACTTTACAATATGGTGACCTTGACCTTGACCTAAGGTCGCAAAATAAGTACATCTTTATTGGAAATAATTGCGGTGCCCATGCTCCTAAACTACTGAACTGAATTTCATGAAACCTACACCAATCGACGTGACATGGTCGATATACTTGGGACTTTTGAATATGGTGACCTTGGCGTTAGGTCAAGGTGACTAAAAAAGCACAAAACAATTTTTAAGACTTTTTACCACGCCCATACTCCGAAACTACTGGATATAATTTCATGAAACCTTCGCCAATCGACGTGACGCGATCGATATACGTAGGGCTTTGAATATGGTGACCTTGACTTTAGGTCAAGGTCACCAAGATACACAAAATCATTTTCGAGGCTATTTGCCACGCTTATACTCCGAAAGTGCTGAACCGAATTTGACAAAACATTCAGTAATCGACGTGGAATGGCCGATATACTCGAAACGTTTCAATATGGTGACCTTGACCTTAGGTCAAGGTCATCAAAAATGCATAAAACTCTTTTTAACAGTTGTTGCGCCGCCCATGCTCCGAAACTACGCAACCAAATTTCATGAAACCTTCCCCAATCGACGTGACGCAGTCGATATACTTGGCAATTTTCAATATAGTGACCTTGGCCTTAGGTCAAGGTCATCAAAAGTGCATAAACCTCATTTTAAGGGTTGCTGCGCCGCCCATGCTCCGAAAGTACGCAACCGAATTTCATGAAACCTTCACCAATCGACGGGACATCGTCGATATACTTGTGACTTTTCAATATGGTGACCTTGGCCTTAGGTCAAGGTCATCAAAAGTCATAAAACCCCTTTTAAGGAATTTTATGCACTTAAAACATCCCTTAAAATGAGTTTATGCACTTTTGATGATCTTGACCTAAGGCCAAGGTCACCATGTTGAATTCCGAAGTATATCGACCATGTCACGTCGATTGGTGAAGGTTTCATGAAATTTGGTTGCGCACTTTCGGAGCATGGGCGTCGCAACAACCCTTAAAAGGAGTTTATGCACTTTTGATGACCTTGACCTAAGGCCAAGGTCACTATATTGAAAATTGCCAAGTATATCGACTGCGTCACGTCGATTGGTGAAGGTTTTATGAAATTTGGTTGCGTAGTTTCGGAGCATGGGCGGCGCAACAACCCTAAAAAAGAGTTTTATGCATTTTTGATGACCTTGACCTGAGGTCAAGGTCACCATTTTGAAACGTTTAGAGTATATCGGCCATTCCACGTCGATTAATGAATGTTTCATCAAATTCGGTTCAGTACTTTCGGAGTATAGGCGTGTAGCGGGCCGAAGCTATGCGCCTGCGCAGAGACAACTGGCCGCTTGCCAGTATCGCCCGTGACCTCACTGAGATCATTGCGCGTGCGTACGGGCCGCTGCTGCCGAACCGCACTCGGACACGTCGTCTGTTACTGTGTATAACGTGTCATGCAAACTGTTCCATCTCTCTCACTTGGATCTTCTTTGCAAATACAAGCTCTCTTCGACACGCACAAGTTTCTGGCAACATGCCATCGAGACAGTGTGGAGTGTGCGTTCTACACTCCACAGGCGTGGCAAATAGCCTCAAAATTGATTTTGTGTATTTTCGTGACCTTGACCTAAAGTCAAGGTCACCATATTGAAAGCCCTACGCATATCGATCACGTTACGTCGATTAGCGAATGTTTTATGTAATTATATTTAGTGGTTTCGGAGTATGGGCGTAGTAAAAAGTCCTTAAAATTGTTTTGTGCTTTTTAGTGACCTTGACCTAAAGCCAAGGTCACCATATTCCAAAGTCCCAAGTATATCGACCATGTCACGTCGATTAGTGAAGGTTTCATGAAATTCGGTTCAGTAGTTTAGGAGCATGGGCACCGCAATTATTGCCAATAAAGATGCACTTATTTTGCGACCTTAGGTCACGGTCAAGGTCACCATATTGTAAAGTCCCAAGTAAATCGACTATGCTGCATCGATTGGTGATGGTTTCATGAAATTAAGTCGAGTCGTTTAGGAGCATGGGCACCGCAACATTTTCAAAATGGATTAAAAATGGCCGCTCCAAGTTTAAGGGGTAATTTAATAGCTTTACGTATCGGTGAGAGTCAGCATATTCAAGAGTCCCACGGAAATCGACCCCATTGCATCGATTGGTGAAGGTTTGATGAAATTCGATTCGGTAGTTTCGGAGCATGGGCACGGCAACAACCCTGGGCAACAGAGTAGACCCACCCTTCGAACAGCGCGGGTAGAAACCGATGATGCGAGATTGTTGAAGCAGCTGCAGAAAGGTTTTCCTTCATCGGGTTAAAACTTGCGATGCGCCCGCCATATTTAATTTTCCCGCTCGACGGTCGGTTGATAAAAAGCGCAGTGTTGGGGACAGGAGGTTTTCGTGCGTTGGTGTTTGAAGGTAGCTGATACCTGATCGTACCGGGTGAGTGGTGTGAGCATGCGTTTTCCTTATTATTAAGGGAACTAGCAACATGAAGTCAATAATTTAGTGTTTGTTGCATTAACCCATGTTGTAGGAGCGAAGAATGAAGTGCGTAGCAATGGTCTAATTCAATTCACTGCTCATATGTTTTCGTGCCGAAACTGTACTGTCGGTAAGTGCAGGATATTTGTGCTCTAATCCACATAAGCGGATGTTTAGTAAGTTGCTTTCACTCATTACACATTTGAAAATACCAAATACCTACCTTATCATCAGTTTGTGCTATTTTTTTCAGTTGATTCCTTTTTTTAAATGTGAGAAATGCGCAATAGGTAGGTAGGAGAAGAGGGGGTTTCCGAACACTTCAGACATGCAACAAATAGCTCTACTGCTGATTCTGTATGGCTGAACCACCAATTGTACTGTGTTTGCTGAACACAAAAATGAACAAGCTATCCATATTGAATCAGTTCCTTTCAATGAAAATAATTTAACCATTTGCAAAGAGCAACTTTAAAACAGATCATTATTTCGTGCCATATTCCGAACATGAAAATGTGGTTGTGCAGGATTACTTGACTGTGGCTGTTGTGGTACTACAAGTTATTAGTAGCTGCTAAAAATACTGGTTGTAACTGAAGAAAAAAAATCCAAGGTCATTTCCTTTCCGTTTTCTTAAGCTGACTGCTCTCAGAAGCCAAAACTGACACCCATGGACTTTGCTAGCACTACAAATGAAGGTAAGTTTGTCTTTAAGGGTGTTTTTTAAATAGATTTTTCTTTCGAATACCTTGTTTATGAAGGTGACGAAGATGATGGGACCACTTATTTTCTGTGCAAATGCTTACCTTTTCAGGTTGTGAGCAAAGTAATGTCAAAAGGGCTTTGAGATAGATAACCTAGCATAAAAGAAAGGTGAAAAAGCAACATAACCTAACCTAACCTAGCCTAATTCTACCTTTGGAGAAAATAAAAATCCAAAAATATATTTAGAAAAATGTCAAGCAATTTCTTCTCTGAAAATTCTCAAAATTGAACAAGAAACCTAACCCAGCCTAACCTAACAGCATTAAAATATTGGGTTTTCTTTAGGTGTGAGATGTCGAAACGAGTCCACTAAGATGTCGAAATTCCCCATGGAAATGATGTCCTTTATTACATCGTTGAAGTCTTTCGAACCCCAATTTTGAGCCCATAACCTGCTTATATGTGCATCTTTTTCATTTATTTTAGGAGACACCTAATATATGGATACTTATGTTTGTCTAGGGATGCTTATGTTAATGAGCATGCTAAGAATGTCATACTATCAGCAAATTGTATTAAACAGTGGACCATATGGGTAATTTAATTACTTGAAATCACGTTGCGCACAATATGTTTATGTATCACAATATGTAATGAGCATACGCATGATACTTACACACAAACCACCATTAGAAGCAAGGCATGGGGTCTTCATAAACATACATCGAGAGGCATGATGCCATTACTTATTTGGGAAGGATGTCTCCTCATTGTTCAATAGGTGGTGTATTCCACCTTATTTTACAAATAATTTATCACTGTAACCTAACCTAACCTAACCTAACCTAAGCTGCTTTTGAAGAAGAAGAAAAATCCAATGAAAAAAAAAACATTTGTATTAAACTTTTTGGTATTATTGTGCTTTAAGGTGGTAATAAGGAAAGTGTTTGCATGCATTTGCCCACATAAAGGAAACAAATGGGTTAGGTTTGGTTAGGTTAGGTTAGTTTAGTTACATTTTTTAAGCTGAAAAATTCAAGAATTTTATTAATTAAGAAACAATAATTTGCACAGAACATAAGTGGTCCCATCATTTTAGTCACCTTCATGAACATGGTATTGTGAAGAAAAAACCACCTTTTAAGGCATATTTACCAATAATAATTGGTAGAACTATGCGATTGGACCTTTGCATTTTGGTAGGGAAAGGTCCATCTTTTATGAATACTGCCATCTTTTTTGTTATTTATGTGCTGAACATGCCAGGAGACTTCCAAAGGTAGGTGGTTTGGAAACAGAACATGTTTGGATACCCCTGCTTCCCCTACCTACCTACATGGAGGAAATGGATGAGCCCAAATAATGGATTTAGGGGAGCACACCCATAGGGTCCAATGTTGAAACATATAATTATTGGGAGGGCAAAGCAAACATTGATGGAGCAAATTATCGAATTAGCATATGAATTGCAAATTAGGAAATGAAGGGAGCTGAAGCAGCACCCTTCAAGATTGATCCTTGGTGATGCCCCTGGATTGGCTTTTCCACAACTGCCCCCTCCCCCCTACTCCCAGAATGAAATGCATGTGTGTCCAGTTGAAGCACTAGCCCTGATGGAAAATTATTGATTGAGCCCCTGAAGTGGTATCTGAATCTCCATTTCTCGGAGAGAAAGCCCTGGTGGTGCCCATGAAATAGCACCTGCACACCCAAGTGCCATCTCAACCAACGCCCCTTGAAGGAATATGTCCAGTGAAGCCCTGCATTTATACCTCCACAGCTGCTCCCTAGACATAATTTATTGCTCACACCCCTGAATGGGCACAACAAAAACCCCTTCTAAATTTCCCTTGTTATGCCCCAGGGTTCATTTAGTGCACTCGACTGAATTTGTATCGGTATTTTTGAGTGATGTCACCAACAGCTGACTGGAAGTCAGCTCCCCAGTGACTTAAAATACCTTGTTGATATAAAGAAAGTGTGAGGGGCAATACTTGAATATTACCTAAAGGTGTACTCACACCACATTTGTATGATATCAGTTGGAGCACCTGGCTCAGCATGTCCGATAGTTCCTGGGCCGAAACACGCTGTACCAGTGGCATGTTTAGAAATTGACCAAGTGTCAGGGAGGCAAAGTCACAAAATTTGCCACGTTGCCAACATTTTCATTTCTTTGCTGTGAAATAAAGCAACACAGCTTGTGATGTTAGTGAAATTGGCCACTTATTGTATTCTTTTTATAGGCTAACCCAAATGGGCACCTTACTAAGCAATAACACTTAGCAATCTTACTAAGCAATAACACTTCGTGATTTGATGAATGTATTACTGGCTCGGTGAAGCCTGCAAGCTGTGGGAACAGGGTGTTGTTGATATTTTAACATTATTTTGCATTATGCATTACTCTACTTCACCCCCCCCCCCTGTTGGTGATATTTTCCAAGGAAAATTTCCAAACTTAAGGGGAACCAGCATATGGAGAATTGTTTTTCCATTTCATTTCTTTTTGTGTGAGGGAGGATGGAGGAACGACCCACCTTAATTTATAACATAATTATCATCAAAATGTCAGCAGCAGTTCATATTGTGTTTGCGTTTGAACGTCATTGTATGCCTATCGTATCGATTTTGCCGACGTCATTGTGAGTTTGGACGTCGTCACCTCGTACCAGTCACTCTAGGAATAATGAATCTGGACACTGCCAAACAGCATCACGCTGTCATTTGCGGCCTCACTGGTTCGATACAAAATAAGAAGTGATGAACAAACACGGTCGGTTTCTGTAATTATGGAGGATAGACAAGTGGCATGTTACCTTCATGCAATAGTTAGTGGACTCGCCAAACATTTTTGATGGCACTCATGTGATTAGTCGTGTTCAGTGAACTTATAAATTCCAATATCGGCTGTTCCAATCAACTAGGCGCTGTTTTATTTCCGTATAGTATGAAGGGTATTTCATCTTACGACCGACCGACCGGGCTGACCGGGCTGACTTCACTGACTGGACCAGGGTTCGAGAAAAATAGGCCGTTTCTGGATGTTTGGCATGCAGAACATTATCCTCTTCAAAAAAAATATTCTCTATTTTTTCAAATTTTGAGGTTGAATGTTGTTTTACAATGAACTGCTCTGTGAGGTGTTGAATATGCACTGGAAAGTGTAAACTGAGATTCTGATGTCATAGGTTTGAAGAAAAAATATCTCCTTATTTGATTACCCAACAATTTTCCTCTCCATATCCAGGATTGCAAAGCACAAATCCAACCCTGGACCGAACTGACCGACCAACCGGGACTGACCAGGCTAACCAGACTAAATGGCTGACTGGACTACTGACCAAACTGATTGATGTACTGCAACTCTTCCTCGCTTTGAGTAGTCCCGACCAAAAGCAAGCAAGGTACTTGGTTTAGGAACCGTCGGTGGCCACGATGACTGCTGAAACTCCATAGGCATCTATGGCACCCAAAAGCTTCCAGACATCAATTACAGCCTTCGCACTTTTCGCAGATGTGGGAGGAACTGGCCAGGGTGAAAGGGGACAACCGTGGAGGTGATGCATTTCGAAGGGAGTGTCGCTCCCGTCTAGTAAACATACTAGAAAACGTACCAGGTACGATACCCACGCAATGTAATCTACTAATTTGCATGTCTTGAAATACTAGGTATTTCAAGAGATGCGACATTCGGTGCCTGTGCGCCTCTAAACACCTAAATCATGATCCGGACGCGTGCTAATGGCTTTTAATGTGATCCGTTTATGGTCCAGATCCGTGTCTAGCGACCATGTGATGTTTAGAGTTGTCTCGGGTAGAAATCGCACCTGAAGCTCTTTTCATAATTCCATGTTTCTCGTGTGAACATTCGAGCCGAGTAATTCGACTGGGCGAACAGCCGCATGCGTATCGTATTCAAAGCATGTCGCAATAGTGCCTTGCTAACCTGTGCTTGGTTTGCTTTTACGTAAAGAGCGCGACGTGGAATAGCTTGTTGATGCATTTAGCATTGGCACTGATGGGCCTTTGATACTTTTGACAAGTTTTGGATCACTTGGGTCCGATTCTCCAAAGTTAAAATAAAACTAGGTCAAAATGTCTAAAATCGAACTTTTGGGTCCATTTAGGTTACGTCATAGTTCCACAATTGACCTCGTTGACCTCGTAATTGACTCGCCATTCAATTATCAGTATACGGATGACGGAAAACCACGATGTGTCACTTCATCCGGCGGATATTTCGAAGACATTGCGAGGGTGGGTCAGATTTCCCCAGTGTTCTGAAGCCGATTTAATTTTGTTGCCATATGCAAAAATAATTTTGAAGAGATGTAGATGTTGTCATGAAAAATGACTACTTTGAAGGATAGGTAGGTACCTTATTTCGAGATTGCTCCCAAACCAACTGTTAGTGAATTCACTTCCATGGGTGCATTCTTCCTTCCGAGTTTGGTGGGGACGGGGGGACAAAGTTGGCAACATATTTAATGGAATGGTGCAAATAATGTGCACTTTTAATCCACCCCACCCCGACCTCTCCCAATAAAAATAAAAAATGTTAAAGAAAAAAACTACCTTTTGGAAATAGTGGAGAATATAAAGAACATACATCCCCGAGAAAATACATCATTTCTGCTGTTAAAATTATTTATTTAGCTCTATTTGTGTTTTAAAATGTTTTGTTCGGATTGGGTTGGGTTTCCAATGCGGTGAAAGGTAACGCCAGACTGGAACTACCATAGACTTTAAGGAAGTATGTGGGGCAGCCTCAAGCCTTCCTCAACGGGCAGAAAGCTTCCCCAGTTGGACAAGCGTTTCGGATCTACTCCCTCCACAGGTACCCCACATGTTCTACATTTAATGTTATTTATGTTTCTAGGCTAGAAATATAGTTTCGTAGTCCAGTAATATGATTGATTTTGTGGTCATTTTGTACTTGTTTGTTTGTTTGTTATTTGGGTTTAAAGGGTGCATCGACTCCAATGGTCATATAGCGCCCATAACAAGTTTATTGATAAAAACCAGAAGTAAAATCGTGGCAAAACAGTGTCATGCTGAGGTGTAATTCCCCGCATACTGTCTCAGTTAAAACACTTCCTCGCAGTCAGCCGTTTAGAGATATGGTATGGTGCCTTCACAGGTGTTACGGTCAGGACGGTCGTCTATCCCACACGTCTCGGCTTACAGGTGGGTGCCTCATCACGGGCGACTCAGCGCGGGGACGGGACCTGGGACTCGCTTCGGTCGGTGGTGAAATAGGCATCCGCTTTCGGCTGGTAGGCGGTGTAAGTGGCTGGCCTGTGAATGGGGCAGGTGGAGGTGGACCCATTATTTCTCCAGGGGGGCCGAGTGGTGCGCGCGGTACCGACGGTGAGCGTTCTCGCACGCCGAGCCTCGCAGCCATGGAACATTTTCGCACTGCGCCTTTCCCACCGATGTTTGATGTCACACTCGTAGATCGTTCTGCTCGACCTCGCGCTGTCAGGTCCGGAGCTCCACTTCGCACAGGAATTCTCAGTGACGGCAATGAGCTGGTCGATCGGAGAGGTAAGAGAGTCGATGGGGGTGGTAAATTAGGGAATTCTGCGGGAGTTGTTTCAGTGGATGCCACCATGATCGGTTCAGTCACCGGATTTGCGGTAGCGTCAGTTTGGCAGGCGATCGTGCGCTGCTCAGGACGACGTTGTTTTGGGGAACTGAACGAAGTTTCTGTCTGCACAACAGCAGGGCAAGCTGGTAAGACGTAGTCGGCTGCAACTCCAGTTACTGCCGCCGGGATTTCATCTTCTGAGTTTACCTGGATTATTGCCAGACCACATTCCTTTAGCAGGCCAATCAATTGGCGGGCTGTCATCTTATCCAGAGCATCGCGTCCAGGAGGATCACAGCTCCGTGGTGCAGGTGTAGTAGGTGGCATGTCTGTTCGCTCCTGGGATGACTCGGGTTGAAGGGGATGGGTGGAGCTGGCCACCACGGCCGCATAAGAGCGAGGTGTAGTGGCCGTCTTGGTCATTTCCCGAGCTTCTCTGAATGACACGCCCCTGTCACACTTCAATCTTATAATACTCTGCTCCCGTTTGAAAACCGGGCAGACTCGGTCACGAGCAGAATGATCGCCCTTGCAGTTTGGACAGCATAAGGTTTCCGATGTGCAAGCGTCCACAGAATGATCCGAGGAGGCACATCGCAGACACCTCGGCTTTGATCGACAGTGGCGGCTGGTGTGTCCGTACCTGTGACAGGCGAAGCATCTCATCGGGATTGGTCGATAAACGCGGACTCTGACCCTAACATGCCCGATTCTCACATGGGTAGGCTGTGTTTGGGAGTTAAAAGTAAGTACAATGTTGTCTGTGTCGTGTGAAACGCCGTCCCTTTTCGTTTTCAGTCTTCTAGCTTCCAGGACACCGAACGCCGCAAGACCGCGCACAATTTCTTCACTTGTCACACCTTGTAGGTCATGGCAAGTGACGACACCTCTGGAGCAGTTTTTAGAGTGGTGAGTTTTCACATTTAGGGGCACTGTCCTTTGTACACGTCTACCATCGATGGTGTACGTAAACGTAAAGAGTGTGGCTTTTAACGCCCGCCTAGCTTCCTCCGGATCCGAAAATTCAACTTCGATGCCACCAT
This sequence comes from Ashinkailepas kermadecensis, assembly GCA_034440615.1. Classification (NCBI taxonomy): domain Eukaryota; kingdom Metazoa; phylum Arthropoda; class Thecostraca; family Neolepadidae; genus Ashinkailepas; species Ashinkailepas kermadecensis. The sequence continues at coordinate 43,030 of JAOTOM010004541.1, read as the reverse complement.
CAACCAATTTGTCGCACCGTACCACCGTACCGAATCGCTCAGTGCCCTCACACCGTTGGAAAGGGCTGATGTCGGACAGTCTGAGCTCTGAACTCGACAGGATCAAGACAGTTGGGTCGACGAACTCGGGCTCTACTTCGGTTTCACGCTCAGGTGTCTTGTCAGGTCGCGTCGCCCCGACGGGACGATAATCCATAGAAGGGCAATCCGAGACAGCGTCTAAAACTGGCCTCACGGAGGCGCGGGACTGGGATGTGGAAGACTGGAACGACGAATCGTCCGAGTCAAGACTAGGGCTAGGGTATAGTTGTGTGTCAGGAGAATCCATGGAAGTGTATTGGTTTCAACTCCCCGGGCGCCCCACCACGTAGGGGCCCTACAGGGGGGACGCCTGGGTCCCGCGGACGGGAGGACGCCAGGCGTCCGAGGAGCTATACGGGGTAGGCGGCGCCTTCGCCCGGCCGGGAGAGAGAGACTCACCACCCCGACCGGGATCCAGCACCGCCCACCCCTTGACCCCAGCCGGCCGGGCCGGCAGACACTGGGAACAATCCCAGGTCCCCGGCCCGAGGCGACCGGCCACTTGACCCGTATGGGGCCCTACGGGCCCGCCCGACCCTCCGGGATATCGAGACCAAAGAGGCGTGTTGGTCCCCCGTCACAACTAGCACCGTGCGACGGGGGACCTCAACCTCCAGGACTCCGTCAACCCCGGGGGGCGGGCCGAGGGGGCGCGGCTACCCCGATAAAACGGAGCTGGTGGGCAGGACAGGGGAAGTTGTCCCACCTGCTCTTAGTGGGGAGAGTTGGTGTTGCAGGGCCAGGTGAAGGACAAGGACGTTGAGATGGGATGGACATTGGAATGGGAGCGTATGGATGGAAGGATGAGTGAGGCTGTGGTAACCCGAGAGAGCGCCATTTCTCTAGCCAGCCGAGCAACGAGGCTGACCCCACTGCGGGGGGTCATTTTGTACTTCATTGTTCACGAAAGTACCCCAAGTTCTTTGAACGAGGTCTCCAAACCTGCCCTAAATTTCCCCACAGGAGTTAAATCAATTATGACACAAGTGAGACAGAAGCGGCTGCATGAATATTTGCTTCGTCAATGCAGTGCAGTAGAGTACTGCACGTTGCAACCTGCATATGTGTTGTAAGTTAAGAGGCGTAGACGTACAGCGATGTATTGTAACAGTTTTCCCGTATGTTACTGATGAAAGTAAAGCTTCAGAAGAGATGCATCACAAAATTTTGTTAGTTGTCAATTTTTGCACCCAATTGGTGAATTTGACAATTACGGAATTGACCTACCCCTTATACCACTAGTGGGTGTGTTAAAGTGCTTATGTAATTGCGCGAGATGTTAGTAGGTGATCATTGTTTGTTGTCATACAGGACGCAGCGTGGAGGGGCTTGTTGGTGGTCTCAAAGAGCTCGAAGGAGTATTCGCCTACAACGCTCAAGAAACATGCTCTCACCCGGTACTGCATGTGCGGGATGACAACCGCACAGAACTGTACGTGGAGGGCACCATGTGTATGTCCCTGTCATCCGACGATGTGCAGCAGCTCATTTCGTGGGGTGTTGCCTTCACTGTGTTCGGCCAAAAACTCACACACCGCCGTCAAAAACACGGCAACTCTACTGTGTGTTTACGTACTGGAGACGGATACTTGCAGCAAGCTGCCTAGAGAGCTGGCAGCTCAAATGGGGCGCCTCTTCCCTGTGGTAACAGTCCCCAAGTAAATACAGACAACCTCGTCTGTGCTACCCAGCTCTTTCGTCAGAAGCATAGGTAACTCTACCGACCCGTTTACTGTGCCAGTTGCAAGCCCAGAGTACATCAGTTGTTTATGTTGCATAGACCTCCAAGACCATAGAAAACAGGCTACCTTGTCTGGGGTAACCATTTCGTTCGTTGGTAGAAACATAACATGTAGAAACAGAAACCAGCTCGGTTGTTACACTACAGCCGTTGGCCGTGCACGTAGTTAGCAGAGTGCGGCGCATTTGTTTTGTGTGGCTCTTCGGTGACTGCCTTAATTGAACTAAGATCCACGAGATGCGAAAACGTCTGTTTCCTCCGAGCTCATAGCGAAATGTGTATGCATTTGTTTAAAATACATATGTTTAGATGTGTTCGCCTTTGTCTCGCAAAGTCCAGAAGTAAATACTTGACTCAAGTACTGCTCATGGTGAGAATGTTGGGGATAGATATTGCGATGCGTGACTCGGTATAATGTTCAGTGGCATGATTTCAGCGCCATAACGTCGCAAGGTGCACCCACAACCAACAGGTGAAAGTAGCCGTCCTACAGGGCGTCAAAACATATTACGGATGATCGCATCCAACGGATACAGGTTAACCTGCCGTCGGCGGATACAATTATCCGCTGAACGAGTTTTTTTGTGTAAGATTGCATGGTATCATCCCGCTGTTGCCTGGTTTACCCGCAACCAGCTGATGAAAGCTACTATTCGCATGCGCAATGTCGAAGCATGAGTCAAAAGGTGTTGCGAATTAAGGTACCCGGCAGATGCAGATTAAACCGCAGTAAGCGTGTGAAATTTACTCCTCTACAGAGAGTCAAAACGTGTTGCGGATTAGGGTACTCACCAGGTACAGGTTAACTCTAAGTTAGCGTGTAAAAATATGCGCTATAGAAGGTATTTTTGGTGGTGTTACCCGGCTGTGGAGCTTAATTACGAAAGCAAGCTCGCCGTAAGTGGGTACAATTACCCGACACTCACGGGTATAATCTACCCGCCCACTGAGGGTCAAAACGTGTTGCGGATAGGGGTACCTGCAGGCTTCGGGTTCACTCGCTGTCCTCGGGTAAAAATGTTTTCAGTGCAGTAGTAAGACAATACGGACTGAAACATTGTTGACAGATACGAAAACAGTGCGAGAAGCAGCTGTCCCTCAGCTTCGGAATCTTCAAACGTCAATAGAGGGAGACGACTTCAAATATTTTTAGAGTATTGCTGCAAATTGATGCGTTTTGACGAACGCTACCTATACGTTAACTAGGTCACATCAATACGTATTTAATTCTGGCTGATGCCCGAAAATTACGTTCGTCGTGACGAGCTCCGTCATTACAGTCCGGAATGAATCCGGGGTCAATATTGTCGTAGTTGTATGAGCTTCAAGATATTGGCAGATATTGCAGCGGTAAGCCGTTCAACGTGATAGATATTGACCGATAAAGTAATAATTAACCCGCCCCGTCTCGGAGGGGGCGGGGGTTGATATGCCCCCCTCCCTAATGTTTTCCGTGGATAGGGAAAGAATGGCGCGTGGTAGCGCCAGAAATTCGGCATGCCACTTCCCACATCAATTTGGCATGTTGTGTGAAAATTTTGAGGTCCGGTCGGTTAGGGTTAACGAGTTAGTCAAGGTCAAGTGAGGTCACCTCCAGAAAAGTTAAACCAGTCGTCACGCTTTAATGGATAAAATATTGGAATTATATTTTCAGCGTTTGTGTACCTTTAATTTGGGATGAAACAAAACGCACCAGGGGAATTTTATATTTGTTTTAGTTTTTGATGATTTACTAGTTTTACATACTTGCCCATTGGAGCTAAAATCTAAATTATCGCTAAAGTAAGCGTTTGTCATGATAGCAAGTTGATTTCAAACAACGTTTTGCGGTCTGCTCTACCCATCAGAAAAATAAAAATTAAAGAAAATTGAAATTCTGAAATTTTGAAATTTCCAAAAATGAAAATGTTGATTTGTGGGTGCGCACAATTTTTAGGGCCATGGTCGATTTCGCCTTCCTTATCTGATTTGCAAAAAATGTTGACAAATCTCTCCCAAAATGAACCCCAGAGAGCCAAAAACATGACGTCAGTCGTGAAGATATAGACATAGTGACGTCATTTTTTGGGGGGTGGATAAAATGTTGGGATGGTTTCTGACCGTACTCGTCGAGCGCTTTCCGATGACACCTCTTCCGTGTTCGTGCGACGCTTAGTTTGGAGATTAAAGCGGGGTTTGCATCAACACCCTCCACCCCCCACCCCGAGACGGGGTGTGAGGATCTGACCGGAAAGGCAGAGGGTTAATAAATATATCGCTTCGCACAAGGACCAAAACCATGCTCATTTCAAGATATAGAAGCTCAAATACAATAAAGATGCCACCAGATGAATACACATTATAACATATAGAACTGACCTTTGACATACCGTGTTTCTCTGACCGAAAAATGGCATTATTAACATCACTTCGTAAAAAGCAATCCAAATGTCATCAATTTAGGCTTCCAGGTGCTCCGCAAGCAAGTTATCTACCAAAACTAGAAAGTGTATTGGAAGTAATTGCTAAACATAAAGAGCCATTACATTGTATTGTCCAATTTAATAAGGAAATAAATCAAGATGTGGGCAACTGGAAATGAACTGCGTTAATTGTGTTGGCATACTTAGATTCATTCCAGGCTCTCCAGACCAAGCAACATGAAAAGCGATTCGAAAATAATTATACGTGTTTATTCCTGGCATTTAATTCGTCGCCAGCATCAAATTACCGCTTGGTAGCCTCGTCCATTAGATAACTGCTTCGTTTATGTACACCGCACATATTGGCGAGTTTACGAGCTGAGTGCGTCCAGAGGGACATTCCGGTAAACCGGGACGCTTACGTAACATGTGAACCAATAGTGCATCGTTGTCCCAATTCTACTAATGTTGAGCGGCGAGCAAGCCGTTCTGGCTCGTTGAAAATGTGCACAAGGTTGAGGAAAAGGAAGCATTCTTTTCTATCAATGTTTCGTACAAATTCAAGAAGAACGTTTCAGATTAGGCAATGCTAAATGGTATTAGAGATGAATGTTTATTTGTTTGATGCTTGGGCAAAACCCCGTTGATCAGGCACTGGTGCAAATCGCGGGTGGAACGCGCTGAATGTACAAGTAGTAGGTTAGTAGCTTGGTGAATCTAGTGCCATACTTGCTATGCAGAATAGGTATTGTCAAGATGGACGATAGACGTAGACAATGGAAGTCTGGGGAGGTGGAGGAGAAATATTTCATAGAATAAAGAAGACAAACTGTGGCATTGCTTGAGCGTCTTCACTTACCTGCAGTACCATAGATCAGCGTAAACGTGGCGAAATATATCAGACTACTTCCAGACAATCTACTACAATTCCCTCAGCCACATATTAGCTGTATCGTTGTTTGTGAATGTTTATGCATTGAATAATGTTAATGCATTCATTCACTGCAACAAATGTTGGTGAAAATGTTGGATTATAAAATTGACTAGCCAACGAAAGGTATCAGATCAAGCCAGTGATGAATGTTCTGCTCGGAAGTTAGCAGTGCGGTCAGGAAGCGTTGAGGATCGTGGAGTGGGGCGAACCGCTTCAAATATAGCAATGTCTTTTCGAAATAGTGGAGCAGCTTCACTACCCATGTCTCAAATCCATTTCTACTTCAAGTCCTTTTCAAAACCAGTCAACAGTCATACAGTTATCACTCGGGGTGTGGCGACTGCATTTTCCATCATGCGACTGAGAGTTGGGGCACAAATTAGCTGACATTTGGTACAAATATTCCAGCTCATGGATGTGTCTGTTACCGATTGAAGTGACGTGCGCGAGCCACATCGACTCGCAAGATACATGTGCTGAGTTGCACCTGTGACCGCGTGACACCAGTGGCACACTGGCCGTGCAGCACACACCGGTGTGGGGCACCGCGTGTTCTACAGGAAGCGCCCGGTTCCACCCGATCATCAGTCGAAGCACGGGCTGTAACGGCGCCGACTGGCTGGCAGCTGCCTGACGTCTGAGCGTGCACAGGGCGGACAGGGAGACCGACGTCACGCGCCACTGCGCCAGTGTCTTCCTCAACCCGACTGTTCAACTCGATCTTGTTTGGCGCACACTGACGACGCCCCTCGCCTCCAAACGCTTTCACGTCGTGTTTGGTAGTGAAGTCGTTATTTAGCTCACGCCTTCACTACTGTAGTACCGTGCGCTACGAACCCGTGCGTGTGCACCTATTGGCACAGTTGGGCACCAGGTATTGTGCTGTCACCTGTAGGTGGCGGCAACGCGAGAGCTGACGTGTAACTTGCCAATCAGCTGAGCTAAAGGGGTGCGGCACTGGACTGGGGTGGCGCCGGCCGCGCCCAGTGTCGGACGAGCGGTGACAGTCGGGCGTTGCCCGGGGTCGCACTTAGCTGAGTTTTTCTCACGTTGTTATGGAAGACTAAGTGAAGATACCAATACAGGAGTGGTACTGAGATCGTGTTGGTGTGACCGGAAGTGAACGGACGCTTCAGCTACGTCAGCACGTGTTGTGCTAGTCGTGTTTGTTGTCGGGTGCTCTGTCGATGCACACCACTGCAGGTCGGTCGCTCCGCTTGGCGCCCTTCCCATCACTCCGTGTCTGCTTCTGGCGTTAACATCGCCGGTGGCTGTCGAGAAGTGTGCTCGATGTGACGCACTGTCACACCAGGTATTCCGTCAACCTTCCTGTGGCAGACGCCACCGGTTGTGGACATTCACGGCCGATGATGTCACGGCCCGTCAGCGATCTCCACCGGTCACAGTAGCCTGCAGACCGCAAGGTGTGAGGTGCTGGCGCGGCGCCCCTCGCCGGCCAGCGGCCAGCGCCACCTGGGCGCGGCCGCCCCGTCGAGCGCGGCGGGTGCCGCTCTCGGCGAGACACTCGGTGTCGCGACGGTGCTCAGGACGGACGGACGCCACGCCGCCGACCGTCCGCGCCGACCCGGGGACGACGGCGCACACGCCACACGCCTGAATGGCGCTGCAGCGACTGGCGGCCGGGCTGGCGGCACTCTGCGTCCTGCTCGGCACGGCGGCCAACGGTGGGTACACGCGTGACAGCTGACAGCATTGTTTTCTTGTTTCTTTGTTTGTTGTTTGCTATGTTGGTTATTTGGGCTTTCGGACGCTTCGACCATTCTCTGATCATTCGCGCCCATTCGCGCCGTTCGTCGTACACCAATAGCCTCACGTGTGATTCAAATTAAAGGTTCAGGAGCACTTCGCACGTCACACAAACGAAATAGGTGCCTCTAAGAAAAAAGCAGATCACCTCTAAAAAGGTAGGATAGGTACTCCTAAGTAAAAAGCAGATCACCTACAAGCAAGAAGAGGTATGTACCTCTAAGAAAATGCAGCGCTACTGAATAGTGTTGCATGAAAGTAAGTAACTTTGGGGATAAGACTGAAACAGGCTATTAATTTTTGGCAGATATAGCTTAGCTCCTTCTAAATATATCTACTCGTATTCGTATTTGCTTAAAGGACGCCAGCATTTTGAACATTCAAAACAACACCGGGCTTTCAGCAGCAGGACACCAATGCCAAGCCTGGCATAGGTTGGTCATATTGCCAAGCCTGGCATAGGTCGGTCATATTGCCAAGCCTGGCCTAGGTTGGTCATATTGCCAAGCCTGGCCTAGGTTGGTCATATTGCCAAGCCTGGCATAGGTTGGTCATATTGCCAAGCCTGGCATAGGTTGGTCATATTGCCAAGCCTGGCATAGGTTGGTCATATACACATGGAGAGACCGTGATTTTTTGCAGCTTCTGTTTCCACAAATTGAACATGAACCGTCACCGTCACCTGCACTTGTGAAACACTCGCTGAGTGCTGTAAAACACTCCCACCAATAGCGTACACTCCCACCAATAGCATCTGGAATACCTTGCGAAATTCATGTTTTTTTCCATTGAAAGCCTGACTTTTTAGACCGGGAAAAATAACATCATTAAAAAATATTGTGGCGCAAAAGACAACTTAGTCGCTCAAATCTAACCTTCTGAGTGCCCTTGAAACATTCCAGAATTAAGAAATATACTGTGGTGTTCCCCTGAGTTATTTGGATTTTAGAGCGTTTCGCCCAAGGGCTGTGATCATTTAGTGTTCTCTCTCTGTTCTCATCTGGGTGGTGTTCCCCAGGCCCACGAAAGGCAGCATGGTATCTCAAAGAAATCATGAAGTGCGTCCACTGAATCAGTCTCGCTGACATAGGCGGCATACATAGGACATCAGTCTCGCTGACATAGGCGACATGTATAGGACATGACATAGGACATCAGTCTCGCTGACATGGACGTTCTGTAATTTTGGTCTGAATAGCTGGAATAATGCATATCGTAAAAATAATAATTTCCCTCAGGTAGCTATCGAGCGGACATAGCTTTGCACACTAACGATTACGAAATTACGAAGAATGTATCAGAATATTATACTTTGGTAATGATTACACACAATTGATCGCATGAAAACAATCGGTGGATTGGGAAAGTAGGCAACTGACATACATTTTCTCGACCTGAATTTGCATTGCAACCCCGTAACTAATGCATGGGCACTGAAGCCAAGTGGGACACAGCCGCCGTACAATTCCACATCCCCACCCGGGCGTCACTGGTGCGTGCAACTGGCCGTTTCGCATACAGATGTCCACACTATCATGCAGTTTCCCCAGTCTCTGCCAGCACAGCCGGCCATCGTGACCACTCGTCGGAATCGGTGCGGCCACACCGCCGCCGCTGGAAGAGGAGGGGGGGACGTGGGTGGGGGGGGGGGGGTGAAGCGTGTCCATTCCGTGGCGATCATTCCGGCTCTCGGCGCTCATCGAGCCGATCCACACCGCAGCAGATGGCGACTGGGCGGCCGAGAGTTAGCGCCGCCGCCTGACGTGCAAGTCGAGAGCTCGAGAGAAGAGGATCCGAGTCGTGGTCGGCCACACCTAGTCACTGGCCAGTGGCCAGCAACACGGGCACACCGATCAATGACCATGCGCCGATGGTACATACCAGACCAGAGACTACAACTCACCTGCGGAAAATCCTAGCCGATAAATAAATCCTGCTTCCGAACTAGAGTGGCGGTGTTCTGGAGCACAGCAAGGATTAGATATCCGCACTGATATCCATTTGGGACGGATAACGGGCAGAATGGAAAGAGTTTGGTGAAGAGAAATGGACTATACGGATTGAATAGCGGATTGATTCTCCAGCGTTTGGCTTGAACATCAAAATTTAACAATATAAACATATTTCCTTTTCCTTACAAGACCACGTCTTTCTATACACAAATGTTCAGATTAGATAATGCTGGTAGTTTAAAGCAGAAGAAAATAAATGAAGAAATGAAGATACGAAAAAAAATGCATAACTATATGTGAAACGTCTGAAAAAATGCGTGAAGCCACTAATCAATAATTGCGCTACCATACTAACACTTGCAGATATCGTCAAAATGTCGATCACATGCATACGTAGCTTAAGCCCGATTAATTACATTGCTCTCTCAATTTCCAGTCCTCTAACTTCAATCCAATCCAGTTGAACGCAAGCAGGTTGTTATCCACGAACTTGTTTTTGCTACCTATAATCAAATTCGGCAACCCATTCGGGAACCCACTCGTCCAACCTGCAGCTTCATTCCTACCTAGTCAGGTAGCTACATGCTTATGCATACATGGCGCACCCTTGTCCCGCCCCGCAGGTGAAATTAACTAAATAAAACTGTTCCATGACTGGTGAACAAGTCGGCGATACGGCACATGCATCATGATTCTCATTGTTGACGAACACAATATTACTCGCTTATTACTCGCTTCCCTGGTTTTCTAGATTATTGGACTTATACAATACCATAACAAACAACCACATGACAAGAGGGTCGGCGAACAGCATATGGTACTGGTGCTTGGTGTGCGAGAGATGTAGGTATAAGCGGGAGGGAAGAAAAGGTAGTGTAATTGCCTATAAAATAATACTTCAATTAAAATTATTGCAACTGGTATATATGCATCCCTGATTATACTTAAATGGGAATGACATGATAAACAGACATATTATTTACATCTATAGCTCGATAGGGTGAAGCATCAGCGGTACAAACAGATGTATATATCACTAGAAAGCCATTATCCTGTATAATCCTTGCTTCATTAGCACGAAATAAAAAATAATGACGGAATATTGCTGAGATAAAAACAATAAGTTGTTGCTTTTCCTACGAAGTGTACCGTTCTTTTATTTTATTGCAAATATAGACACCGCGATTAAGCAACTTGCGCGTGCCATCAGTGCCACCAGTGCCATGTATCAGTGCCACCAGTGCCACCAGTGCCATGTATCGGTGCCACCAGTGCCATGTATCAGTGCCATCAGTGCCACCAGTGCCATGTATCGGTGCCACCAGTGCCATGTATCAGTGCCACCAGTGCCACCAGTGCCATGTATCAGTGCCACCAGTGCCACCAGTGCCATGTATCAGTGCCATCAGTGCCATCAGTGCCACCAGTGCCACCAGTGCCATCAGTGCCATCAGTGCCACCAGTGCCATGTATCAGTGCCATCAGTGCCACCAGTGCCATGTATCGGTGCCACCAGTGCCATGTATCAGTGCCACCAGTGCCACCAGTGCCATGTATCAGTGCCACCTTGCTGCAGAGCTACGAGGAAAAACGAGCAACAATGAACAGAGGAACAGTCCAACACTACACCACTCCTCCTCCTAAGACCACACAGTGATCATGCTAAAGAAACGCGGAACAATGAACAGGGGAACAGTGGAACACTATACCGCTCCTCCTCCAAAGGCCACACGGTGGTCACGCTAAAGAAACGCGTCTGTCCCCGAATGCGCGAATGTACGGCGAGACAAAGGGCGCAATTTCAAGTGAAGCTAAGGCCTGGAGAACTTCCGGGAAAGACGGATTTGATATCCGTACGGATATCCAATCCGTCTTATGCTCTATTGGACATTCAAGCTGAAGGAGGCACAAAATGACCAACAGGAGGTATCGTGTGCCGCTGGATATCTGCCCACTGACAGAGCGCGCAGGAACACACACAGGTCCGGAGGTTGGCTCTCGCCCCAGGCCAGACGAATCTTGCAGACATCAGACGCTGTGAAACGGTGACTCCAGCGTGCGTCAGAGGCAAGGAGTGCGGAAAATGGAGGGACACAGAATTGCCGGAATTACTGGTCGAGACATGGCAGTAGAGACGTCACATCCGAGGTTCAGCGTCTGATGATCGGGCACGGGGAAGTCCTGAAGAACCAGAGATGGTTCTTCTCCTGAAGAATGGAGAATGTTCGTCTCCGGGTCTGAAGGTTGCGCGGCAAGAATGTCGTCCACGAAGCAGAAGATGTGGTTCAGGTCGCGGAGTACCCGATTGATGAACCTCTAGAACGTCTGGTCGCTATTCCGGAGACCGTACGGCATCCGCGTAAGCTCGAAAGCGCCAAATTGCATGGTGGTGCACGTCTTCGAGATGTCTTCCGGAGCAATAGGCATCTGGTTGTAGACCTTGACGAGATTCAATCTGGAAAAGATGGCTGTGCCCGTCATGCAGGACGTGAAGTCGTGCAGATGCGTCAGTGGGCATCTGAGATGCGGTTCGTTCAGGGTGCCATAGTTCTCAGGCGACTTCGGCACCATATGGAGCGCTGAAGCATACTAGCTGTTGCTGGTTGGACAACGCCGAGATCCAACAGCCGCTGAAACTCCTTCGCAGCACCAAGGCGACGGCGAGGGAGACAGAAGACGAGAGGCCCAGGTGTCTCGATGTGGTGGCGCACAGAGTGCTTGAACTCCGTGGGTTGGATGCCTGAATCAGAGCATTGAGCTCACGCAGCGGCTGAAGAAAACCAGGGTCGCTGGTGGCTACAATGGTGACCAGGTTTGCCGATGAAAGTGGAAAAGGAACACCGGAATACGCGGGGCCGGTCTGATTGCCAAGCAAACGACACCTCTTAGCGTCAACCAGGTCATGCGCTGACCGGAAATCAGCACTGAGGAAAGCGTAGGGGACGTAGGCGACCATGAAAGCTCAGTTGGAGTTCTTCCGTAAGCCCAGTGAAACGGCCAGCAAACGGCCCTACGTTGCGATGTTGGATGCGTGGATAAGGAGGTCGCGGTCACTGCCGTCGCGGTCAGCTGGAATTGCAAGCAAAACACTGTACTCAGATCCGGTAGTCTGACCCAGGAAGATGTCCTCCGGAGCCTTCTGCTTCAGTTAGACCCAGAAGATGGCGAAGAAACTGCGACGGACGGCGGTTGCCCAACTGCTGGCCTGGGAGCAGAGAGCGAAGCCGCTGCGCCATAGACTCGCCGAAACGCTGACGAATCGCTTCGAATAAGACGGTGGACGGCTCCGTCACCGAAGGGCTTCGCAGAATGTCGGCGAAGTCTCGGAGAAGATGGCCGCGGAGCGGCGTGGCCGTCGGGCGGAACATCGTCAGCTGGTCGGGCGGAGCATCGTCAGCTGGTCGGGCGGAACATCGTCAGCTGGTCGAGCGGAGCATCGTCAGCTGGTCGGGCGGAGCATCGTCAGCTGGTCGGGCGGAACATCGTCAGCTGGTCGGGCGGAACATCGTCAGCTGGTCGGGCGGAACATCGTCAGCTGGTCGGTGATGCCACACTGGAAGAAGTGCAACTCCAGCTGCACCAACCGGATTCTACACCATCTCGACTCTCGCTAAGCCAAACTACGTACCAGTGCATAGTAAATAGAGTGCATATGTACCGAAGCTAGGAAACTGCCCGAAACTCGCAGTCGACAGGTTAAGTTTGCCCCGCAAGCATTCAGAAAGTCACAAAGTGACTCATGTAAGTTTCTACATACAGCAAGTACCAGCTTGTTCTATGACTATGATAATTAAACTGCTCAGAGCGTATCGGGACTAGCTAAGGGTTTCGATCTCATGTGGTATCATAATCCTAGTTTGTTGCGAATAAATGGGTGATTTCCCTACGGCAGCCGTTCCATCGTCGGCCGCTGTGTGTGCCGGCTATTGCGCTAAATGACACCATGCGTTCAGCCTGGTAGCATATCTAGGTTGATGATACACAAGGATCCACTACATTCAAGACAGTGACAATAATTTGCATATAAGGAGGGTGAGTATTTTTATAGTATTTAATCTTGAAGCTGTTGTTGTTACCTTGGTCTTATTTCGCCCCGCTAGCTCTTATGCCGCCCCGGTAGCTCAGTTGATTAGAGTGCTGGCCTGCACTGGTCTCCCCTGTTCTGGCAAGAGAGGGTTCGAGTCGCTTCACGCGCTCGCATTTAGCCCCCGGCTGGGAGAGTCAGTTGGCAACTGGCCCGGTATGGCAGGGGACGAGTTACCGGGGCTGCCGTGTCGGTGCATTGACGGCACGTCAAACTCTCGGTCAAAATTCTGCTGTTGAACTGTAGTGAATGGATCGGGTGGTGGGCCCAGGGTTCACGCAACAAGCTCTGCTTAGCAATAGCACCCTGGTTCATAAAGCCACCCCAGCAAGCATTCGACTATTTTAAAAAAAATCATTTCTTGACAGTAGTCCTTTTTCTTCCATACTATGTTCATGCTCATACATCATACACTAGGATAGGTTAAATGATTGCACGTGTGATTTTAAGTGAAATACAAAAAAAAATTCTGTAAAATTGGGTCCTGCTAGTGAAAATTGCCATCCACATTTTATACAAGATGTCAATTTATGTTTTGTCTCATCTTGTTTGGCAAAATATTGCCCATTCTTCATTGACTCCTTGCTACTTATTACCGTAGCCAATCAGGATTAGCCATGCTACATTTTTGGACACGGACTGGACAAAGGATAGATAACTCTATCCAGTGTGGAGGTAGATGCGGATTGGATTGGCCCATACGGATGCGGATTGAAATTAATTTGGAAACTTCAATATGTGTTGTGCTTTACGGTGCTCCTTGCCTTGGCCACTTTGAGCAAAGTGGCCCCAACCTTAAGCTCCCCTGTTGTATGTGTTCAAAGCAAACATCTCCTGCGGTTCCACAGCCTAAGATGACCGCGAATAAGCGCGGGTTCCCACGTGCTTGAGTAACAACCAACGCACATTGCACGTCAAAAAGCAACACCATTAAACTCGGACACCTCAACACGCATCATTATGATCAGGCAGTGGTGTGTACTGATCTGTCCAGCAACACACAAGGTCCGTACGAAGATGTGATGAAGATGCATGAGTCAATGGCCACACATGTCTGACTGGAATCAATCGCCAAGCTAGTCATCACAGCTGTCTGCAGGCGACCACGGTGGGATTGGCCAATCACGGTGAGATTGAACCATGACAAATATAGTCACCGACTGCTGGCCGGCACAGTGAGAGCGGCACGGTCTGCTGCTCTCCCGAGGTAGATGGTCTGCTCAGGTGTGATTTAAGGGCTGTTTTGGTGCGCTAAATTGCATTGAATATTACATTAAAATAGGTCGCTAGATTCGAAAAGGATGTCGACCTCTACGCGCACCATCCATTTCTCTTTCGAAGCGGAGGTTGAGGGTTCTAGGAAACCTCATTCGAGCGTTTTAAGTCAATAAAGTATTAAGGGCCATAGATGTTGCCACAGTAGCCGTGTTATAAGCTAATCCAAGTGACAGCTGGTATAATGCTAATGTTTGATTGGCATTGGGTACAAACCAGATTAATTCGCATTAATTAGCCAGCACACAGTGAAGCGTTTGGTAGAAATTAAGGCTCGAATTACATAGTTGCGGTCGGCGGCGCATGCGGGCTGGGGTCACGCGCCAATTCTTCCAACACGACTTCACTCGTCCAAGAAAGCGAAAACGCGTGCGCCGCCATCATCAGCCAGCCTCAGCTTCCGAGTAATTCCGCAAAGCATGCGAACCATCGCCCCGAAGTGCACGTTCAAGGCCCATAAACCAGCAGCCGCGCTCGGAAGCCCACCGCGAAGCCGGTTCACACGTGGCACCTTGACAACTGGCACGTGGCACGTGACACGCAGCCGTCGGGCGCGCGATCCCTCCAGCCAGTTACCGGCCCGCACGTGGCACCTCGCAGCGACACGCAGCCGTTCGGGCGCCCGGTCCCTCCAGCCAGTTACCGGCCCGCACGTGGCACCTCGCAGCGACACGCAGCCGTTCGGGCGCCCGGTCCCTCCAGCCAGTTACCGGCCCGCACGTGGCACCTCGCAGCGACACGCAGCCGTTCGGGCGCGCGATCCCTCCAGCCAGTTACCGGCCCGCACGTGGCACCTCGCAGTGACACGCAGCCGTTCGGGCGCGCAGTTCCTCCGGCTAATTGCCGGCGGTAGTACGGCGACTGGCGTTGACCTAGTGCCCGCGGGGCACGCTCGGCTGCGTCATCCCCGCGCGTCACGGCCATCAGCGGAACGCAGCAGCAAGTTACGACGCGGCACCACACATAACTGGAGGAGCCAGGCACTCATCGGCGACAGCAACCGCACGAGAACGAGCCGCCGCGATTGGAAAGCACAAGTCAGTGGTAGGTAAATACCACACGAGCTGTCGAAGACGACGACTACACACCTGGCTGGATGCTCGGTGGAGGAATATGTCCACTGCAGGAATATGAGCACCAAGAACCCTCCGTTTCGGCCCGGATCGTGTCCGTAGCTTAGGGGCTTCTTCATCGGCCTGAGGGCCGCTATCAGCTCTTAGCCCCTCTCCACCAGCGTGAGCCAAAGTTGACCCAGTGACCTTATGCGTCCGGCCCGGAGCTCCCTTCGGCGGCTCAGGGACCCTCTTTCGCGGCTCAGGGCACTCTCCGTCCGGCCGGAGTGCTCTCGTTCAAAGGCTTGGGTCTCTTCTATCACGCAAGTGGCTGTGCGGCTTCGATCCCCATCGGCACAGGGGCTCTTTATACCGGATCTGGGCCCTCTCTGACGGCCCGGAGTGCTGCGGCTAGGGGTCCTCTCCGTCGGCACAGGAGCCTTCCTTAGCGATCCCGGGCCTCATCTATCAGGCCGGATGCCATCTTTCAACAGCTTGAGCCCCCTTCATCAGGTCAGGGGCCCTTGTACGGCTTGGACCATATCCATTGGCTCAAGGGCTGTTTCCGACGGCGTGAGGTCCTCCCCGGCATCTAGGGCCCCCTCCGTTGTCTCAGGGGCTCTCATTGGCTATACGGGACCTTTTCCAGCAAGCCGGAGGCTTCGTTTTAAATGCTTGGGCCCTGTCCATCAGGTCGGGACCCTTTCTTTGGCTTGGGACCTGCCGCCAACCCAGGGCCCTTCATATTGGCTCGAAATCCTCTCTGTCAGCACGGGCCCTTCCAACGATCCGGGGCCCCACCATCAATCTAGAAGCCCTTCACGTTGGCCCAGCCATGGGCCCTCAACATCCTTCCGAGGGCGCCTTCCGTTGACTCTGGGCGCGCTTTATCGTTCAGGGGCCCTTTCCGTCAGCTGGGGGCCCCTTTCGTCGGTCCAGGGGCCCTTCACGTCGGCAAAGGGGGCCCTTCGGGCCCCCTTTCCGTCGAAGCATTCCGTCGGTCCGTCCTCAAGGCAGTGCAGGGGGCACTTACGGGCCCCTCAAGGCGGTTGCCTGGAGGACCCCTCAAACCCTCCAGGGGGTGGCTGCCCCTTGGCTATGCCACTGCGTGCCACAAGCACTGACCGGTGAGTAATAATGGATTCCCAGTGACAAATGACAGGATTTGTCACAATTCTGACCAGAACTAACAGTGTCGTGCTAGAACTAATCGTGTAGTTCTGGTGTCTCCAAACCAGGCCCCGGTGGCGACGAGTGTCCCACGTTTCGGCACATCCCACGCACCGCTGACCACACTGTGCCGGTCTGAATCGTCCGTCAAAACAAGCCGCCCACGCCGTGGCAACCGGCCGAGAGAGCAGCTGCCATATCTGGAGAATGCCTTCGCCGCGGACGCACAGCGCGGCGGCGTCGCCAAATGTCCGACGCATGGCGACGTTCGGCGTCGAATTCCGCCCGCCCTGCAAGTGCACACTGCGCCGGCTGAGCGGAACCGATTCGGGCCGGCCGGCCGGCCGAGCGGTGGAGCCGGCCTGTGGAGACGACAGCAGGCGGGCGAGAGATGATGGCGTGACGGTGCCGTGCCGCGTCGGCAGCCGGCCCCGCCGCACGCAACACAGAGCAGACCGGTCGTGCGGAGCGAACGATGCGGGAACGCCGCGCGTCGCCGATCAAATTACGGAGCGGGCGTTCGGCTTTTAATCGGTTCTCTGATTCGGACTGTGACTGGAGCGAACACTACGTCAGTGCCATGGCTGCGCCGCGATGTGCACCCAAGGGGGGGGGGATAACAAAAAAAGAAACACTGCATTAACCAACAAACATGGGGATTTGCATTACACCAAAGGATAAATTTTCGGCAGCTTCTCGCGCCAAAGACGTTCTCGATGAACTGTGTTCTTTGGCAAGTTCGCCCCCCCCTCCCTTTAAGAAAATCATGGCCGCGTCACGGGCTATGCATGCAAGAATTCAGGAAATGTCCGCCATTGGGCTGTCGGGAGCATTTTCAGAGAGCGAAGGGAACAAAGGGTGGAAATGGTATAGAATACGGAGGGGAAGCGAAATGCAACGGCCACGGGATTATTATTCGGACTTCAAGGGTGCTGTGAGCGCGCCCGGCCTGCCTGGCGGCACAGCCTACCCGCCGACCGGTGACCGGTGGCCGAGTGACCGGAGCGTGGTCCACCGCCGCGGGTGCCAACCGTCGCCCGGTAACCAGACCCGACCCTGACACATGATTGGCTGCCGCACGGTGAATACCAGGCCTGTTACTAATTGTGATTTCCCGCTACACTCCTGTGTATGTGACTTTGCGTGTTTGACCCTGAGGGGGTATCTGTGTGCTCGGAGACTTCGCCAGCAATACAACTCTGCACGAGACGCTCGCATCTCAGTATACCAGCTGGGCTGCAGCACAGCGAAGGGTACCAAGGCTCTCCAATGGCAAGTGGGATCTAGTTAATTATTTATTTATTTATTTCACGATACATGCCCTCCACGTATAGTGGCTGTTATGGACAGTCTAGGTATAACTCACATATATTTACAAATAAAGGATAGATTTGTGGTCAATAGTGGGAGCAGATGCGCAACGAACATTCATACACCAACATAATACAGTACCCATATCACTATCTGCACTACACACACCGTGTTTGCAACACGAGCTATAAACGAGTAGATTATAGAAGTGATAGGAAAGCGATGGCCTAAAGGTGAGTTCATAGTGTACACAAATCCATTTTGTAAGTTTTTTTTTGTGTGACTAGTGTTGCTCGTGGAGATAAGCTAGTGCATGTTTCTTGAAGTTAGACAGCCTCGATGTTTTTGTTTCAGTAGGGAGTTTGTTATAGTGGAAGACAGACGAGTAGATAAATCTCCTGCGGCCCGCCTCTCTGTGTATGGCTGGCAGGTGCAGGTGGTCGTCTGCACGCGTATGACGGTTTCGCAGGGTAGAGTTTGCAGTGATTTGACCGGCAATGTGCGTTGGCTCACCCGTCAGAATGATCTTGGGGAGCAACGTAAGGCTGTGAAATAGATGCAGATCAGCTGCGGTGAGGAGACCCAACTCGTTATGGGCATCAGAAATATGATCAAATTTCCGTAGACCTGACACGACTCTAGTGGCGAAGTTAATGATCTTGTCTAGTCTGTGGATGTTTGCTGCCGACCCGTTCCCGTAAACAGATATGCAGTAGCGGATGTTGGATATAACTAGGCTATTGACTATAGTGAAGAGGGTACTAGTTGGCAGATGGTGACGTAGATGGCTCAGGGCCAGAATGAATCCAGTGCACTTGCGGATCACAACAGCTACATGGGAATCCCACGACATGTGGCGATCAAATGTCACTCCAAGGTTCCTACACGAATGAATCTCATCTATCACGGCGTCCCTAAAACACACTCGTATCGGGGTAATATTGCGAAGATTTTGACGCGATCCGAACGTGAGAAGCTGAGTTTTGGTCGGGTTTACCTTCAAACCGTTATCCATGAAGTAGTCGTAAAGTTGGTTCCGACATGTCTCCATCTGATTTATCAGATTTGGGAGATCAGATTTGCGACCGGAGATGAGGACCTGGGTGTCGTCTGCGAACTGAGTGACGTGTGCTACTGGGACGTGCACACTGAGGTCGTTCGAAAAGATGTAATAGAGGAGTGGACCTAGTGATGAGCCTTGAAAAACACCTATGTTGTTTGGGAGAAAGGAGGAGAGATGCCTGTTTCCGCGTTGATCTGAGATGCTAACAGCCTACGTGTGACCTCTCAGATAAGCCCTAAACTAGTCAGTATCGATTCCATGGAGTTCTAGTTTAGTGAGCAGTTTGGTGTGATCTATTACGTCGAAGCATTTACTGAGGTCCAGAATGCAAAGGAGAGCTACTTCCGAACGGTCCATTGCTGCTAGTATTTTGTCCGTGACTGAGATGAGAGCGGTTTCCGTAGAGTGCCGTGGTCTGAAGCCGTGCTGAGTTTGGGCCAGTAGGTGGTTTGAGTTCAGATAGTGATAGAGTTGTTTTTGCACTACCCTCTCTGTGATTTTGGCGATGACTGGAACCAATGAGGTGGGCCTAAAATTAGAGGGATCCGAAATTTCTGGTTTTGCGTAGTGCAAATTTCGAGATGTATTGCTTGATCTTGTGTATTTTTGGCTGCGCCTATGCCATGGGTCCCGCCGTAAAAAGTGCGGGTTCATCTTATCCCTCGCTCGGCCAGGGACAGGGTCGGGCATCCGTCCATCCAAGGGCGTCGCCACCGGGAGGGCAGGGGGGCAATCGCCCCCTGCCGTGAAACTGGGGGGGCGCCGCCCCCCTGAAATTTGAGGAGGCCCCCATCCGCAAATGCACAGCAAAAAAGGTGAGCAAGGAGGCCGACGGGACAGAAGATCATACTGTCGATGAGGCCTCAAGACTGACGAGGCCCCAGGAAATATAATCAGGTCTCTATAAGAGACGTAGAACAGAGATTGGAAGGAGGCCCCCAGGACGAAAAGGAGGCCCCATGACGAAAAGGAGGCCCATGTCACGAAAAGGAAGCACCCATGACGAAAAGGAGGCCCCATGACGTAGAACAGAGATTAGGAGGAGGCCCCCAGGAAGAAAAGGAGGCCCCAATACGTAGAACAGAGGTTGGGAGGAGGCCCCCAGGACGAAAAGGAGGCCCCAGGACGAAAGGAATGCACCCAAGGACAAAAAGGAGGCCCCCAAGACGTAGAACAGAGATTGGGATGAGGTCCCCGGGACGAAAAGGAGGCCCCTAAGACGTAGAACAGAGATTGGGAGGTGGCCCTCGTTCGAAAAGGAGGCCCCCAACACGAAAAGGAGGTCCCCAGGACGAAAAGGATGCCCCCAGGACGCAAAGGAGGCCCCCAAGACGTAGAACAGAGATTGGGAGGTGGCCCTCGTTCGAAAAGGAGGCCCCCAAGACGAAAAGGAGGCCCCCAGGACTAAAAGGAGGCCCCAGGACGAAAAGGATGCCCCCATGACGCAAAGGAGGCCCCCAAGACGTAGAACAGAGATGGGGAGGAGGCCCCCAGGACGAAAAGGAGGCCCCAAGACGTAGAACAGAGGTTGGGAGGAGGCCCCCATGACGAAAAGGGGGCCCCCAGGACGAAAAGGAGGTCCCCAGGACGAAAAGCAAGCCCCAAGACGCAGAACAGAGATTTGGAGGAGGCCCCCAGGACCAAAAGGGGGCACCCAGGACTAAAAGGATGCCCCCAGGACGAAAAGGAGGCCCCCAGGACGAAAATGATGCACCCAAGGACGAAAAGGATGCTCCCAAGACGTAGAACAGGGATTGGGATGAGGTCCCCATGACGAAAAGGAGACCCCCAGGACGAAAAGGAGGCCCCCAGGACGAAAAGGATGCCCCCAGGACGCAAAGGAAGCACCCAAGACGTAGAACAGAGATTGGGAGGAGGCCCCCAGGGCGAAAAGGAGGCACCCAGGACGAAAAGGAGGCCCCTGAGACGTAGAACAGAGATTGTGAGGTGGCCCCCAGGACGAAAAGGAGGCCCCCAGGACGAAAAGGATGCCCCAGGACGCAAAGGAAACACCCAAGACGTAGAACAGAGATTGGGAGGAGGCCCGCAGGACTAAAAGGAGGCCCCAGGACGAAAAAGAGGCCCCCAGAACGAAAAGGATGCACATAAGGACGAAAAGGAGGCCCCTAAGACGTAGAACAGAGATTGGGAGGTAGCCCCCAGGATGAAAAGGAGGCCCCAGGACGAAAAGGAGGCCCCCGGTACGAAAAGGAGGCCCTCAGGACGGAAAGGATGCCACCGATACGGGCAAGAAGCCACCCAGGTTAGACGAAAAGGCTTCCGATGGGTGGCAGGATAGTCTTAATTTGGAAAACGAGGCCCCCAAGACGGAAGAGGATGCCCCTGCAATATAAAATTAAGACATGATAGGGGAGATTTCTCCGGACGCAATAGGGGCCCCAAGACGGGTAAGAAGGTCTCCCCAGGAATGAGAGAAGGCCACCGAGACCAGCCAGATGAGGCCCATATTTTGGAAGAGGAGGACCTAGAAGAGAAAATCTAGGACTAGGACGCAAAAGCACCCTGCTAAGAGGATAATGAGGCTCGAAACACAGATAAGGATGCCCCCATGACGTGAGAGGAGGCCCCTAATTTAAAAAAGGAGTCACCTAGGAGAGGGTAGGAGTCCCCAGAAATCAAGAGAGCGTCAAAAATGGCACGGAGGAAACCAGGATTGCAAAGGAGGCCCCAACACCGGAAAGGAGGCCACAGAATATGAGAGGAGGCCCTAAGACGGAAAAGGAAGCCAGTGAATATGAGATGAGGTTTCGGAGACGCAAAAGCAGGCCCCAAACAGGTGAGGTTCCATCGAGATAGAAAAGGACGATCCAGAGACGTGGCAAGAGGCACCTAATTGGGAAGAGAACGACACAAGATTGGAAATGAGACCCCATGATGAACGAGGAGGCCCCTAAAATAGGAGAGAAAGGTCATTGGATCAGAGAAATGGCTCCCAGGCGGAAAAGAAGGCTCGAAAACGGCTAAGAAGGTCACCGGGAAATAACAAGGCCACTAAGATAGGAAAGGTTGCCAGATTTGGCAGAGGAGAGGATTTGGCAGAGGAGGCGCCTGGGAGAGAAGAGGAGTCCACCAGGAGATAAGAGACCACCCCTAAGATGGGTAAATATCGAATCCACACGCAGAGCAGGAGGCCCCAAGACGTGAGAGGAGGCCCCTAATTTGAAAAAGAAGGTCTCTAGAAGAGAAATGAGGCATCTACCGGACTCGAGAGGAGTCCCTCAAGAAGGAGTAGGTCTCCAGGACCAAATGAGACCCCGAAAACCGGAAAGAGTTCCCAGGAAATGAGAGGAGGCCCTTAAGATGGGAGTGGTAGCATGTATGGAAGAGGTGAGGTTTCCAAAATTGAAGATCCCTCAAAACGGGTAAGGCTTTGCCATGATAAAGGAGGAGGCCCACGAGGCGTGGCAGGAGGCCCCTAATTTGGCAGAGAATGCCCCTCGAAGATGAGAGGAAGCCCCATGCCTTGTTAAAGGGTCCCCAGAATGCAAGAGGAAGCCCTCCAAGATGGGAGAGGAGGACCATTGAATATGGAGCAGGGTAGGACACACAAGGAGACGTCGAAAACCAGTAAAAAGGCTCTAGGAAATGAGACGAGACCCTTAAGACGCGACAGGAGGCCTATAATTTGCAAGAAGAAACCATTAAGAATTAGTAGGAGTCGTGTCTGGGTACTTTAAAATCACGATATAGGCTCCAAAAGATCCGGCGGGGCCCCCGCAAATTATGCTGAGCCTGGGGTACCAAAAATTCACGCCCGGACCACGACAATCATGCCAGGGGCACGACAGGTCGTACCGTGCCCCAACAGTCTGATTGGGACCAAAACAAATGAAGCCGGAGCAACGAAAAACGATCCGGACAAGGATAATCACTTTGGGGGCCCAACAATGACGCCAAAGGCCCCCAAAGCGCATTGGACCACCAAAAAGTGTCGGGGCCGCTATAGCTCGCGCTTGGGATCCAAGAAAATGACGTCGGGGCCCAAAAGATCACATTGGACTGCAAAAAGTCGCGTCACAGCCCTTGAAAATCACACTGGAGGCCCAGAAGGTCGCACTGGGGCCCCAAAAGTTGCAGCTGCCCCAAAAATCAATCCTTAATCGAAATGTCACTCTGGGACAAAAAAAAACTCCTTCAGTGGCCGCAGTGCTATATCAAAGGGGCAAATGCCCCCTCCATCCTGAGAGGGATAAGCTCCCAAGAATCGTGCCGGGGCCTCAAAAATCGCGTTGGGACCACCAAAATTCGCGTCGGTCCACCAGACTTCGCGTATGGGTCTCCAAATAAATACGGCGAGCCCCGGAAAACTCGCTCCGAGGCCCGACAAATTGCAACAGCAACCGCCAAAATCGCGTTGGGGCCACAGCTAAATAAAACGCGTCCCACAAACTCGAACCAGGCACCTCAAATATCGCGCTCGGGACCCACAATTCCCATCGGTAGTCCCGTCGAGGCTCTAAAAAATTGGCGTCTAGGGCCACACGTAAGCACAGTGTAACCACAAACACCGGATCGGTATCCGAAAAAATCAAGCTGGAGCCCTCCAAAATAAGGAGGGATTCCGACAACTAAATGCCCAGGTTAAAAAAATGGCTCTGGAGCACCGAACATATTATCAGATGCCTTCACAAATTGCGTACGGCACCGAAAAACAAACCGGATCTCGAACAATCGAGGTGGGATACAAAAACATGTCGCCAAGGGCTCGAGGAAATCAGGCCGGGATTCGGACTTTTAAAAAATCAGAAAGGCTTCACAAAAATCGTATTGAGCCCAGAAAACTGGGGTTGGGTCTCCGGAACCACGCGCCTGGGCGCGATAAGCCTCTCTGGGACCTAGAAACATCGTACCGAAGCCCCAAAATTGTACTGCGGGCCCACAACTGTGCGTCAGAAGCCCAAAATAGACACATCGGGACCCTAAGAGCACAACGGGGGCCGAAAATACAACTGGCCCTCCAAAGCGCACAGAGTCTCGCAAAAAGCGACAGGGCCTTAACACATGCGTTGCAGCCATAAATATACATACCGGGAGGTCTAAAAAAAATACACCGGAAGCTCTCAAGGCACACAGGGGTCATGATAACGCACAAGGGCCTGAAAAAGTGGTTGAGGCCGCAAAAGGCAACATGGTTCCAAAACAAACAAAAAGACCGGGCGCTAAATAAACACATCGGGGTCTTCGAAAACGCCCTGACACGTAAAAAAAACCTCGGTGCGCAAAAATGCAACAAACCCTAAAACGAGCAGGGGTTCGAAAATGTTTTAGGCCCCTAACAAAAATGGATTGGAGCCATAATACACAATCATAGAGCAAGAAAGACACAATGGATCCAAAAAAGAATGCTGAGGCAGGGCCTTGGTTCGGTAGCCAATCTGGGAGGATAGCAGCAAAGATATGAAGTGCATCAAACCTCAGCGGAAACCGCATTTCATAACTACCAGAAAATGTGGAAAGTAGGAAACTAATGATCGAATTTAATCAATCGACTTTTCGCAGCGAACGCCCATACGGAGCATTCCATCACGTCAAATATGGCGCAAGTGTATCATGTGGCGGCAATTAGCAAAACGCAGAAGGCCTCCCAGAGGCCGTAGCATCGCACGAAGTGTGGCGAATGCACCGAATACGAAAGATGGGTGTGCACGTGCACTGACGTTGCCGTCGTGGCGACCGGGTGCTTTGAACTGGAATGCCTGAAATTGTGAAATTTTGTATTTTAAAGTGGTGGGTAATACATTTTAAATTGAAGTTGTGGGACTAATACATCTTCGAAACACTGCTCGTTTGAGGGCTTTGTTGCTTTTTTTGTGCACCGAGTATGTTTTACGTGGTAGGGCGTTTTCGAAGATCCTGATGTGTTTATTTAGCTCCCGGTCGTTTTGTACGTTTTGGAACCATGTTGTCTTTTGTGGCCCAGCCTCTTTTTCAGGCCCTTGTGCGTTCTCATGGCCCCTGTGCGCCTTGCGAGCTTGCAGTGTATTTTTTTAGAGCTCCCGGCATGTTTATTTAGGGCTGCAACGCATGTTTTAAGGCCCTATCGCTTTTTGGGAGACTCGGTGCGCTTTGGAAGGTTAGTTGTATCTTCGGGCACCGTTGTACTCTTAGGGACCGGCTGTGTATATTTGGGGCTTCTGATGCACATTTGTGGGGCCCCAGTACCATTTTGGGGCTTCGGTGTGATTTTTCTGGGTTCCAGCGCGACTTATCGCTCCCAGGCGCGTGGTTCCGGAGACCCAACGCCAGCTTTCTGTGCTCAACGCTATTTTTGTGGATCTTTTCTGGGTTTTTATGTCCGAATCCCGGCCTGATTTTTCGAGCCTCTGGCGCCATGTTTTTGCATCCCACCTCGATTTTTCGACATCCGGCATGCTTTTCGGTGCCATACGCAATTTTTGAAGGGATCTGGAAAAAAATGTTCGGTGCTCCAGAGCCATTTTCCTGATCCGGACATTTATTTGTCGGAATCTCTCCTTTTTTGGAGGGCTCCAGCTTGAATTTTTGGGATACCGATCCGGTTTTGTGGTATAGGTGTAATTTCAGCAGTGTGAGGTAACTTATCAAGGTACCAAGAGAAAACCTTAGAACTGGGTGGTGGAGTTAGGGTTGAAATCCGACCAATCAGAAACCATAGTGGTAGAATAGGCCCCTCCACAGGACAATTTAGTTGATAACTAATTATATTATTTCGAAATGTCCCCTTTGACAAAATAGCGGTCGAAATCCAAGGACTTTTTAATGGGCGTAGGTGCCTCCCCCCTCCCCTGCAAATCCGTTTGCCCCCTCCTGCTTGACGCAAATATAGGTACTCCACTGGTCCCTCAATAATTTTCCGAAACATACGCCCATGGGGCAAAACCAACATTGAGGGGACAGATTACCCCTCACAAGCATACAATACAACATCCATGCCCCATATAAAATGGGATGAATGATGTTTTTAAATGCATTTTCTTCCAACAAACTTCTTTTCTGTTATTACAGCCTGCATGATTAGAGCTTCCCAGCTTCCATACCTTCTCAGTCATTTACAAAACGGTACAGCACAGCGAAAACGATGGGCGTAACGGCGTGGAATTTGAAGGTTTGGATTATGTATGCACTGACATTGTTGCATTGTTGCGTTGTCATTTATGCATTGCTGTTCAATGCTTGTTCTTGCCGTGAATTTATTCGCTGAGGATATATTTTAGCTCGTGTGACAGTTGCCTTGCAGCCAGCACCAAATGTTATAAAATAAACAAAGTCCTAAGATGGCGCTCAGAAAACCAATGCAATCCACTTCTCGTTGTCACCTTTGCGAAATTGTCGTCCTATGACTGAGAAATGATCGTTCAAGCTTTGCTTATGACATCAAGCTGGTGGGAATAAATAACAGTAGTGATGAATCTAGCTATATTCAGTTAGACTTGGAGGACTTAAAAGTGGGTTGACCAATGGCAGATATCTGTAAGATATGCTTAGCACCAGCCCCGCCAGCTCGCTGCAATCTAGAGGCCAGCGGGAAGATTCGAGAAAGCATTGAGACGTTGGTTTGTTTTGGCACTTATGTATTTATCCAAATATTACTTATTTATACCCTGGTATGATCCAGTTTTCAGCGAAAATTATTAGTGCTATTGCGTTTTGAGTAAATGATGCACCATGCCAAGAACAAACAAAACACCAATATCAAATCATGTTCCCCATTCTCGAACCATAGTAAGAGCCTGAAAACAATATGAGACCCCAACACAATGGAGGCCCCCTTTCGGGGAACAGGAGGCCCCCTTCCGACCTTGCCCCCCCTGGAAGAATTTCGTGGCGACGCCACTGCGTCCATCCCTCTATGTTTTTCTTCAACTGGGGGAAAACAACGCCCCGTCGTAGCACGACCAAAATTGGCATACATGGTCCTTCATCAATTTATCATGTTTTAAAAATATATCTGAGTCACATCATTGTAGTTCACTGACTTAAGACCGACTCAGTGAGGTCACCTCCAAACCACTCCATGTGAAGATGTTGCACATTCCCGAATACAAAGATTCCCATGAAACTGTTGGGAATTTCTTGCTTCAACAGAACGGAAAAACTGCTATCTCTGATTCTTCGGAATTTTGCTTCTGATGACATTGGTTTTCATTATTATGAGCCTTTCAGATATAAAATAACAAATCAAGGCCAAATCGTGCACTTTTCTATATAGCTAAGTTGACTAAAGTATCACTTACTAGGTGCGATCTCCCTATCCCATTTTTGTATTTTCTTAAGCTTCGTATGCAACATGTTCGAACTGTTACTAGATAAATATATTTATCCAAATATATTTATTGTTTTTTTTCTCTAAATAGCGGCCCGTTGAACCTTTTCTTCCTCACTTCAAAACGCTTTTACGTTTCGCAATCTCCGAAAAATGAACCACCGAGGGAGGAATAAATGACGCTATCCGTGACGTCATCAATGCCCGTAGTGACGTCAATTTTCTACCAATTTAAAATGATGGCTGCGTTCTCCAGGAATCGTCATAGGTTATCCGGCTGCATCTGTGCGTGTGTCACAGTTTCTGTGATCTCTGGTGCGGAAATCTGCCCCTCAGCCCGCCTCCCCCCCCCCCCGCTGGCCGGGCGAAGGACGATACGAGTCACGGCCTGACACGAGCTAAATCAGCCGTATTTCATTCTAGCTGGAGCCCCTGAAAGATATTCTCCTTGTCCAGCGTCTGCTACACTACTGCACGCATAACTATAACCTGAATCGTAAGTATACAAAATCCAACCACTAAAATCGAACAGCCGAAAGTTATCTGTCGACAAGAAGCTGAGCCTGTCCTGCGGCCTGTTATCCCGTGCTTCTCAGCAACGAAACGAACTGTCGGCCAACACGAGACAGCCGTTCCTCTCCGCTACACGCCCGTGACTAATTTGGTGCGCGTTCGGCGAAGAGCGCGACGACGGCACAAGTCCGCGTCACGTGCGGTTCCGTCGCGTTCCGCGAACGGCCCCGAGCGGGCGCGGCGGCTGAGATCCTACGCAGAGTGCGGCTGCTCTGCCGGCCGGGGCCGACACGGTGCTGTGCGCACGCCTGGGAAAGGGTGCGGCTCCATCGGGGCCACCGCGAATTAGAGAGCCGCCGGCTGCCTCAGGTGAGAACGGCCAGCCTGGCCGACGCCGATCTGCGCTTTCCGGACGGAGACTCGTCGGTTGGGTGATTTCCCGCAATCTGAGCTGTTGATGGTTTCGTGGCCATCTGTAGAGATATTTTATCGGTGATCGCTAATAGTGTGTAGGGTGCAAATTGGTGGTCACTCTCGCAGGTCGCCTCGCCACCTGAAAATGGTGAAATTCAGCTGGCTCTTCAGTGGAGATTATGGGTCTGAACCCTTCTCCATCTGAATGTATAACTATGTACATCTAAAAGAAGCATTAATAATTCGACCACACTATTAATGAGGTAGGCATTGTATATTTAAGTATCGCATCATCTTCTCTGAAGATCGATCTAGATGGGTAACCCGGCAGTGAGAGCGAGGGGTAGTTTAACGTTCCCTATCCCCTGACGTGCTTTGGATATCCAGAACTCAAGAACTAAACAACACAGCACCTTCAAACTTTAGCAATCATCCAGCCATGAATTTTACACCTTGCGCCAAGCAACTTCCTCAGGGGTCATCTAATGACATCGGCAATGACGTCATCAAGGAGACTAATTTTGCTTGGTTACTCTGAATTATATACTTCCACTCAGCTTACCGAGCTGGAGCTGCAGCATATTTGCATGCCAGCGTGTGGGGTAGAGTAACCCATGAGGTCAATTTAGACTTACAGCAACCTCAAGTCAGATCATATATATATATATATATATATATATATATATATATATATATATATATATATATATATATATATATATATATATATATATATATATATATATATATATATGTATATATATATGATATATATATATATATATATATATATATATATATATATATATGGATATATATATATATATATATATATATATATATATATATATATATATATATATATATATATATATATATATATATATATATATATATATATATATATATATATATATATATATATATGCCTTCTTAGTTTCCAGGCCGTTCCCCAAGATAAAGGCAGTGGCAATGGATTGACCAATTATGACCATTAAGGACCTCAGCATTGCCGACAATGAAGAATTAAGATGCTATGCTGCATGAGCACTAGGCTATATTGGCTTGCCAATTACATTTACTCTGTGTATCCAGCATGCATGGTTCGAAAGGTAGAATTGAAGTCAGATTCTGGCCCGACTTGACCTACCCTGTCTCGACCATGTATTTTACTATCATCAACATGAAGACATTCATCTATGTTGGAAACACACTCACACTCAGATCCAGATCTGCTCTTCTTATTTTGAGATCTATCAACCTTCATCACCATAGTCATCGGTGAATACTCTCATTCCTTTTTCAACAAGTATTGAGAATGCTGAACACGCTCAATACTTGTTGAAGGATGTATGTTTGCGGCAAAACATGCGGCTGAACTTGTTGAAGGATGTATGTTTGCGGCTGAACAGCTCACACCGCAGACGGCACCTGCTGTCTGTACCGGCTGGCAAAGAGGCAACGTGACTCATTTGTGTTCTGGGCTCTCGAAGTTTAGTCCGAGGGAGAGAGTAACGTGGTTTATTTGTGTTGTGGACTCTCGAGCTTAGTGCGAGGGAGAGAGTAACGTAGCATATTTGTGTTCTGAACTATTGAGTTTATTCCGAGGGAGAGAGTACCGTGGTATATTTGTGTTCTGGACTATCGAGTTTAGTCCGAGGGCGAGAGTAACGTGGTATATTTGTGTTCTGGGCTCTCGAGCTTGGTCCGAGGGAGAGAGTAACGTGGTTTATTTGTGTTCTGGGCTCTCGAGTTTAGTCCGAGGGAGAAAGCAACGTGGTTTATTTGTGTTCCGCGCTCTCGAGTTTAGTCCGAGGGAAAGGAAGCGCTTTTTATTCGTGTCTTTAGTATTGCAAGCTAGTGAATGTATCGCACCTAAAATAACTTCAACTACCGTCTGAATCTGAAATCAGTTCAGTAAATGTTTATTGTTTGAAGGAACGTGGCTGCATAAACACTCAGGGCAATGAGCATATTATTGACTTACGCGGAGATACGACTGCACTGCTCGTTTAATGCTTGACCTCGGTCGTCTTATTGCCCGTCTTATGCTGGTATAATGCCAACTAAAGAGTGCATGTATATCAGAATGCATTGAAGAGCACACAACCGCATACATATTACACATGTCATCTAATATTAATGATCTGCCTTGTTCGTCCTCCTGTGACCATTCGTCCCGTTCGTATAGCTTTTCTTCCGGGCCTTTCCATATTACATTTGGTCATTTTGCATGCTAATTCCACTCACATGGAGCTTCTTGCACAGAACAATTTATGATGTCAGTGTTCATCAAGGTGATTTTGGACTTAGTTGATGTCTGGTGCTATCACTACTTCAGTGGTTTGTTATTAAGCACAAACCACGATCGATAATGTTCCATTGAATAATAAGGTAAGCAACACACCACAACTAACATTTCTTTAAAACTAACATTTCTTGTTAAGACTAACATTTACTTCGACAAACGTAGTCCTTGTGGCTGCTGCTGCTTTCCATATACGTGCAACTCACTTCCTCTACCTTCAGAGGCTGATCGACGAGCTGGATGAAGTCGCCATCAATACCGATTATTTTCCAGACCTACCATAAAAGCGTGCGCTGTTCTCTGCCGTAGCTGTGTGCAGATCGGTGTGGTCGGCTGCACGTTTGACCAGGTGGTGGCAGCGGCAGCGTGCGGCATGCCATGTGGCAGACAGAGACCGGCGTGCCATGTGGCGGACAGAGACCGGCGTGCCATGTGTGGCAGACAGAGACCGGTGTGCCATGTGGCGGAGAGAGACCGCGCTGAGCCATGCGGCAGACAGAGACCGGCGTGCCATGTGTGGCAGACAGAGACCGGCGTGCCATGTCGCGGACAGAGACCGCGCCGAGCCATGTGGCAGACAGAGACCGGCGTGCCATGTGGCAGACAGAGATCGCGCCGAGCCACACGCTTTCGCTCTATTGTTGCGTCCTTGGCTGGTTGCAAAGTTTGATCGATGTTGCTATGGCAACCAGCCAGAGCAGTTCAAATGGTAACCCAGCCAGCAACAGACTGGTGAAGGACATCACCCCCAGATGGCCCGCGCCGCACGGGCATTCAAAATCAGCGGGGTACTGAGCGAAACTGAGCGCGTCACTTCGGTGTTGGAAAGCACGGAGCCTTGACATGATTAAATGCTTTGATGATTTGCCTAACAGTGTTATCCTGGTTGTGTTCATGATCTCGATATATGTGCCAAACACCATGCATCTATGTTTTGATCAGAATATCCCTGGTAGGACAAAACAAGTGCAAGAACTTGTTTCCCTGCTTTCAACACCGTTCATGGTTCGTCATCGCACCTCTTCAGAACGCGTATTGGTTATTTTGAGAAACTACTCGACCAAGGTTCGGCATTTAGCGCATCCGTTTCCAGCAAGTTCCTTGAAACTCAACTGATCTAGCTGTGATCTTCCCCGAAGTTAGTTTGGCAGCCAAAAATTCGCAGTTATTACCCTATCAACTTCAGAGGCACACATTCGCCCACATTTATATGCACACGTTTATTTTTCCCCAGCTCTGAGAGTGAAGCAAATGCTATGGCTTTCAGTATGTGAGTGGAGCGAATAATTGCTTTCAGCCTCCACGGCTGTACGTGATTTCTAGCTGGCCTCGCAAACAGCACAGGCAACTACATGGCGATGTAGCTGGTACGACGCATGGGCACTTGGTACGACTGGCAGCCGCGGGAGGGCCGTACTGAACAGGACCGTGTGCACAGTTTCAGATGACGCCACAGTCGGCGTCTTGCACGATTCGACCCGCGGCCGACTGCTGGCCGAGGCCCTGGTGCGGACGGCCAGTGACGTCAGGGTGACGTCAGACGACGCGGACTGTGCCGGCCAGCTGGCCGCTCTGAAGACGGCCGGCGTGCGGCGCTTCGTCAGCCTGTGCGACGGGCCGGCGCCGCCGGCCGAGGACGTCACCATGACAACGCCGGGCGCGTGCCGGCCCGGCCGGCCCGAGTGCGTGTCGCTCCAGCTGCCTGCCGCGTCGCAGTGGCCCGCCCTGGCGGCCGTGATGCGCCACCTCGGCCTGCGCCGGACGCTGCTGGCCGACGGCGTCAGGGACGACGGCATCAGCGAGGCGATGGCCGAGCAGGGCCTCGCCACCGGGCCGCTGCCGGAGTCCACGCTGCCGCCGACCGCCGTCGACGTCGACGCCATGGTGGTGCTGGCCAACGTGTCGGCTCTGCTGCCGGCGCTGCTGAGCCGCGCCGCCGGCCCGCCGCGCCACTGGTTCGTGTCGCACGCCGACGGCGCCGACGGCGCGCCGCTGCGCCGGCCGGCGCTGCGCGCGCTGCTCGGCTCCGCAGCGCTGTACACGGTGCAGGCGGGCGTGACGGCCACCGCGCGCCTGCCGCAGCCGCCGGCCGGCAGCGGCTTTTCTCAGCTGGCGCTGGCGATCGACGCCCTGGCGGTGGCGCGCGGCGCAGCGCCGGCAGAAGGCCTCACCGGACCGCTGGCCGTCGAGGCCGGCCGACGGACGACCAGCCTGGCCGAGGTGCTGGTGTTCCGGCCGCCAGAGGCGCCGCTGTCGGCGGCGGCGCTGCCCGTGCGCGCCGGCGACTGGCTGCCGGTGGCGGTCGTGCGCAACGGCACGCTGCTGCCACCTAGCGTGCACTATGTGCTGCCATCTAGGCTGGTCGCGCAGCTGGCGACGCCGGCCGCCTGCGACGACGGCCGAGTGGTGGTCACCGGCACCGACGCCGTCGAGGGCCGACGCTTCCGGCGCGAGTTCGGCGCGCGCGCGCCGCCGCGCGTGCTGCTCGTCTACGGCCGCCGGCCGTTCCGCGTGGCGCTCGAATGCGCCGGCGTGGCGGCGGAGTTTCGCTGCCGCACGGACGAACACTCGGCCAGCTGCCGGCGGCGCGTGCGCTGGCCGGCGCGCAACGGCACGGCGGCGCCGTCGCGGCACACGCGCGACACCTCCACCAGCTTCTACACCCACGACGGCCACCACGGCTGGCGGCTGGACCGGCGCGCCGTCAACAGGGCCGGCCGGGCGGACGGCGGCGCCGCGCAGCGCGCCGGCTCGCGGCCGGTGCACCACTTCGCCGGCTACGCGGCCGTCAACCGCGCCAGCGGCTACGCGCCGACCGGCGACGGCGCCGACGCCGTCGCCGTCGCGCAGAACCGCGTCGGCGTCGACGACCAGGCGCAGGGCTACGGCCAGTCGCCGGCGCAGCTCGAATACCAGCCGCCGGCCGTCGAGCCGCACCGCGCGCGCCGCCCGCTGCGCCGCGACGGCAGCTACCGCTCGCCGGCGCCGCACCGTTCGCGCTACCCGCCGTCGCGCGTCAGCAGCTACGCCAGCTACATCAGCGACGGCTACGAGCGGATCGCTGGCGGCGGCCTGGTGCTGCCGATCCTGCCCGACGTGTTCGGTTGCGCCGGCTCGGTGGGCGGCTGCGGCGTGTGCGTCGCCTACTTCAGCACCTCCACCACCACACCGTTCGACACGTGTGCTCCCGCCTGCGTCTTGACCATTTTCACCGCCTGCACAGTTGTGCTTGGCGATGTCGTCAAAGAGCTGGCAGCGTAGATGCCACTCTGGCGCGAGGAGATGTTGGACACAGTAATTAACACGGAGAGAACAGGGGTTGGGTGTCGTTTTTGGTAATTTCTGGCAATTGCATTGCAATTGCTAGTGATGATGAATTGGACACTGTTTGGACCTCTTGATGTAAGTCACACCATGGCTTTGTTGGCTAAGCTCGTTAGTAGTCGACAGGACTCGGGCACTATCAACAATAAATATAACCACATCAACAGAGCAGGAAACACACACCGAGGGAGAACCCTACGCAAGTCCAACGCAGGCGCACAAATACGGGGACAGCCCAGGGGAGGGAAACACAAGAGAAACAGCGTAGAGCAGAGAATGCAAAGGGGCTCGCCAGCACAGATGAGGAAGGCGTAGGTCGAACTTTACGCTCAGGACCCGGCGTGAAATACTCAGTCGTGGAGAAGATGTCCGTACTGTGGCCGCGCACATGCGGTTCAAGTTGCAGTTCGACTTCGTCCTGGGTGACGTGTTCCAGGATCGTGGGCGCACGGACGGACTTGTGGGCTGGATGAACTTACTTGTGCGATGTCAGCTGTGTTCCAGGATGCCGACACAACACGTGAATAGGTGTCGGGCTGCGCACGAGCGCCGTGTCGGCAGTCGGTGAAGGGGAGCCCGCTTCGATTCCGGGCGTGACCGCGCCAGTGAATTGTGGTATGGGGCGCTTTGCTGGGCGGTCGGGTCATGCGCCGACGATGACCGTTGGATAGATTATGCGACACTTTGCCAGCTAATTCAGGCCCCGCGTGTAATTTGTGTAAAACCCGCAATATTGGCGCGAAGCATCCCCGCCATTACCTTGGACGTATTCAGTATGCGTCTATACATTCGTATATAGACTAATTGAAGGTGGTGTGCAAGGGGCGAGAATGTGTGTGGGCCTGTTACGCTTCCCAGCCGCTTACGACAGCATCGGATATGCGGTTAGTTACATGTAGATAACGCGAATGTTGTGTTTGCCATTGTTGTTTACAGGTGGTCGTGTTAGTACATTGTTGCTGCTCGATATATTCTGAACGAGCATTATACGATAACCATCCGCTTGTGTGTTCGTCCAGTTTGTGCCGATAATAAACACGATTAGGTAGTTAACTTCATCTGTCATGCACCTCCACAAAGAATGGTGCACCTTTAAGGTGCTCGAGTTTTTTTTCTTCAAACAATACAGCTTAAAATTTTGTCGTTAAGAACTAACTTGTCATCTGAAACAGCTCTCAAAATACACTTCCAGCCTGGGTGTCAGAGGGGAAATTGTTATCGAAAGGGTAGTATATAAGTGGAAAGCTCAAGTAACAAAACATAAGGTATAGAATTTCAGAAGTGTTTTTCATTAGCCAGGACCTCAAGTATCTTAAAATCGATGGCAGGACCACAACATCCAGATGTGTCAGATGTCCGAGGTATAAAACAGATGAAGAATACAGAGCGAAGAGTAGACACACACACGCACAAACACACAGACACACACACACACATATATATATATATATATATATATGTATATATATGTATATATCAAAATGCACATCATGATAGAGCGAGAGAGAGAGAGATAGAGATAGAGATAGAGATAGAGATAGAGATAGAGATAGAGAGAGAGAGAGAGAGGAGAGGGAGAGGGAGAGGGAGAGGGAGAGGGAGAGGGAGAGGGAGAGGGAGAGGGAGAGGGAGAGGGAGAGGGAGAGGGAGAGGGAGAGGGAGAGGGAGAGGGAGAGGGAGAGGGAGAGGGAGAGGGAGAGGGAGAGGGAGAGGGAGAGGAGAGGGAGAGGGAGAGGGAGAGGGAGAGGGAGAGGGAGAGGGAGAGGGAGAGGGAGAGGGAGAGGGAGAGGGAGAGGGAGAGGGAGAGGAGAGAGAGAGAGAGAGAGAGAGAGAGAGAGAGAGAGAGAGAGAGAGAGAGAGAGAGAGAGAGAGAGAGAGAGAGAGAGAGAGAGAGAGAGAGAGAGAGAGAGAGAGAGAGAGAGAGAGAGAGAGAGAGAGAGAGAGAGAGAGAGAGAGAGAGAGAGAGAGAGAGAAGAGAAAGATGGAGATGAATATTGGATGAATCTAAGGATGCCCTTTCCCCATTCCCATATTCACATTTTCATGTTTTTCACGCCCCTTCCCTTCTGTCTTCTCCACTCTCTTCCTCTGTCTTCTCCACTCTCTCCCTCTCTGTCTCCTACTTTTTCGCATAATTCGACCACGGGTTCTGCAATGTATACTGTTGGCCTATAATACCTACAACACACGCACAAAATAAGATTTTATATTCCGTAATCTGTAGCGATTCTACCGAGATCGATGGTTTCAGAGGACATGTATCACTGAGAAGACTGTATCACTTCCCCGATGATGAGGTGG
This sequence comes from Ashinkailepas kermadecensis, assembly GCA_034440615.1. NCBI lineage: Eukaryota > Metazoa > Arthropoda > Thecostraca > Neolepadidae > Ashinkailepas > Ashinkailepas kermadecensis. The sequence continues at coordinate 7,075 of JAOTOM010004541.1, read as the reverse complement.
GACTGGAACCAGACGAGGTAGAAGACTTAATTGCAGATATTAACCTTGACGTTTTAGTACAGAAGCAGATCTATACGGCTCCAAATACGAGCATAGCATTTTGCAATTCGAAGCTATGGTGAAAAACCGCTATACCTTTCCGCACGCCCTCCTGACGAAACGGCAAAAATAAGTGATAGCCGATGACAATGGAACTTGTCATTTGTTGGTGTCATTCATCACCTCAAACAAGCTTGTCGTAATGCTAAACTTACGAATACATCATGTCGGAGGTGTTCTGTCGTACTTTTCGCGTAACGATTTTTCTCTGAAGTCTTCCCTTTGCTGACAGAATGCCCGGCAGATGAGCGCTGGTGTGGTCAGGTTCCACACAAAGCTCATGACTGAACACAGAAATCCGCACGGCCACACACAATCCCACTCGACTATGCAAGCACTGCGCGGCACAGCCCCGCGACGAGGTCGCAAAACGAAACAGCAAACTTCCACGAACGGAGAGAGCCGGAACCTGGCCTCGGTCGAGACACGGGAGGATTTATTGCATGCACTACACAACTCGGTCACACACTCAATTCGCCAGCTGACTGTCGAAGGCGGTGAGCGACGCAGTCCGACTCGGCTCCGAACTGCGATTCCAATGCATGACATTCGTGACACAATTCACTCGGTGGAGTGGCAAGATGGCCGAGTGAATACATAATGACGCTGTACCGCAATACATGACGACGCCGCACCGCAATCCCCACAACGGTGCTACAGCCGCCAGACCGCCGGCACGAGGAAGAAGAGCAGAGGTGCTTGGCACCCACGTGCTCTCAATACTTCAGATACGCCGTGTCGCGTAAGTATGGCTTCAAACTCATCTGGTCGACCCACGGTACCATATGGGTTCTACACAAGTCTTGCATAAAACACCGTTGTGAAAGCATCACTACATATGTATGGCATGCATTGGGATTAGATACAACCTGATATGCTTATTATCGCTTTACTATGGCTTTTATGAACGTTTGCAAAGGAACCCTCGAAAGCTCGAAAGCTTAATGTGAACTGATACTTTCCTTCAGGAAGGTACAAGTCAGCGGACATCGGGCAGCATTGCCAAACTGGTACAGCCGCCAATGCATGGCACTTATCTGGATCAGAGAAGAGTCTCTTCAAAATCTTTTCTATTTTTAATCATTTTTTAAATGACGTCAGATAATGACGTCAGAAAAGAGCAGGGTAAAATTTGGGCCGGCACGGTGTTAACCTTCCGCGATCCCGAGCACGAGAGACATAGAGCAGCCGAAGTCCACCACGTGTGTCCCACCCCGGCATGGGGAAACATTCTGGGCGGTGTGCCGCGATTTCCGGGTACAGTGTTTCCGTGCAGCGCCGATGTACGCAGCGTTAAGCTCACACCTCCAGTGCAGCGATCGATGCAACCCACGGTTTGTTTTTCGCCACCACGGAAAACACGCATAGCGTGCTGATGGAACATCATCTGGCGACTTCATCATGCAAGAACGTGGAGGTGTCATGTGAGGTCACTAATCTGTGACGTCATCAGAGGTAATGTCAGGCCGTTTATCGCCGAAATCGTGAATTATCGACAATTCGCTTCAGTTAATGATCGCAAATGGCTAATGCCGGGTGTGGCAGGGTGATGGACGATTCAACTAGTTTGTCTGCAAAGGTCCGAGTACAACCTTTCCGAGTTAATTTGAGGTTATTGATCGCACGTAACCTCGGGTGACCTTCCGTTTAGTCACTCAATTTGGCGCTGAAGCCGAATTTGGCATCATGTTTTACCTCTCGGCACTAACAGTAGTATTTTATGGCACAATTGCGCAAGTTTACAAAATGAGATGAGCACTTCGACTTGATCTGACCTATGGACGTGACAAATCGCACATTGTTACTATCCAAAAATAATGAAGTAGATAGAAATATTGAAGATATTGGTATTTCATGTGCGTAACTGTTATGTTTACACAGGTAACGTGAAGGAAACGTACATGCATGCATAGAAAAGTAAAAATTATCACTCTTCCTTTATACAAAATTGACTTTTATACTGACCTGGGAGATCAACCGGTGATCCGAAGAATAACCATCGGCTGTCAATCGGAAGATCTCATCACATGCAACACACTGGGCTTGTTGTGCTATGTCGCTGGTACTCCATTTTGGAAACGTCCCGGGGGTCGCAAGCCCTCTCCATCCCTCCATCCCCTGCACTGGGGAAGGTGGCGAAATGTCGTGCACGGACGGTGGCCAAGCCAAATAAATGGGCATCTATCTCCCACATCCCCAAGGCGACGGAACTCGTGGTCTCACGCTCTTGTTCTGGGGATAAGTTGTTCATTGATCTGGACAGTTACCGGTGCGTTCATGGGCAGGGCTGGAAAAAGAGTCTGTTCCTGAGTATTTGTCATCTAGAGCATTATCCAGAAAATTATCCTCTCATTTTTTTTTCTCATTTGGAGGTTGAATGGCGCTGTATATCAAGGAACTGCATTGTGACGAAGTGCTCAAGATTCATTGGAAAGTGCAAACTGAGATTCTGGTGCCACAGTCACAGGTTTCATAAAAATAACCTCTGCATGTTTGATTGTCCCACCATTTTCCTCTCCACATCCAGGAATACAAAGCACAAAACCAACCCTGCTTATGGGAGTTGAAGATGAATGGCCTGAATTAAAGCACTGGCGCCTCCCCCTCTAACAGAACATAAATGTCCATGGTCATGCCAAGTATAAAATCTAAGAAATATAGATGGAATCACACGCGGAATCACACGCATAATTCGGTGGCATATAATGTGGTGTCGCCGCACGGAATATGCGGACTTAACCGCACTGTCTTCAGCCTAATTAGACTCAAAACTATGCTCTGAATTCCACGCCGACGAGCAAACTTTCGATGCTTGTGGACGCGCGCCATACAAAACGCATACAGCAGGTACACGTTTTCGCCCGCGCAATACCTTCGCTCCCATCGCATGACTACGCCACTCACTGTCAGCACACGCCTGCCCGGCGGCCGAGCACACCACGCCCAGTCCGGGCCCGGCCACGCCCACTACTGGTTGGTTGGTTATTGGTTTTACGACACATCGACCGTTGAGTCATATAGCGTCGCCAATCTCTCACGCCGATTGGTCGCGGGCGAAGAGTAGCGACAGGTGAGATTCGAACCCACAACCTTTCGATTGTGAGACGAGCATCTTACCCCTAGACCACTCGTCCCCACGCCCACTACTGGCAGTCCACCTGAACACCGGCCGCCATCGCGCCGCTGTCGCCATCCTGTTCGACCCTGGCGTCGTGCGCCGGCCCGACCTCGGGCCGGTCGCCGAGACCGGCGTGGTCGTGGTCGGGCCTGACCTCGTCGTGGTCCGGCCCGACCTCGTGGTCCGGCCTGACCTCGTCGTGGCCGGCGTGGAGCGCGTCGTGGCCCGACCGCTGCCAGTCGATGTCGTGCACGTTCTTGAGGTGGACGCGCAGCACCTGTTTGGTGGACAGGACGCGGCCGCAGTGCTGGCACGTCGTGTCGCCGCGGTGCAGGTCCATGTGGCTGCACAGCGACTCGCGGTGCCGGAACACCTTGCCGCACAGCGAGCACGTGCGCTTGTCGAGCGGCACCAGCGGCGCCGCCGGCGGGCCCCGGAACACACCTGCAGAGCACACTGACCCGCTCAGTGGAGGACACACCTGCAGAGCACACTGATCCACTCAGTGGAACACACACCCGCAGAACACACTGCCAAACTCGGCAGAACAGACCTACAGAGCACACTGACAGACTCAGTGGAATACACACCTGCAGAGCACACTGACAAACTTAACAGAACACACCTGAAGAGCACACTGACCGACCAAGTGGAATCCACCCGTAGATTACACAGACCCACTCAGCGGAACACACCTGTGGAGCATACTGACGCACTCAGCGGAATACACCTGTAGAGTACATTGACCGACTCAGTGGAACACCTGCAGAGCACATTGACCCACTGAGTGGATTATATTTGTATGTGGAAGGAATATCTGCAGAACACACTGACCGGCTCAGTGGAACACACCTGTAGAACATACTGATCCACCTCGTGGAATGCACCTGTAGAGCACACTGACCCACTCAGTTGAATTCACCTGTAGAACACACAGACCCACTCAGCGGAACACATCTGCATAGCACATTGAGCGCGCTGCCGCCCGTGGCCTTACCTGTCGAAAACTTTGCGGGCGTCTTGGTTGTCTGGATGCATTTCTGAGGGCTGTGGACGGTTCCGCAGCTGACGAGTCAGGCAGATATGCGGACTTCATCGCTACACGAGCGACTTTAAATGACGACTCAGACAGATATGCGGACTTCATAGCTACACGAGCGACTTTCAATGACGACTCAGACAGATATACGGACTTCATCGCTACACGAGCGACTTTAAATGACGACTCAGACAGATATGCGGACTTCATCGCTACATGAGCGACTTTAAATGACGACTCAGACAGATATGCGGACTTCATCGCTACATGAGCGACTTTAAATGACGACTCAGGCAGATATGCAGACTTCATCGCTACACGAGCGACTTTAAATGACGACTCAGACAGATATGCGGACTTCATCGCTACATGAGCGACTTTAAATGACGACTCAGACAGATATGCGGACTTCATCGCTACATGAGCGACTTTAAATGACGACTCAGACAGATATGCGGACTTCATCGCTACATGAGCGACTTTAAATGACGACTCAGACAGATATGCGGACTTCATCGCTACATGAGCGACTTTAAATGACGACTCAGACAGATATGCGGACTTCATCGCTACATGAGCGACTTTAAATGACGACTCAGGCAGATATGATTCTAGGACTTTAAATGACGAAGCTAGCAGACTTCATCGCTACACGAGCGACTTTAAATGACGACTCAGACAGATATGCGGACTTCATCGCTACATGAGCGACTTTAAATGACGACTCAGACAGATATGCGGACTTCATCGCTACACGAGCAAAACTTCATCGCTACATGAGCGACTTTAAATGACGACTCAGACAGATATGCGGACTTCATCGCTACACGAGCGACTTTAAAGATACACGACGTCACTGCTCGCACACGGTTAAAAGTCGGCTCATTTCAGCAAGCAAGCGTTAACCTGCTCGCTTTGCTGAGCGAAGCCCGGCATCCATCCCATTGCGCTAAGCGGACCAGTTGGTTCGTTCAGACCGACGGAGCCGCTGCGTCACCGCATACGTCACCAAACACAGGTCTAGTATGATGCACGGCTTTTTCAACTCTGTCAAATTGACCACGCCCCTGCACCGCGCAGGTTAAACTGCCTTCAAGCAGTCATTTCCGTGCTCACAATAATAACTGTAATTCCCTTTACACAGGGTACCTTTCATCCACATACCAAATCCACGGCAGCTTGGCTGGCGTGGCGGCACGTGTGCCAATATAATGTTTAACCGTTGAAGCTGGATGCAGCCAAGACCTGTTGAGTCGGCTGGAGCAATGTCATCGAGCTGGCGATCGTTCGATACATTTTGGAGGCGCTTGAGACGGCCGAAAAAAAAACACACTTTGTAATGGTTAGGAGCAGGGGTGTTATTTTATATACTTTTGAGGAGGCAAATGTCCCCTCAAGATTGACTTTGCCCCACCCCCTCAATAATTTCAACGCTTAACAAGGGACCATTTGGAGTCTGACCCCAATCCATTTGAGGCTGCCCATTGCCTTCATGTATCCCCCACGCCAATAATTTTAGCTATATGATCAACATGTTCGATGCGCCCTAACCCTCCGCCAATAATAAGAAGTCAACACTTAGAACAATAAGAAGTCAACACCCAGCGGTCAGAACAGGAGCAGTTTTGATTATACCCAAAGTATTTTCGATGGTTAAGCTATAAATATACCGCGGGCATCACAGCGATTAGGGCTATCCGTACGTCCCACTTTAAAATCGGAAAATAGCATCCTACAGGGATGAAAATAGGATGAGGAAAACAATTTTCTGGGTCATCATAAGTGCCATTCATGTCACAGTGACGGAGCACCGGAGCACAACAGTTGACGATGGCGAAAATATACGTATACCGTGGGTATCACAACGATTGGTGCTATCCGTATGCACCACTTTTAACAGGAAAATGGTGTCTTGCAGGGGCGTAAATAGGGTGAGAAGCAGAGCCGATTTTCTGGGCCACGACACGTGCCACTCCTGTCACAGTGACGGCGCCACGGAGCACAGGAGTTAACTAGGGTGAATTTGACAAGCGCAGCCGGTACATGGATCCGAGTAATGCAAGCAACGGCGCTTCGTTATTTTTGGTCGTTTTCCCGCACCAGACCTAGTCGTGAAAAAACGGTAAAAAGTCGCTTTCTAATTTCACCCCTCCCCATGTACACGTGTCACGCTCCGCAAAACATGTTCGCGCTGTCCACCTTGGCGATTGTCGTGCCTGCACCGTGGTATCGAATTCGTGTCGATCGGTTTATTAGTTCGCGAGTTATACTGGTTGAAACCGAGCCGACTCGGCGCACCAAAATTGGCCATATTCTGAGGGATGAAATTTTCGTTTCACGTGTTAAAACTATGGGTGATTGTCGCTTTGCGCGACACCTGACATCGCACCACCTTCACGTGTCTCGCGTGCAACATATTGACCCGATCGCACCGAAGCTGTGCCCGACGGATAGCAACACCGGTGGCTTTCGTGTGGTACCAGGCACGCCTCGATGCCGCTCACCCGTTCCGTGCCACGCTTTGATATGCATGACGTAAGTTTTTCGTCGAAAATGCCCAACCCCATGTAAAGCCAATGAAGGTGTCGCGCGAATTTTGAGCGCATACCAGGCGCTCATGACACAACTCCATGTCTCCATGACAACGAAACCCGACTGCGCACGTCGTTCATTCATTATCTGGGCGATCTGAAAATGTAAAGCCTCTTCAACCCATAGCTTAAATTGCACACGATGGCCATTGACTCAACCATTGACTTAGGCCCACTCATGTATTACCACTGAGGAAAGTAGTTGGGCTCCGCGGATACATACATACA